>PVHT021183594.1:4943635-4973554 GCA_004024745.2 Catagonus wagneri
AAAAAAAAAAGAAAAAAGAAAAAAAAAAAGAAACAACCAAGAATGCCTAAGAACCACATGCAAAAGAAGGCGAGTAGCAAGAAGAGATTTCCTACCATAAGGCTGCCGTCACAGGAGCACCTGAGAGGTCTAAGACGTGATGGGGAAACAAAGTTGAAAGTGTAGACATCCTTGAATCACACCAGAGCACAAATAGAAACATTGACCATATGCTAAAGGAGGCGTCATAAACCAGTGGGATAAGGAAAACTACTCATAAACCAGTTTCGAGAAAATTGGTCGTTTATGGGAACATAATCAAGTGAGATCCTCATACATACATCCAAATAAATTCTGAATGTGTACAGGATTTTTTTTTTGGTCTTTTTGCCTTATCTAGGGCCGCACCCGCAGCATATGGAGGTTCCCAGGCTAGGGGTCTAACAGGAGCTGGAGCTGCCAGCCACAGCAATGCGGGATCCGAGCCGCGTCTGCAACCTACACCACAGCTCACGGCCACACCAGATCCTTAACCCACTGAGCAAGGCCAGGGATCGAACCCGCAACCTCATGGTTCCTAGTCGGATTCATTAACCACTGAGCCACCACGGGAACTCCCGTGTATAGGATTTTAAATGTAAAAAAACAGACCACAAATTCTTGAAGAAAATCTAGATAAAATTTCAGCTAATGTTAAGATAGAAAAGACTTTTCAAATGGGAAAAAAAAAATCAGCAAGAGATTGAATAAATTGATTACCTAAAAATGAAAAACACCTCTATTTCAAAACCATCATAAGCTCAATTGAAAAGCAAATAATAAACCTGGAAAATATCTGGAACAACTATGACAGATCAGGAGTATCTTCTTTAATACATAAAGAATCCTTCCAAATCAATAAGAAGAACATCAATGACCCAACAGAAAAATGAGCTATGGACATGAATGGAGAATTCACAGAAAAAAATGTAAATAAGTGATGAACACATGAAAGTATGTTGAGTAGCACTTTTCCCATATGAAAATGGCAATACTTTTAAAAAGACATGTTGGGGGTGAGGAACACAGGGGGAAGCAGAGAGAGAATTTTTTTTTTACCATCTTTCTTAAAAGTAATTTGACAAAATACACTGAGAACACGTCAAAATTTATACAGCATTATTTGCAACAGAAAAGAAATCAAAAATGCCCAAGGCAAAAAAAAAAAATGCCCAAGTAGAAGGGGAAATTATAAATAAATGATGGTCCAATCACAATGTGGAATACTCTGCAGTATGCTTCTGAGAGCATGACATTTTGTAATCCCAGAGACTTTTTAATGAGCATGGGATACGTTCAATTTATTTTATTTTATTTGTCTTTTGTCTCTTTAGGGCCGCACTGGTTGCATATGGAGTTCCCAGGTTAGGGGTCTAATCAGAGCTGTTGCTGCCAAGCCCACGCCAGAGCCACAACAAAGCCAGATCTGAGCTGCATCTGCGACCTACACCACGGCTCACGGCAGTGCTGGATCCTTAAGTCACTGAGCCAGGCCAGGGATTTAACTTGCAACCTCACAGTTCCTAGTTGGATTCGTTTCTGCTGCGCCACGAGGGAACTCCTCGAGAGGTAACATTTTAAAATCAGGACCAAAAAAAAGCTATCTAAGGTATGATTTCAATTTTGTTTTGAAAAAGAATTATATGAAAGCTGGAAAAAACAAATATCCTACTTTGTAGAAATGCATATAGATGCAAAAGAAAAAGAAAAGCAAGCAGTGAACACAGTTTGCAGGTGATGAGTATCTGGTGGAGCGCAGAATGGAGAGAGGACAACCCTAGAGTTAGAAGTTTTGTCAAGGACATAGTTTTGTCTGAGGTGGTGGGTCCATGGGTTCTTATCACATTATCAAAAATAAAATCACTATTAAGGTAAACCATATGAAATTGCTAATAATCAACTGTTTTTGATCTTCAAAAATGGCAGTTTTTAATAGTTCACTTTAATGAATAGGCAGATGACAGATGCACAAAACTGGCCATGACTGAACCAAGGCTGAGATTATGTCATGACTAAGGACAGTGATTAATCCAATTTTAAGAAGAGAAAAATTTGGGTGGCAATTCACTAAAATGTTAGTGGTATTCAACCCCCGGTGGGATGATTAAATGCACTTATTCTTTTCTCCTTTATTTTCTACTTCCCAAATTTTATTCAAGGGAAGCGGAATATTTTACAGACTTCAAAATACACGTTAGTTTCCTTGCCCTTCCTTCTACCCTGCTCTAATAACTAGTCGTGACAATGTGTGTTTGCCGGGGGTGGGAGGGGGATGGGAGTGGGATGGACTGGGAATTCGGGGTTGGTAGATGCAAACTCTTCCATTTAGGGTGGATAACCAATGAGGTCCTGCTGTATAACATAGGGAACTATATCCCATCTCTTGGGATAGAACATGATGGGAGATAGTATAAGAAAAAGAATATAGATGTATATATATGACTGGGTCACTCTGCTGTACAGATGAAACTGCCACAACACTGTAAATCAACTATAGTAATAAACAAAAAAAGACATATCAAGGTTTGAGCCCTTGACCCCACCTACGGCTGAGGTACAGATTCTGGAGTGGTATAGTGATCATTACTAATAAAGTAATATTGGCAATAACAGCTCATGGCACTGGGCATGCCATGTGCTCTGTTTATCTTACTAGCTCCTTCCAACCACCTGCAAAGGAGGGACTGTAAGTGTCTCCTTTTTACGGAGGAAGAAACTGAGGCTCTGAGCCGTCAGTTAACCTGTCCAAGGTCACAGAGGGAGAGAGTGGCAGAGCTGGGAGTTGGACCTAAGACTCCAGAGACCTCTCTCTCCCCTAGCACACAGACCACCTAGTCCTCTGGGAATAAATACAAAGCCAAACGCAGTTTATTCGCATCAAACCCCAAGGTCAGAGCAGCCTTGAGGAGGGGGCTTAGTCCCCCAGAGAGCAGCTGTCACTGAGACCCCAGAATGCAGGCTGAGAAGGAGTGCACCCAGGAGCAAAGAGCAGGGTGCCCTGTCAAACACCAACCACGGCCGCCTCTCTGGTTCAGAGCCTCGACTGTGAAATGAAGCATATAATAGAGTCCCTGGACACAGCGAGTCATGCCTGAAACGTTTAACTT
Organism: Catagonus wagneri; assembly: GCA_004024745.2. Classification (NCBI taxonomy): domain Eukaryota; kingdom Metazoa; phylum Chordata; class Mammalia; order Artiodactyla; family Tayassuidae; genus Catagonus; species Catagonus wagneri. Next base: position 4,946,761 of record PVHT021183594.1, read on the forward strand.
AATTCAGACTCAAATTCGATTCCTCAGAAATGAGCCCAGGGCACTCAAGCTGCTGCTGCTCTCCAGAGTTGTCCCCAATATCTCGAACCCCTGGAATCAAGACTCACTCCAAGCAGGAGACCAGAGCCCTCAGCCTCTCCACCCCCACCCCCTCTCCACTCGCTCCCCCTTCACACCCTCTCTCCCTGCTTCAACGCGGAATGTGCCTCCTATTTTGCACAGCTGTTACTCTGTCCCTGGGCCCTTCCCAATACATGCAAGTACATGCACACACATGTGCACACACATGCACACGCAAGTACGTGCACAAAAATGCACACACTTATGCAAGTTACCACCCTTCAAGTCTCAGCCTACACGTCAGGAAAAGAGGAAAGCTTTTGTGATACCCTTTCTCTGGGTTTGGGTAGGATCCCCCTGTTACAAAGTCTTACAACACTGTCTTGTTTTCCTTTGCAGCTCTGACCACAGATATATTATAAATATTTCCCTGGGCAAATGTCTATTTAACATCTGTCTCTCCCAACCCCTCCGAGCTCCATGGGGGCAGAGACCTTCTGTCTTGATTACCAAGCACATAGCACACAGTTATGGTACATGGAAGTCACCAAATAATACTGAGAGGGAAGGAATTATACCCATTTTAAAGACAGAAATGTTGACCCCAGCATGAACCAGCAATCACCAGGACTCAGCCTTCTAAGTCCTAGGAAGTGACAGACATTTAATTCATTAACATTAATTAGGAACCTTTTCAAATACACACACAGAAAAGCAAGCATGACCAGACCCCCACATAGCCATCATCCAGCCCCAGCTGCTACCCATTTCCTGCAGTTCTTATTTCATCTGCTGACCCTTCCCACTTTGGTTTGTTAGCTGGCTGGTTTTCTTAGACTGTTTCAAAGCAAATCCCAAACATGTCATTTACCCATAAATACTTCAGTGTATATTCCTAACAAGTTAAAGCCTTTCGGTACATAACCATGATATCATTACCATCCTCGACTTAATTAATAATGATCCCTTAATAAAATCAAATGAGTTCAGGTCTCAAAAATAACTTTTAATCTTTTTTCTCTTTTGCATGAATCAGGATCCTAAAAAGGTCCACACATGGCGTTTGATGAGTCTCCTCAGTCTTTTTTCATTTGTAACAGTTCTTCTCCTGTTCTTCATGTCCTTCATTTGCTGAAGAAACCGGATCACTTGTCCTTGTATATTGAGTCTTCAGAAATGGTCTTCCTACCTCGAATCAACATGTTTAGAGGGAGACTGCGATGGGGGGCTGCTGACAGGGCACCCTCCCTGTGCTGGGACTCCCGGGAGGGGGTCCTGCCTCTGGACCCTGTATGCATCACGGACCTTACATCTGCTCGTCGTTTCAGGTCAGCTCAGGGCAGAGAACACTTGCTTGATCCTATTCTGGTCAAGTGGATCCCAACACTCAGAGTCTGGGAAATGTCCAGAGCTTGGGACCCAGAGGCGCTGCAGCTCCAGAAGGTAGTCCAGAAAAGATAGATAACTTGGTTTTTAAAGAAGCTGATGTGAGTTACAGAAAGCTAGGAGGTGGGAGCATCTCCAGAGGCATTTGATAGGACTCTGGACAGAGTGGCTATCCAAACTCCCTTCCAGCTGAGCATCTCTATAAATCATGGTAGAAGTTTACCTCTCTGACACAAGCGAGTTCAAGAAATCAATCTACTCTCTCTGCTGGAGTCTCCAGACTTCAAGGAGATGATAAAATGTTCCAACTAAATAGAAATCATATGTATCTTTGGTTTTTCTACGTTAAGCCGAGACCCAGATGAGCCCATGACTTGCAGGGCAGGGGACCCTAATCTAACACTGTGGGGAGGATATTCACTCATCCATTCAGCCACCTGCCAACCATCCTGTTGTCTGTGATAAGTTCAGATCTCGTGGATGTAGGGATAATGATAATGGCAATGAACAGCAATGACATCTAACCTTCACACACATTTTCCCACATGGTATCATGCTAGATGCTTCGTTTTACTTACCCACTGCAATGAGGCTTACCCACTGAGGAGAGATACTGACATGCCCATTGTATGGGTTATCCATGCCACATAACAGATTCTCATGAACTGAAAACAACAGCATTTCATATCTCACCGTTTCTATTAGAAGTCTGGTCACAACTTAACTGGTTCTCTACTCCTGGGTCTCACTAAGCTGCAACTGAGATGTCACTGGGGTTGTGGCCTCATCAGAGACTCAACCCGGGAAAGACCTGCCCCCAAACTCCCACAACTCAGGTTGTGGGCAGGATGTACTTCCTCATGGCTAGAGGACTGGGGGTTTCAATGTCTTTCTGGAGGCCAGCATAACTCCTAGAGGAGCCCACCAAAACTCCTAGAAGCTGCCCACAGCTCCTTTCCATGGTGGCTTCTCAAACAGGGCCACATGCTTCATACCAGCTTGCTCCTTCTAGGCCAGCAAGTCTGCTGACAAGATGGAGTTTTGCAGAACGTAACATAATTATGGGAGCAGCATCCTATCATCTTCGCCGTATCGTCATGTTAGAGGCAAGTCATGGGTACCACCCACACTCAAGGGGAGGGAATCACACAAAGTCATGAACGTCAGGAGGCAGAGATCATAAGGACCACCTGAAAGTCTCTCCATCACTCATATTACACAGACCCTACTTCAAAAAAGTCTCAAGGGGTAGACAACACTTCTCCTCATCACACAGGCAAGTGGAGGACCTGGAATTAGAAGCCAAGTTTGAAGAACTCCAAGGCCCATGATTTAATACATAAGTACATTACTCAAAGAAGCGTCTCTGCCCTTAAGGAGTCATGGTCTCCCTCACCTACAGCAGAGACAGCAGCAGATCCTGCTGATGTAAGTTGGTGAGAGGAACATACAAAGAGCCTGTACTGAGGGGGCGGGGGGTTTGCTCTGCCTGGCGGTCCTTTGCGCCGGGCCTCAGGATGGGTTGATCAGCGACAAAGAGCTGCGAGAGAATGTCAGGTTGATGTAACAAAAAATACAAAAATGAAGCAATCTGGGATGCTGGCATATTCTAACACTGCAAGATAGTTTTATGTGGCTGAAACCTAAAGAATGAAGGCACCTTGACAGGACTCAACAGGGAAAGGGCGGGTCGGAGACAGGCTGTACAGGATGCTGAAAGCCTCACTTAGAATTGGGGACTTTCAGAAAGAGAAAGACAAATACCGTATGCTGTCTCATATCTGGAATCTAATATACTGCACAAATGAAAAATTTCTACAGAAAAGAAAACATGGACTTGGAGAACAGACTTGTGGTTGCCAAGGGGGAGGGGGAGGGAGGAGGATGGATTGGGAATCTGGGGTTAATAGATGCAAAGTATTGCCTTCGGAATGGATAAGCAATGAGATCCTGCCATATAGCACTGGGAACTCTATCTAGTCACTTATCATGGCTCATGATAACGTGAGAGAAAGAACGTATACAAGGTGACTGGGTCACCTTGCTGTACAGTAGAAAACTGAAACAATGTAAAATAGATATAATGGAAAAAATAAAAATCATTATAAAAAAAGAATTGGGGACTTTGAGCAGTGGGAGTGGAAGAAAGTGGTAGGCAGAGGGCAGCACCATAAAATTATAAGTGACTCTAGCTGGACATTCGGTGGCCCATTAGGATGTTACAGCATCTGTTCAAGCAAGAGATGGAGTAGACTCGTGGTGACAAGAAGAAAAGACAGATTTGAGCTACGCTGGGAGGAAAGTCAAAGAGTTTTAACAGAAATTGAGAGCCAGATCCCCTAATGGGGGGATTGCAGGTGGGCAGGGGTGCCATGAACTGTCTTGTTATGATTTTAAATCCATGTTTTGATAATCCTGGAAATTTACACGACACTTTCAATAACAAGCGGAGTCGTTAAAACTTTTTCTAAACTACCCCAAATAAACACCCATCTCGAGGGTTCAAGCTGGAGAAAGAAGAGCTCAGTGATCTTACTGTTTCCTCTGTGGCAAATGTTAAAAAATTGGTATTTGTATGAAGAGGTGATCAAAGAGTATGCAGCCCAAATGTAGGGGAAAACCTAACAAATAAAAACAATTGGGGAGTTTTTTTATCTTTATCAAGCTTTTAAAATTTTATAGTTCATGGTCGTTTGTTTTGTCATTCTAAGTAAATACTCCATCTTGAACTTAAAAATAAAAACAAAAACCAGGAGGTTTGACCGGCAACTCGAGAGTGTTCTAACTGGGCGAGGCTACCCTTGGCTGACCTAATAGCTCTTTGAAGATCTCAAGATACCTGCTCCTTCCACGGCCCAGCTACCCACACTTGGTCGGCAGTGATGTAAAAACCCTTCAGCAGGCTCAGGAAGTGAAGGGACACCTGTCCCTGCCTGGGAGAAGCTATTCTCCATGGGCAGTGGCACGAGCCTCATAGCAATCCCTGGAGTAAGAACCTTCAGAGCCACCAACAGTATTGCCACCTGCTAGCTAAATGTCCCAGAACCAAGCCAGCAGCTGATACCCAGTATTTAGTTGAAAGGACTGGCTCTAAGGGGATCAAGCTCATAGAAAGCTACACTGCAGCTATATCTGGACTTATTTCTTTCATCTCCTCTTTACTGGGAACACTAGTGTCGTTAATCCATCATTGGTTTATGTGTTGTTTCTTTATTAGCTTATTAAGAGACATTACCCTGTAGGCTATTGGTTTGTGAAATATTTTTATTATAAATAATCATTCCCGCAGTGAACCTGTGTCAAATAAATTGCTGGCAAAGACAATCACAATCTCTGAGCATAATTTGCCCTGAACAGAACAAAGGGTCACGGTGATGCCTGGTGTGTTGGAGAGTCAGAAGAGGGCGTTCCCGTTTTGACTCAGCAATAATTAACCTGACTAGTATCCATGAGGATGCAGGTTTGATCCCTGGCCTCACTCAGTGGGTTAAGAATCTGGCACTGCCATGAGCTGTGGTGTAGGTCGCAGACGCAGCTTGGATCCTGCGTAGCTGTGGCCATGGCTGTGCTGTAGCCATCAGTACAGCTCTGATTTGACCCCTAGCCTGAGCACTTCCATATGCCACAGGTTCAGCCCTAAAAAGCAAAAACAAACCAAAAAATAAAAACAAAAACAAAAACCCAAAGACCAGAGAGTCAAAAGAGGGCAGAGAACGGAGCAATACAGGCTCCCTGGAAATTGCTTAAAAGACACAGTTAAACTCCTGTGCTAAGGGAATAAGCCAGACTCAAAAAGACAAATACTGCATGATTCCAGTTACATGAGGTCCCTAGAACCGGAAAATGCATAAAGACAGAAAACAGAATGGTAGTTACCAGGGCCTGTGGGAGGAGGGTAGGGGAGTTAGTCCTTAACAGGTGCAGAGTTTCTGTTTAGAAGCTGAGAAAGTTCTGGAAATGGACACTAGTGATGCAACATCATAAATGAACTCAATACCGCCAATGGTACACTTAAAATGGTTAGAATAAGTTGTAGGTCGTGTGTGTTTTACCCCAACTATAAAGGAGGGGGAAGGCCTTTTCTTTTGGGAAAGACGACAGTGGGACATTGGAAGCAAGAGCACAACTGAGCATCCTCCAAATATCAGTGCCCTGGTCCACTCCCCTCCAACAGAACCCGCATTCGCAGGATGAAACACCTGGTGCCAGCTCTCAGAAAGAGCCATTTATCAAAAGTGACAATCTAATGGATGTCCCTGGTCGTCTGCTCCCCACCCACTCTCTTCAGACTTTGTCAAAATCAGAATCCAGATGTATTTGCTTAATAACTTAAGGGACAGGAATAAATGCAGAGAAAGGAGGCTCCCACCATGCAAACCTTCCTGCAGGGCTGCCTGGATCGGCCCCGCTCTCCGAGGATGCCAGGCCTTACCCCTAAGCATCCGTTCAATTAATTTATTGATTCGACGAATCACTCTGGAGCTTCTGGGTTGTACCCATGTCCAATGGTGGGGGCCAGGGACTCAGAAAAGCTACAGCTTGGTGCTCACAGCTCAGGGGAGCTGGGAGACAGGAAGAGACCAAGAAGCCATTCCCGTCCCTCTGGGGGCCACCTCCAGGCAGAGGCCTCCGATTCAGGGCTCCCCCCTGATGACAGTCCTGGATCCTGGGCTCCCACTCCAGCTGACTTTTTGCCATTTCTTCCCAAAAGTCTAACCTGCACCTCAGGGTTACCACATCCCACTCAATGTCTCTTTAGTGCTCCATTAAATTTCTCAGTGAAAGAATGAGATCAGCCTGACCCGTGTGTTGCAAAATGAATAGATAAATACAAGGTTATAAAGACAGTGGACAACTTGAGCTGTCGGGCACGGGGCAGGCAGGGTCTGTGAGGTGTTCCTGCTGCCATCACAGGCTCTGGGGTGATTCCCAGAGACAGAATGAGGGTGGGCTTTATTTGTCCAGGTGACTGCATTCGTGCCTGCATCTGCATGTTTCTCTCCCCAATATATAAAAATTGAGGGCTGAGGGAGCTTCAGAAACATCCCAAGTGCAGCAGACAAAGTAATTACCCCCAAAGGTACTGTTCTGGGTTGAACTGCGACCTACAAAGATGTCCAAGCCCTACCCCAGCACTTGTGAATTTGACCATATCCGGAAAGACAGTCTTTGCAGATGACCAAGTCAAAATGGGGTCGTTAGGCTGAGCCCTATCCAAGATGACTGCGTCCTCATAAAACTGAGAAATCTGGACAAGCAAGCCGACATGAACAGAAGGAAGACGATGTGAAGATTCTGAGTGATCATCACCTACAAGCCAAGGAATGCCAGAGACCCCAAAAAGCTGGGGGAGAAGCACGGAACAGTATCCTCCAGCTCTCAGAAGGAACCACCATGCTGACACCTCCAGAACAACAGGAAATCAGCTCCTGTGGTTTATAAGCCACCCAGCTTATGGTATTTTGCTACAGTAGCCCAAACAGACTGAAGCAGAAATTGGCACCAAGAAGTGGGGTGCCATTGTAACTGACACCTAAAAACAAGGAAGTGGCTTTGGAAGTGGGTGATGAGTAGAGGCTGGAAGAGTCTGAGGGGCAGGTCTACACGGCTGTGAATAGACCACTGAGGGTGATTCTGGTGACAGCCCAGAAGGAAAAGAGGAGAGTTTTAGAGAAATAACTTCCTTATTTTTAGGTGGCAGGAATCAGGGGACGGGGTGGATCCATGATTGTGGCATGTGGAAACTTCCAGGCCAGGGATCAAACCTGTGCCCCAGCAGCTACCCAGGCTGCTGCAGTGACAACGCCAGATCCTTAGCCTGCTGTGCCACAAGGGAACGCCAGCCTCAGCCTTCTTAGAGAATACCTAAAGAATCATGACAGGATGTTGGGAGAAATATGCATGGTAAAGGCCATTCTGATGGGGCCTCAGGCGGACATGAGGAAACTGGACGAGAGGTGATCCTTCTTATAAAGCAGCAAAGTTTGGCTGAATTGTGTCTGTGGCCTGGAGCTCTGTGGAAGGTAGAACTTGCAGGTGATGAGATTGGATATTCAGCTGAGGAAACCTCTAAGCAAAGTGCTAAAGGAGCAGTCAGGTTCCCCCTAACTGCTTAGAGTAAATCATGAGACGAAAGAAATAATTTGAAGATGGAATTATTAAGCAAAAAGGAACCAAGAGTTCCCGTTGTGGCTCAGCAGGTTAAGAACTCAATGCAGTCTCCATAAGGAGGTGGGTTCCATCCCTGGCCACGCTCAGTGGGTTACAGATCTGGCGTTGCCACAAGCTGCAGTGTAGTTTGCAGATATGGCTCTGATCTGGTGTTGCCGTGGCTGTGGCATAGGCCGGCAGCTGCAGCTCCAATTTAGCCACTCACCTGGGAACTTCCATATGCTGCAAGTGCAACCATAAAAAAGAAAATTAAAAAAAAAAAAAAAAGGAAGCAGAACTTAAAGATTCAGATATTTCTCGCCTATCCATGTTAAAAAGGAGAAAGCATGTTTGGGAGACATAGCTGAGGGTGGAGCAAGTGGTCATTTATACGGAGACGAATAGGGGTCAGAGGCTCAGCAGAAGCCAGGAGCTTGTTCAAGACACTGGAAGCATGACTCATGACCATAAAGGCAATTCATAGATCATCAGAGCTGCCACTCCTATCACAGGCCACAGCAACTCCCTAAGAGCCCCCAGAAAGGAACACTGCCCTGCCTACGCCCTGACTGCGGCCCCATTTTGGACTTATGACCTCCAAAAATATAAGAGCATAAATTTGTGTTGTCTTAAGCCACCACATTTGTGGTCATTTGTTACAGCAGCAATAAGAAACTTAATGCACCAGGTCTCTTTAGGGCTTCATGCAAAGTGGCGTCCATCAGAAAAAAACAATGTAGTGGAGTTCCCGTAGTGGCTCAGCGGTTAATGAGGATGCAGGTTTGATTCCTGGTCTCGCTCAGTGGGTTAAGGATCCGGTATTGCCACGAGCTGTGGTGTAGGTCGCAGACATGGCTCAGATCTTGCGCTGTTGTGGCTGCGGTGTAGGCCAGTGGCTACAGCTCCAATTGGACCCCTAGTCTGGGAGTCTCCATATGCTGCAGGTGCGGCCCTAAAAGACCAAAAAAGAGAGACACAGACAGAGATAGGGAGGGAGGGAGGGAGGAAGGAAGGAAGGAAGGAAGGAAGGAAGGAAGGAAGGAAGGAAGGAAATAGAAAGGCAGGCAGAGAGAGAGAGAGAGAAAGAAAAAGAAAAAGAAAGAAAGAGGGAAAGAAAGAAGGGAGGAAAGAAAGGAAGGAAGGAAGGAAGGAAGGAAGGAAGGAAGGAAGGAAGGAAGGAAGGAAGAAGGAAAGAGATTAAATGGTGTATGTGTTTGGTCATATTTCTAGGAAACGTTTCTGCAGTCTGATTGGGAAGGCATGAGATATAAAAGGGTAGAAAATGAGAAGACATTGCACCAGGTTCTTCCCAGCCAGGATGCTGGACGGATAGACTACCCTAGGGCAAGTCTAACTTCAGCTATTGCATAATCAGGCCTCAAAAGACACCACCAGGATCCAGTCTTCTCTCTCCATGTCTAGGCTCTGCTTCCTCCAGGCCCTGGCATCCCCTTACAGAAACAAGATAGCTGCCTCAGCCCCAGCATCACATGAACTCTCCTTCAAGTCCAGTGAGAAAAAAAGTGGGCATCTCTCTCCCAAACCCCTGGCTTGGCTTAAGCCACATGCCCATTCTGGAACAAATCCTTTGGTCTAGAGAATGCAGTGTGGTGACTGGAGTTTGTCTTATATGTTGGGGCCACTAGGAAGAGCCAGCTGGGTGGCTGAGCGGTAAGGGGGAGGGTGTTACATGTCTAAGCCTATGTTCCTGTTCTTAAGAACCCTCATGATGCAACCGCTCTCAGGACCCTTCCCCGCCCCCCACCATAGGCCATTCAGTGAAGGAGAAAGATGCCCTTGCCCCTTAGCCTTCCAGAACCTAATTCTTGTCTCTATACATTCCACATCACAGCTACTGATTTTAGTTTATGCGTAAGTCTCCTGTTGCTAGCTTTGAGCTCTTCATTAGTGATTATTAATAAGCCCAGATAAAGACAACTACTCTGTCCCGCACCCCACCCCAAAAAAGTTACAGACTTTCAAAGTTCAAAATGGAATCTATAAATGACTCTGTCTTGACAAACACAGTCCCTCCTCTAGACAACTGTTGAACTGTTGGCAGCAGCTTAAAAGAGGCATTCATTTCCTCCTCTCTTTGCATCTGTGGTTTAGATGTGCAAAAATATGGTTCAGCATTTTTACTCTAAATCTCGACACACTCCTGCCCCCACTTGTCTCCCCAGCAGAGGACGAGCCCAATCAATCAGGCATTCTATCAACTGGGCTTGCCTGACAATTTCAATAGTGGCGCTGATTGAGGGATTCACAGAAAACAGACAAGGTCACTGCTAAAGTGCAGGGTCAGGGTGGCCCTAACAAATAGCCCATTAAATGGGATGCTTCTCACCTCTCTTCCCTGAGCCAAAAAGAAAAAAAAAAACCACAGAGCCTTCCAGCCACTTCTGTCAGGTTCATGTCATTTTGGCTTATAAGGGACACTGGCAGCCCACTAGGCAGCTGATCCAGGTAATTTAAGGCTGGGAAGCAGCGTGGCTTTTTGAGGGGCGTGTTCTCTGATTCATTCTCTGTATCACCTTACGGATGAAGACCTCCTCATTACTAACGTCATCGTTGGTTGGTATTTAAGCATCTTCTTCTCAGAGGCTGGTTTTCACAGCCCATAAGATGCACTGGGGGTCAGGGGAGGTTTCGATTCAACATCTTTGGGAAATTAGAAATTTTCAGTGTACATGTGAATACAAAGGCTCTGAGAAGGGCCACAGAAAAGCAGTCTGTGCAGTGTCAGGAGTAACAGCTCAGTATCAGGAGTAAAGCATGCTTAGCTTTTAATTCTGCCCTTGCCACTTCCTACTGTGTCACTCTGCAGGGGAGTTGTGAGGATTAAATTAGAAACAACATGTAAAGCATAGAGCCTAGTGCATGGTAAGCACCTAACACATATTTACTACAAAAATCATTATTAATGTTGAACCCAGCACTTTTCACAACACATTTGATGATTCTTTCCTTCTTTCACGGCAACACCTGTCATAGCTATGAAACTGGTTTTCCTCAAAACAATACCTGGGAAAGACTGCAGTAAATGGTTTCGTTCTAACTTGACAAACAGTTACATAAGCCACAGATGAGCCAGGCGCTGTTCTATGTGCTTTCCATGCATTAACCCACTTAATCCTCACAACCATCCCAGGAATGATGACTATACACAGTGGTGTGTGAGGAAATCAAGCGTTGAGAGATTTAAGCACCCTGAGCAAAGTCATACAGCTAGTAAGGGGCTGGCCCAGGGTCTAATCCCTGTCTTTTATGTGGGGACCAAAAAACTCAAACCCTGGGAACTTCCTGAAACTATTTCCCGAGATCCATTTTCTCTTCTCCCCAAACTGACATTTATCAGGTCCCTCTTTTGCTCAAACCTCTCGAATTTCCTCTTCACCACCTCTAAGGCTAAATTCAAAATCATTCTGATTCTAGGTTCTCAATCCACCCTTCCTCGATCATCCCTCTGCTTGGCCTATCCTATCTCCTCCTGGCAAACTCATATTCATCCTTCAAAACCCAGCTTAAAACTCACTGCTTCTGGAAGCCCTCTCTGAACATCTCCACCCAGGACAGAGTTACTGCCCCAAATCTTATACTCCTTTCAGTTTTGTAAGAACCTCTATTAGTTTGCATTTGCCAGATTTTATTGCCCACTGCACCCATGCCAGTGGGCAGAGCCACCCCCCCCCCCATCTTCTGGCACAAGCCCTGATTTTCTGTTCCAAATCTAGTCCTTGAAGGGGGTAAACTGACCCTACTACTAATCCTGGAAGGAGCCTGTGACCTATGGGTGGCCAGTCAGAGCAATACAGCACTCATAGCTACAGTATTGCTTAGAAGTGATCATATGACCCAATCAAAATCAATGAGACTGAATCCCAAGACTCCTGATGGACTGGACTGGACTTGCTTCCTGAAGCATGCACTTGCTTCCTGAAGCACATAGAGCCAAGACACTAAAAATCCTGACACCACTAGGCTGCCCGGTAGAAAGGCACTCTTGAAAGTGAAACCAGCATAGAGGAGAGTGGAGAACTGGAAAAGCGGAAGAGAAAAAGTGAGTCCCAGTGACATTGGTCAACCCTCTGGATCAAGCCTTACCTGAAGTAGTTCTATTCTTAGACATCTCAACTATGTAAACCAATAAATTTCCTTTTCAATTAAAGAGGGTTAGAATTATGGTCTGTCACTTGTAACCCAAGAACTCTTGACTAGAACAATCTCTAGACCTTAACTGAGGTTCCCTAAGATTGTCTACAGCCATACCACCCTGAACACACCCGATCTCGTCGGAGGTTCCCTAAGATTAATCCTAACTCATCTTCCCAGGGCCTGTGGCATAGCCTAAAATATCCTGCAAACATATGTTGCCATGAAATTCAATTTGAACATTTCCAAGTGTTTTCTTGAACACAAGCTTAGTTGATCCTGAGGACTTAGTGTGCAGTTATATTCCCATTTCACATACGAGGAAGTGAGGCCAGAAGGTTTAAGAAACTTGTTCCAAATAAACTGCTTATCTGTGCTATGTCTTTAATAATGCTCTTAATGTTTTTCAGTGTCTCTACAGTTGGTGCTTCATCAGTGCCTGTTGCCCCTGTGTTGGCATTCTGCTGTCCCGGTTCAGCAGAGACTAACTGAGTTCTAGCAAGCAAGGTGGTGCCAGCTCAGGTCTAAACAACTGTCATCTTTCAGGCTAAGTACCTCTCTCTCCCACCCCACTTTCCTGGTGGGCCTAGAACCTGAGTGAATGAACACAGTCTAGTTTTTACCCCAAGCTGTCACCACCGCCACTGTCCCCCAGCTCAAGAGCCAACTTGAGAAAGACTCATATACACGCATGCGTGCGCCACTTATACATTCATGGATTTCAAATTCCACCAGGCCCTCAAGGCTGCCTCAGAATCCTTCTGTTTCCCTAAGAATGAATGAAGACTTGTTGGCTGTGTCTCTATGGCTTTGGAAATCCAGCTATTTCTCAGCAGTTGGAGTGTGAAATTAGGCAGATGGAACATCCAGATAACGGACGGCACTACATCTGGAAACCGTGGCATCAAACAGACAGTCGGAGCTGGTCGTTTGAGTGTGTGGGCAAAGAAGCAATTAATTCCAGGCCACTCATGATCATCGATGCAGTCCCACAAAGCAGGAAAGAGCATGAACCCTGTGGCTCTGGGCTCACATCCCACCCCTACCACTTACTCTCTGTGTGATCTTAAATAGAGACCTCAGACTGGTGTTTTCCAACCCCTAAAACAGGCATAAAATACCTCCAAGAAATGTTTGGAGGATTCAGAGAAATAACCACAGTGGCACATTGCAAACACTCAATAAATTATCTGATGTTTGCTCTTTAATTTTCTTAAACACAAAAAGACGTGCAAACCCTTGCCAACTGAGTCGGAACACAGGTTTTACAAATAATTAAATGAGGTCAGCACGATTTCATTGAAGCCACTCAGGCAGCTTCAGTGATAAATAAGGCAACTTTTTACAAGCGCATCTATTAGAGCCTTAAATTAATCAAACATAAGGAAGCATGCAAGAAAAATATAGACAAGGAGGTGAAGCCCATCTGCCAATCAGAATGCTATAGAAATGGCCACAGATTGCAAAGCATAAATTTCATTTTCCAGAAGCTCTGTTATAAGCAGATACCAGCAGGCAAATAAAAGCATACTTAAGATGGTGTTGGCAATGTCTCTTTTTCAAAAACGACAAAAAAATGGCATGATTTCACAGCACAAAACTCAAACAAGCGGCAATATATAATATCAGACCCAAAATTTTTCAAAGCACTGAATAACGACTGAATAGCAGCTGAACTGGAATTATTCAAGCATTTCAAAAAAAAAGACATGAGTCTTTCTGTAACAGCGTTAGAGACAATTCCCTTCAACTAACACCCGCATCTCTGTTAACTCTTAGGGGACCTGATGACAATATCATATCTCCAAGACGCCCTGAAAAACAGCCCGAACCTTTGCGGAGGGAGGGGAAACACGACTCTGTCCAGAGCCAATCTTCTCAGCAAGGGAGTGAGTTTCTTTTCCTTCTCTCTGGGCCCATGGCCTGTGGAAGTTCCCGGGCCAGGAATCTAACCTGAACCACAGTAGCGATCCGGATCCCTAACCTGCTGCACTGCCAGGGAACTCCTCAGCAAAGGGGTGATTCTCATCCCAGCGGCAGTTGGCAGTATCTCAGAACGATTTTGCTTGTCACAACTGGAGGAGACAGGAACGCTACTGGCATCTCTAAGGGAGAGACCAGGGACAGTGCCAAATTTTCTAGGGGCACAGCAAGGCCCCCACCGCAAGGAATGATCATCAGTCCCAAATGTCAGCAGTGCCGAGGTTGAGAAGCCCTACTCTGGAGTTAGCCAGGCTGCTTTTGAGTGGCGTGGGCCTGAGGAGTCATATAACCTCTCCAAGCCTCAGTTCCCTCATTTGTCAAATGAAGGGACATCATACGACCTACCTCCTAGGGTTGCTGAAGGTTTTGATGAGATATTAATAATAATAATCGCTACCATTCAGCAAGCTCTGGCTTTGCACCAGGCACTGGGCCAAACGCCTGTATGTATGCTCTCTGATTCTATATTTATAACAACCCTATGAAGTAAATAACACGGCTAAGATCTCCCTGCTGGAGGGAGAGCAGGCCCCAAACCTCAGCAGAGCCTAGGTCTTGGCCTCTTCATTCTCCCTGTTTGCGGTGTGGTGCACAGACCGGCAGCTTGCTGGAGATGCAGAATCTAGGAGCCCCCGCCCAACGAACTGAGTCTCAGTCTGCATTTTGGGCAGATCTCCAAGTGACTCCTGAGTCTGAGAGGCAATATGCTAAGTACAGTGCCTGGCCCCGAAGTAAACACTAAGTAAATGTTGGTTATTTGCACTGTCATCACCGTGTGTGGCCTACAGAGAGAGTCGCCAGAGGAAAGTCAGGCTCTGAGTCACAACACACATGGATGCAGCAAAGATCTCACTAAGGAACCTTGTCAGCACCCAACACCCCCAAGGGCATGGGGTCTGCCCTGCCTTTCAGGAAGTCTCTGTCAATACGGATAAAGGCCAGCTGTCACAAGGAGATGAGCAGCAATCCCAATCCCAATCTTATTTTTTAAATCACTCAATGAATTTTATTCCACTTATAGTAACAACAATCATCACAACCAAATTTTACAGCATTTCCATCCCAAACCCTCAGTGCATCCCCCCACCCCCCAACCTGTCTCACTGGAAAACTGTAAGTTTTTCAAAGTCTGTGAGTCACTATCTGTTCTGCAAAGAACTTCACTGTGTCCTTTTAACAGCATTTGCAGCAACATGGATGGACCTCGAAATTATCGTGCTAAGTGAAGTCAGTCAGACAATGAGATTCCAACATCAAATTCTATCACTTACATGTGGAATCTAAAAAAAAGGACACGATGAACTTCCAATCCCAAACTTCCCATTGCTCAGCCATCATTCCTCCTTCCAGGGCTCACCTATTTCACACTATGGGTTGAATGACTCATGACAAGTCTGCCTCTCCCAAGGATTCTCGCAAAGCTCAAACCATGCTTTCTTGCTCCTGTTTGATGGAAGAACCCAGACCTCTGCTGCTGAACCTCAAGCTCTGGGCCCTACCCTCCTCACATCAGCCACTCCAGGGGCTCGGGATGATGACATCAAAAGCCACACTCTGTCCCTCTAGTTTCTCCTACTTCTAAAATTATATAAATGATGCATGTATGCATCCTCAGTATAAAACATTCAAGTTATACACTGGTGCAAAAGTCCTTTTCATCAAAGAAGCCATAAAGGGCTCAAAGCAGAGACTCCGGACCCAGGCTGCCTGGACTTGAAATCCAGCTCCTCTCTTTATGAGCTGTGTACCCTTGGACAACTGACTTAACTGCTCCATGATTCAATTTCCCCATCTGTGCCTCCAAGACTTAAGCATTAAATGTGACAATGTCTGAGAAATACTTAGCTCAGAGCCTGGCACGCATGATGTCTTAGGGACCCCTGTTGGTCCTGCATCCCTCCCAAGAGGTGAGCCCTCTTAATGGCTTGGTGTGAGGACTTACAGACCCTGTGCTACGCGTTTACCTACACAGGTGCCCTACAAATACAGGCGCTCTTCTCCCACAAAGATCATCGTACTGGACTTTGGTTGCACAATGTGCCCTATGATTGAAGCAAAGCAGGGGGCTATTTTAATACTAGTCACACAGACATACGCCTCCTTGTTTTTAAGAGCACTGTAAGTCCATCCTTTGGATGGATGCACCAGAGTGTGCTCAACCATTCCCCCACTGGTGGGCACTTCGATTGTTCCCATTTTCTCCCACTGGAAGTGAAGTGGATACGCAGAGGCAGCCAAGCCCCGAGCATGTCAGACTTGGGAAGCAGAGCAGCCAGGAAGCAGAGCCAGGCGGAGGATGGTCTCATCAGAGTCCCTGCCAAGGACGGGAAGGATGACGACAACCTGGGGCACACTCGAAGTAAATAATTGTCCTTAACCTCCCCAAATGGGGAAGAGCATCATTACTCCCTGGCTCCCTGTCACAGCAGGTTGCTGTGCCATCCCCCTCCCCCTTCCAGCGCCCTGCAAACTGGACCACTCACTTCGAGGCCACGCCCAGGCCCCCAGGTTTATGCAAACAAGGACCCCTGCTTGCCACTAATTTCTCCCTCCTGCAGGGCCCCAAGTGCTCATCCTCATCCTCATCCTCGGGAACTTGAAAGATGGCCAAGTACAGCAGTTTTATGACTTGTTTAGCACAGAACACTGAAATCTTACTCAGAACCCTAAATTATAAAGCAAATAAAAGGGAGAGTCCCGGCTGGACAGAGCTGGGTGGTTGGAGAGGGGAATGCAGAGCCTCATCTTCTCCCCGAGACCCCTGTGGTCCTCCAGAACACAAGTGATAAACCACTCATCTGGTCTGATTCGTTTTCGGGTTTGGTGGCTAGAGCTCACAGAGAACAAGCTATTCAGCCAAAGCCACACTTGACTCCCAGCCAGGTCACTATGCTTTCTGCTAACTTCTGTAGCTTCTCTAATGCCTGGACTCATTTAGACTAAAGTGTGAATGACTGACTTGTGCAGAGATAATGAGCATCTTTACGGATGCTTTTCATTACAGCCAGACTTCTCAATCCCCTAGCCCAAGTGCAACCCACAGACTGAACAAAGCAGATCTTCCTGGATCAGGGATTTCACTGAAAGCCTTGGGTGTGGAAAAGCTAAATAACAACTAGGAAAAAACTGTAAACACTGTTTTGTATTTTAAAAATCGGCATAAGTCAGAAATGAATCTGTACTTTACCTATGATTAAACTAGAAACTTCAAATAAATCTTGCCCGGTAGTCGGCGCCTTCAGACTATGCTCCCATACCATACCTCTGACCCCTAATGACATGTCACTCTCCCCTGTCACTGAGGTGCTTCGGTGGAAAAGTTTAAGAAATCCTGAGCTAAAGGAATTGACCCTTTAATGGAAAAATTACTGGCAGCAGAGTAAGGGAGAGATTTTCAATGAGGGAAGGTCATGCCAAGCCCCTCAAATCTCATGGACAAAGCCCACCTCACCAAATCCACAATTTCAATAGCCGCAAATAAGAGCATGCAGTAAGTGCTCAATAAACAAGCCAATAAATAGCTCATGCCCGGCACTACGCTAAATACCTCACAAGGATGAGGTGGCTTTGTCTCCCATTTTACAGATGACAAAACTGAGGTTCTGGAAACATCCCTCACCTCAATCCCCCAGTTCACTAGTGGTATGCACAGGGTCTGGAAGCTCTTCCCAGAGGGATGAGCAACCATCCCAGTTTCATCAGGACTGTCCCACTTATAGACTGAAAGTACCATGTCCTAGAAATCCCACAGTCCCAGCATAACTGGACAGCTGGTCACCCTAGCGTAGGGTCAGTTTGAGGCTTCTCAGAGAACAGAAATACTTAATATGAAAGTTTAAGTTCTTTATTATGGGGTGCCTTATGCAAAGTCACATGATTAATGCAGGTTATTCTGGGGCGTAAAGAGAGGTGCTAACTGCTGCTGCTACTGGCTTGGGTGGGATAAAAATGCAGACTGCAAGTGTGGATGCAGGCATCGGAGAAAGACGGCCCATAGGAGATGGTGACCCATTTCTAGTGGATGCCTTTGTGCCCTTCTGCCAGGAACTTTCCAGGTCTAGGCTCCAAAAGTCCCAGTGACTCCTTCAGGCCCAGGGAAACTGAACAGTTGGTCACCCTACTCCCCTATTAGAAGCCGTTATTGAATGTTCCCAAAAAACGCACACAACTTTAGCAACTACATGCTCCACGCTTCTGTCTTCTCACTTTTTTCCTTTAGATGTTTTCAGCTCCACCCCTCCTCCCAAACTGGCAGGCGATGTGACACTGTGTGCTGTTGTCCTGCTCTGACTGCGAAAGACTATAGAAAGAAAAAAATGTAAAGGTCATGGGGCTTTAAAATCAGTCTTTTAAAAAATGAAAGAAAGCAAAGAAAATTGCCTGGATGGGTTCCTATTAGTGGGAAGTAAGAAAAGGTTCCAAATGAAAAACTGTTCTTAAGAGAAAGCATGTTGACCCTGTTATTGTGTTTTCAAAGCGTGTTTAAAATGTTCCCTGAATGCTTCAAAAGTCCTTTTTGCATGTTTATTTCCCTTCTCCTGCTAAGCGTTGGCGTGAGGAGCACTTACTGACAAGTGGGGAGACAGAAGGCCTGTCTTAGCCCCTCCCCCCATGAGTGCTGAGTTCTCCAGCAGGGCAGCAAGCCTCACCTAGCACTGGGGAGGCCCCCCCAGGAACAATTCCCCATCTGCTTGCATCCCATCTCAGTGCCCCCCCCACGTCGGTCTCTCTCCCTCCGTTATTCTCATTCTCTCACTGCCTCCCTCCCTGCCAGCCTCCTTCGCCCTCCTCCCCCATCCTTGTCTTTCCCTCTCCCTCCATCCAGCCCACAGCGGTTTTCTGTTTGTTGCTTTTTCTCACCAAGCTCCTCCTGGCCTCCACACCTTTGCACTTTCTGTTCCTTCGGCTCAAACACTCTTCCCCTCGGGCTTTGTCTGACAGTCTCTTTCTCATCCTTCAGGCTTCAGCTGCTGGGTGTCCATCTCGGGGAGGCCCTCCTGACTTCTCTCCGAAGGACACCCCCACCCCTGCCTGCACTCTGCTGCTTCCTTCGGGCGCTTGACTCCTTGTAGCTATTTCACATTTTTTTTTTTAAATTGATGTATAGCTGATTTACAGTATTGTATCAGTTTCAGATGTACAACCTAGTAATTCAACATTTTTATAGATCATGCACCACTTAAAGTTATTACAAAACATTGGCCATAGTCCCTGCGTTATACAACATACCTTGTAGCTTATTTATTTTATACACAGTAGCTGGCGTCCCATGGGTCTGAAGGGTGTGTCTCCATCACGCCCTCTAGTCTGTGGCTCCCAGGAGAATGCGTGCTCAGTGAAGGCAGGCGTACGCACGCTCATGCTCGTACCCCGGGGGCCTGTCCCTGTGACTGGCAGGGAGTAGGCGCTCCACCGATATCTGCAACCTGCGTGAGCGAGGGAGTGACTCCTAACCTCTTTCCCGGCCTGCTCTCTGGGTGATATGTGCAGGTAGTTTATTTAGGAGGTGATCTGGGAGAGGAGGAGGCGACGGCGGAAGCGAAGGAAGCCGATCGGGGTAAGTCATCGGGAGGGTTACCAACGTGGGCAGATGAGTTACCTGCTCCCCTTCCAGGTGCAACACCACTGGCTGAGGGCCGCTGCAGGGACCTCACCTTGCACTTCCAGCCTTCCCCATGCTGGGATAAAAGAAAGCCCCAGGCAGAGAGTCATGGGTGCTGCTGTAGGACCCCATCAGAATGGCCCAGAGTGGTGAGTACCACGAGAAGACAAATGAGTCCGTGCAGCCTCTGCTACAACTGGAGACACCCCCCTCCCCAACACACACACACACCAGCAAATCCCCCGGTCTTTTAGAGATCCTCTTCTTGCTGAAAATGTGTTCCTGCAACCCTGGACCACCGTTTCCATCTTAAAATGCCTCCCCTCTTGGTTTTCCCCTTTCTGCTCCCACCACCCTCTGCTCACCATTCCTTTCATCTGCAGCTGACGCTCCTCCTACCATCCTCATCAATGGAGATGGCCCCACCCACCGCCCCCATCCTCTACACGCCCTCTCCTGGGAAGTGCACCAACTTATACAGCCAGCCAGTTCATTCCCAACTCCACAGTCCCCTCACTAAGCTCCTGCCCTGACTGACAACCACCTGCCAGAAATAACGCAACAACAGTAACAGTAATGCATGAGAGAGCGAGCAGCGTAGTGTGGGGTGAAGAGCACGCTCTCGGGGTCGGCCAGCTTGGGCTCAAATGCTGCCTCCGCTCCTCACCAGCTCTGAACTTGAACAAGTCACCATCCTGGGTGATAAAGTCCCACAGCAAAGGGCAGCTGCGCTCAACTCCAGTACGTTAAAGGGCAGGGCTGGGTGGACTACAGATCCGGCTGCCCGCTGCCTGGTTCTGTAAACAAGGTTTTAGACCATCCAAGCCCCTCAGAATACATCTGGTGGCTGCCTCCACGCCACAAGGACAGACTCCCGTAGCTGGAACAGGGACCGTATGCTCCGCAAAGCTGAAGACACTGGGCATCTTGTCATTTACAGGCAAAGTTTGCTAACGTCCAGCATGTGGTTAACGGTGTTTACTGAGTATTGGATGTTATGATATTAGTATTATTATCACTTGTATTCAGTTAGCATTGGCCAGGCTCTGAGCTAAGCACTTTACATGTGTCATCTTATTTTCCATCCTCATAACAATGAACGTTGGAAAGTCTTACTGGAGATGAGGGTGGTGGCCAGGGGTCCCTACATACCATCCTCACACCATTCTCCCCTCCAAGCTCCCTGTCCCCTATTCAGAGCACCCCTTCCCCCCTCACTGTCACTGTCAGCAGCTCCAGAATCTGGAGCTGGGAACCCAGGGATCCTTCTTGGCTCCCCCTATGACAAGTCTTGGAGATCTGCCTCCGCAAGGCTTGGTCCCATCCATACCTGTGTTGTCACTCCCTCCTCCTCTTCCCTGACCTCCTTTGACCAACATTTCCCAAAGTGGACTCCCCAGAACACCAGCCCCCAGAAAAGTGGTTCCACTGTCAATTAACTTTGGAAAATACGTGTGTCATAACGCTCCTCCGTAAGAGTCACAACAAACATTAACGTGGAAAAGCGGCTGAGAAGTCCTGCAACAAGATCTGTTTAATTCTTTGTAATCCAAGCACATACTCTACCCAATCCTTTTTTTTTTTTTTCCTATTTAAAATCTGTTTCCATTTCCACAGGACGCAGACTGGGAACCACAGCCTGGTCTCTCACAACGGCAGCCCCTCTGCAATTGCTGACCAGGCTCTCTTCCCCATCCTCCACCACAGGAATTCAGAAACTTCTCGCGTAAAGAACAGCTAGTAAATATTTTCGGTTCTGTGGGCCAAGAGGCAAAACTAACTATATTACAGTGCTTATGTAACAAAGACAGAAAACACATTTCCATATACTTTGTATTGGCAGGATTCAAAACTTCATTGATGAACACTGAAATTTGAATTTCATAGGATTTTCACATCACAAAATATCCCTCTTGTTATGGCTTGTTTTTTTATTCAATGCTTTATAAATGGAAAGGCTGATCACACATAAACAGGCAGTGCCTGGGCTTCAGGGAGCTGCCTGTAGTTTGCCCAGCCCTGATCTCCTGCATTTAGAGAGTGTTCAGGCGTTCCCGTCATGGCTTAGTGGAAAAAAATCTGACTGGTATCCTTGAGGACGCAGGTTCAATCCCTGGCCATGATCAGTGGGCTAAGGATTCGGCATTGCTGTGACATGTGGTGGAGGTCGCAGACACAGCTCAGATCCTGCATTGCTGAGGCTGTGGCGTAGGTCAGTCACCACAGGTCCGATCTGACCCCTGGCCCAGCCTCCACATGCCATGGGTGCGGCCCTAGAAAGACAAAAAAGAGAGAGAGAGAGAGTGTGTGTGTTCAGAGACCTCCCACTCCCTTCTGGAGTAAGAACCGCTCACCCCGCAGGATTCAAAGCCCCTGAGCCTGACCCCCACCCACCTGTTCAAGTGGACGTCCCACTGGGCCCTTGACACACCCTGTGTTTTACCCATTAAACTTGCCCATGTCTCCCCCTACATCTCCCACCCCTCCCGCTCCTGTGTCTGCTCAGGTGCCTCTCTCCTGCTACAATTCCTCCTCATGGTCTCGGCATATCCAAACTCTATCCTTAAAGGACTAACTCAAAGTCCACCTCCTCCAGGAAGCCTTCCCTGATGTCTCCAAGTGGAACCACATTTCCTTCCTCCATCATTCTCAGATTGCGAGTACATGTGTCTCTCTAATCTGTAAACTGCGCATATGACAACTTGAAGCTGCAAAAACAAGTTCCGGCAAATAATGACAAAGCTGAGGGATTCGAGGGGTGAGGGCTCTGCCAAAAAAAACTCTTCTCAGCCACCTCCCCACGCCATGGCCTCCCCCAACCGCCCCATGAAGGCCCCTACCCACCGCAGGAGTGGGAAGGGCTGATATTAAGGCAGGGAAGTTAGTTCTTTAACCTGCAAAAAGCCTTGAAGCTTAACGTGGAAAAGGTGAAGCAGAGGTTGGCCTGAACCTGGAAATTTCCTCCGCTGGTGGCTCATCTCCCCACCTCTGGAAATGTAACGAAGCCAAGTCATACTAACACACAGTATTTAAATAGCAGGTTTGGACTCCAGAAATATCTGTAAGGGTATCATGCAGGTCAACACGACCCAGCCTGAAGATTGTTCTCATTTCCTAATCTTGCCTCCGCCTCTCTGGGGTCTGGGGCTGGACAAGGAGACCCCAGAAGACTCTGGATTGGATTGAAAGGGAAGACATAAACATTAAGACCTCCTGCTTGGAGAGGTCCCCATGGGACCAGGGCATCAAGAGTCAACCTCCCCCTTCCTCCTGCAAGTGCCAGAACTCTTGAAAGGATAGGATATAGGCTTTCCTTTCTTAAACAGAATTCAGAAACATGCACAGTGGTGAGAGTTTTTAAAAACCATGTACGGCAGCTTGTTAAATCATCGGAAATAAAAGCTAAGCAAGAGTTACCGGTTAGATTACCCAACATGAAAGAGGCACACTTTCATCTAAAGTTCCTCTAAATAGATATCATTTTCCCTTGCTGGAAAGGTAGACTATTTTCTTTACAACTCTTTACTCAAGAAAAACAAGGAAGGGCGGGGGAACACACCGCCACACCAGTCAGTTGCCTCGACATTGCGAAGCAATGCTTATCAGCATTAATATTGCAATAGCCACGAGAAGAAATTGGGAGGTTTTCCTTGTATGAGAACAGAAGTAAGAGATGAAAATGCAGTCACGAGCGTAAAGAGAGTGATTATGAAATCTGCTCAAGCCTCGTGTTTCTCCAGTGATTCAAGATAATCACATTAGCGGCTTCAAACATTACACGGTGACATCATTCAAACAGATAGCTCCCTGAGGTTGGATATGAGGCCAGGGAATTACCATCTGTCACATGTCTATGACAAATCTAATGGCCTGACCTGACTTGTAACTAGTTGGAGCTCATGTGGGTCTCTCCAACTGTGGCCACCTTTCTCACTTAATGATCCACCCTGTTTCCGGAGGGCCCCTGTGGAGCCCAGAACATCTCCCTGGGATCAGGAATGGGGAACTCCTTACAACCCAAGGTCAAGTGAGTGAGTGCAGATCTTCTCATTGTCCAGGGTTTGTCGTTCAAAGAGTGAGTGGAGAAAGCTCTCCTTGTTTCAAAGATTGGCTTAAGACTCATGAGATTGCAGGTCAAGTACTGTGATGTGGGAAACAAACAGACCTAAGTTGGAGATCCAATTCTGCTGCTTGCCTGTTTGCAGCGTTAAGGTAATAACGGTCTCTAACACTTGGGGGCGGTTGTGAGACTTAAGAAAAATAATGTATAGAAAGTATTCAGCACGATGTTTGGCCCAGAACCAGCACTGAACCAGCGTCAGCTAGGAGTGTTGGAGTGTGGTTACTAAGATCTGAAATAACACAGGAGCACCCATCAGAGAGGATTCGCAGGAACCTAACACTCCAACCATAGCAGTGCTGTCCCTCTGGGTTCTTACTTCCTTGTGATCCACGTAGCAGATGCGACTGGAGCCCATACCCGCTCAGGCCAACTTGGCGGTCACCGCCGCTTCAGGGCACAATTCCCACCCACATGGATGGCTCCCTTCGCCAGCCCTGGGGGCATGGTCACCATGGGTTCTGAACAGCCCGGGAGTTGCAGAGTGACACCCCCTGGAGCAACCCTCAACCAGTGAGAGGTGAGAACAGATGGACCTCAGACGGGAAAGCTCTCAGAGGTGTTCCGTGCCATCCTCCACGGTCTCGGGGCAGGACTGAGCACCACTTGCCCACAGAGGGAAGCTGCTCGCTGACATGCCCTTCACTGGCTTCCTTCCCCGCTCCCTCAGGGTGGGGCCACCCCAGATAAACCCTTGCATCCAAGCCCTCATCTCGAGTCTGCTTTCTGAAGAACTCAACCCAAGACCATCCAGGGAGGATTCCTCCTCCTCGGCATCTTCCAGGTTCAATGAGACCCCACAGGTCAACACGACACAACTTAGAGAACTTGGGTTCACATCCCAACTCTGCCACTTACAAGTGGTGTGAGCAAATTAATTCCCCTCTCTGGCCCTCCATCCCCCCATTGGGAAAGCAATACCAACCTCACAGGGTTTCTAGGGAGGATTCTGGCACAGAGTGGGCTCAATATTTGTAGCTTTTTATTAGCTGGCTGGAGCTTCCTAAAGAGAAGTAGGTACCCGAAGTTTCCAAAGACGCCTGGAGAACTTGAGTGCCGGACACAAAGGAACACGTTCCAAAGAGCAGCATTTCAAGGATGCGTTGGGGAGAGATTTTTAGATAGAGAATAAAGTAACTACCGTCATCAGAGTGAAGCCTTCTCCAGAAACATAAAAGGCTGGTCTTGTCGCCAGACCCTCAGCACTAGGGGCCAGAGAAGCTGGTTGCTTGGCGGAGAGAGGCTACACTTGCCGTTGGCAGCCTGTAATTGGCGCTGGAGTGTTTCTTAGGTATTGTCAAGTCGATCGGCAACTGGTTTATTTTTCTAGAAAATGAGTGACAGCTGCACAACAACTTTTAAGTCATCCAGGGGAAGGAAAAAAAAAAAAAAAGCACAGCGCAGTGGCTCTGTCCTCCGTGTTCACCCCAGGGGACATAAACATCACAGAACAGCACAAATTCAAGTTAAAACTTAGCACTGGTTGGAACGTCTTGGAGAAGTTGTCCCTAAATAAATGTGAAGGAAACTTAAAAATTAATGAAGTTATGGGCAACCTGAGCACTGACATTTTCCAAAACATCCTCCAACGCTTTCCTAATTAAGGGGATCTTGCTGCCGGCTTCTGCGTCAAGTGGGGGAATTCCTGAGAGAGGGCCAGAAGAACTGCCAGCTCTGAGTTGGTTTGGAAAAACCAGCCACACAACTGTGAATTCACTTGTGGACTCTCTGGATCAAGGCTCTGACCAGATGACAAAGGAGACGGCTTGGGAGCTAGGATTCCAGGGGAGAGCTCCGGGCACATGCAGGGCCCACCCAAGAAAACGCCGCAGCAGAAAAGTGAGTCGACAGAATCTTCCAAGCAATGGAGAAATGAAGTTTCCTGGAAGCCCCTAGCAGCCCAAGGGAGACTGTGTGCCTCTTCTGATCCTGGTAAGATAGTAATTAGACAGACAGGGTCCCTGCCCCCAAGGACGTGGATGTGCAGGGAGAAAGACAAGCAGGTAATCACACAAGTAGTTTCCTGCCACTTATGGAAGAGCCGCAGTTCCAAAGCACAGGGTGCTACCTAGTCTTGGGGGTTGGAAAGGTCAGATCAGCTGGGACCTGAAGGATGAGTTCTCTGGGGAGCGAGAAAGAGGAGGAATGCTCCAGACACAGCAAAGAACCAGCTTGGAAGAGCTGAAGTCCATGAAATTTGGAGGATCCAAAAGAAGGCTTTCATGACTGAAGGTGGAGGCGGGGGGGCAGAGTTAAACAAGATGACTTCTGCAACGCGCCTGGCTCTCAGTGTCAACTGAGATATTAATTGTGGCCATGTCTCTACTAGCTCTGCTCACGGGCTGCTGTCTGCTCTGGGCCTTACCAACTTCCTGTTCAAACTATCCTCAGAATGTTGAGATGATTCCTGTGGTCACTCATGAACTGTGTGTTGGAAAGAGGCCCATCCTGTGTGTGGCCCGAGCAGTGCCTTCTCAGTGCCTCAGTGCCTGCCTAGCTCTGCGCGTAACTGGAATGGGCCTTCTTCGTCAGGTTCAGCAACCATCATCCATCGTCCCAAGCCCAGGGCTGGACTCACAGGTGTGCTACCTGCATGGTCACACAGGGCCCCACATGCCATGCTCCACTGCTGCCTTCTGGAAATTCTTCATATTTAATTAAGCGAGAAGCCTCATTTTTATTTTTCATTGGATCCTGCAAATTACGCAGCTGCCCCCGCCTCATCCCCCAAAGCAGCTGATCAAAGTCCACCCATCCCCATCGCGGATGGCCCCTTTTACGAGAGGAAGGAGGGTCAAAAGAACAAAGCTGTTTCCTTCTAGCGATACCTCTGGGGCTCTTTTGTAACCTAGCTCTCTGGGCAGCTCCCCAGTTGGCTCACTCCCCAACCTGCTTCTGGGGCCAAGAACTACTGGGATCCCTGGACAGCAACTGTGCTCCTGTTTACAGCCCTTCTTTTCACCATGTTGGGAAAATTGGCAGCATCCGGAAGCAAGAGTTCATCACCAATGAAAATATTCGACTGGCTCTACGTAAATTTGGGTTCAAACCCCAACTCTGCCTTTGAGCCACTGCATGCTCGTGGGTAAGACACTTACCCTCTCCCCACGCCTCCATGTCCTCTAAATCTCTAAACCCGAAAAGAGGAGCTCCCTTTGTGGCTTAGCAGTCAATGAGCCCAACTAGGATCCATGAGGATGTGGGTTCAATCCCTGGCTTCACTCAGTGGGTTAAGGATCTGGCGATGCTGTGAGCTGGTGTAGGTTGCAGACAAGGCTCGGATCTGGCGTTGCTGTGGCTGTGGCATAGGCTGGCAGCTGCAGCTCCAATTCTACCCCTAG
>PVHT021183594.1:4974554-4993241 GCA_004024745.2 Catagonus wagneri
ACCCAGGACTGAGGTGGAGGTTAAATGGGACCAGGAGGCAGAATGTCCGGCAGGGAGCTGGCACTCAGTGTTCACCACCCAGCCTTCTCCAGTCGCCATCGTCCCTCCCTGCACTGAGTGTCATCCTCGCCTGGATATGGGTCAGGACACAGAAGCCAAAGGGGGCTGTGGCTGCTGCTCCCACAAGGTCTTCCTCTTGAGGTGTTTGTTCTGCGGGAGGAGCAGGCTAGAAACCTCTCCAATCATAGTCTTCTCTAAACCGAGCTACTGCAATAAAGATGGGAGACTCTGGGGGCCTGTCCTCATCGGTTTTACCATCCACTGACTCCAGAGAAAACTGTTGGGCCATGTCAGCTTCTGGACACCTTCTGGAGCTCTCCGGTTCTCCAGCCTTCCCTTCAACTGGGGGTGCTGCTGCATCCTTCCAGTAAACCCCATTCTTTTCTTTGCTTTTCTTTCTTTCTTTCTTTTGGATGTTCTCGCATCATGTGTAAGTTCCCAGGCCAGGGAGCAAACCCACACGACAGCAGTGACTCGAGCCACAGGAGTGACAATGCCGGATCCTTAACCCACTGTACCACCAGGGAACTCCCCAGCCCCCTTCTTTCTTACACTAGTCACAGTCATTTCTGTTGTTTGCAACCAAAGACTCTAACTCAGACAGCATTCTTGAGGGAGGGTGGGTAGGCTTCCAGGTTTTGAACCCACACAGGGCATCAGACCCCGCCGGGGGTGGCACGAAGCTTATCGCTGGGGTAAAGGGCGATGTGCTTTCTCCCAGTGCAGGTGGGAGATATATGTGTCCCTGACCCGAGGGAAGGCTCCTGGCAAGCCAGCCAGTGCAGGGCCTTCCCTCCCACAGGAAACGCTTCACACTCAGTCTCGAGCTGCAGAACACGGAACACAGAGTTGCCTGGTGCTGACGTGCTCCCCAAGCACAGGGGCCCTCGAGCCTGAAGCACTGATCTCCGGAGGGGCCTGTCCTCCCATTATCCTTTGCCCTCCAGCCTTCCCACAGCATGTCAGCGGCGCACAGAGCTGGCCAGGCAGAGCCCTCGCCAGCCGGCCCTGTCCGCACGGGGAGTGAGTGGCTGCAGATGTGGGATGAAGAGGAGGCAATGGGACAACGTCCACAACTGCCTCTGCCCCCAAAGGAGCAATTCGCTCTGCAGGACAGCGGGGGCTCAATCCTTGCAGAGTCTTTTGAATCAGCAGATGCCCATGAGAGGTCATTACTTTAAAGTAATTTTTTTTTTTTTTTTTTTTTGCTTTTTAGAGCCACACCCGCGGCGTATGGAAGTTCCCAGGCAAGGGGTCGAATCAGAACTGTAGCCACTGGCCTCCACCACAGCCACAGCAACACTGGATCCAATTCACATCTGGGACCTACACCACAGCTCACGGCATCACTGGATCCTTAACCCACTGAGAGAGACCAGGGATCAAACCCGCATCTTCACGGTTACCGGTCGGATTTTTTTCCACTGAGCCACAACGGGAACTCCCAGTAAATTTATTTTTTAAATTGCTTTACCCACTGTAACAAAGACTCTGAAGTGGGATCAGAGAAAAAGAGTCATCGAGGAACATGAAATATCAGAATCAGAAAGTCGCTTAGAGATCATCCATTCCAGGAACCCCGTTTTACAGATGAGAGAAGTGAGGTCCAGACAGGAAACTGTTTACTCAAAACCCCTGTTATGGGTCGAATTTTGCCCTACCCCAACCCTCCCCCACACATATAAAATTCATGTGTTGATGTCCTAACCATTCCCCCCACACCCAAGTACTTCAGAAAGTGACTTATTTGAAAATAGTCATTGTAGACGTAACTACTTCAGACAGGGTCATACTGGAGTAGGGCGAGCCCTACTCCAATACGATTGGTTTTCTTACAAAGAGGGAGCTTGGACACAGACACACGCACAAGGAGAACAGCGTGTGAAGATGAAGGCAGAGATCGGGGTGATGTGTCTTCAGGCTAAGTAACAACAAAGGTGGCCACAAATGCCCAGAAGCTAGGAGAGAGGCATGGGACAGACGCGCCCTCACAGCCCTAAGAAGGGACCAAGCCTGCCAACACCTTGATGGTGGACCTCCAGCCTCCAGAACGTGAGACCATGCATTTCTGTTGGTTAAGCCACCCCATTTGTAACAGTTTGCCTGGCAGTCCTAGGAAACTAATAAAGGCCCCTGGCAACTCTTAATGTACTCCAAACTCATTGTTATTATTTTATTGTCATTTTGTATCCAGTCTCATTCCACCAAGGATTTCAAACATCATTTAAAGAACAAATGAAAAAATACATTTATGTGTGTGTGTATATATATTTGAAAAAGCACCAGGGAAAATTAAAAAATGAAACAAGTCAAGAACAGAGGGTAAAATGAGATCCATGAAGTCCTACCCAATTACCAATTAAACCACAAATTGGACTGTAGGCTTCCTATTAGCCGAAGCCAGAATAGAAATACGATCAAGCAAAGAAATCTTCCTTGGTGCTGAATCATATAAAGACAGGATGCTAAGAAGTCTAACAGGTCATATTCTTAAAAGCATCCCTACAACAAATGAAATAACAATGTCATAAGGAAAGAGATTTAGCCAGAAAGTCATTGCTGGAGCCACGATTTTTCCCTCAGGGCTCCTGCATCCTATGTGATCTTCTTTCTTGCATTCGTTCAAACAAACCCTTTCTGACTGCTGCCCATGTGCCAGGTGCAGGGGACACAGTGACGAACAAGATACAATGTGGTGCAAGAAGCCCACGACCTGGTCTCTAGAATCTAGGGGGACGTGGGGCCATACAGACAATTCTTAGCCCTGAGACAAGGGTCAGCGACCCCAGCACAGAGGTCCCACAGGTACATTGTGGTTGGGAATCTTGCTTTCAAAGAACAGAAATTCCCTGCGGTAGCTTATGGAAAAGGAGAAATTTCAGCTAAGGATACAGGTGTGCCCTGTGCCTGGCAGGTCAGAATCCAAGGACAGGGACACTGTCAGACCTTGGCACAGGCTGGAATGAAAGTCTGGATGTGGACTGTGGGCCAGCAGCATCAGCATCACCTGGGAGTCTGTTAGAAATGCAGATACTCAGGCCTACTGAGTCAGAATCTGCATTTTTACAAGTTCTTAGGGGGGTCGTATGCACATTAAAGTTGCTGTGAGGATTCCATACTTCCTTTCTCTCTCTCTTTCTTTCATCTGAACACGTGCCTCATGCTTCTCTCCCTGTTAGACTGATTTCTTCTGTTTTCCTGGTCCACAATGCAGAAACCATGGCAATTTTCTGCACCTGCCTACATCCCAGGTGAGCTACGGCTCCCTCTTTCTCAGTCCCAATTCTAAATTCCTGGCAGAGGGCTCTGACTGGTCCAGACATGGTCAGATGCTCATCCCTGGACCAATTGGCTATGGCCAAGGAGCATGACCACGCAGGACAGAATGGCTGCTGGCAACCCAACCATTGCATCATGTGATGATGGGTACAAGGTGCAGTTCCCAAGAAAGGGCTGGGATAGCCAACCCAAGAGGGGTGCTCAATAAATGCTCGTGGGGTTCACGCTGGGATGGTAAAGAGCACGGGCTCTGGATCAGGCTACCCATGTTCCATTCTAGCTCCATTGCTTTTGTTATTTTTGTTGTTGTTTTGTTTTTCTTTTTAGGGCCACACCTGGCATATGGAAGTTCCCAGGCTAGGGGTCAAATCGGAGCTTCAGCTGAGACCTATGCCACAGCCATAGCACAGCCAGCTCCAAGCCACATCTGCAAACTATGCTGCAGCTTGCAGCAATGCAAGATATTTAACCAACTGAGAGAGGCCAGGGATGGAACCCGCATCCTCATGGATACTAGCCGGGTTCTTAACCTGCTGAGCCACAATGGGAACTCCCTAGCTCCATTGCTTCTGAACTGTATGGCAATTTAAGAAAGTTGCTTAAACTTTAGCTTCGGTTCTTCATCTGTCAGATAGAATAAAGTAACAGGACCTACCTCACTGGGTACCTGTGGGCTTGAATGAAATAACAGATGTAAAGCCTTAGCCCAATGCCTAGTAACAAAGCAAGACCTCGATAAATATCAGCCATCATTATTAGTACTGGTGCTGAAGATGATGATGACGACAGCTAGACAACATCAAATTAATCAAGCCAATCAATTTCCTCCTCAACACATCTAGTGATTTCTAAGGAGACTTAGGCCACAGTCTTTGACTTCATCTTACAGCCTGCATTAAGTTTGCCACTTTCAGCCATAGTTTTGACTAATATCATTAGTTACCTTTCGGTGTCTGTTCATTTCTTCAGCAAGCAGATTTTGCCTGGCTACTCTGTGCCTGACGCCTGCCAGGACTGGGGACACAAGAAAGAGACAAAGGTCAAAACTGACAATCCAATCTGTTTTCCCCAATGTGCAGGTCCATAGGACCACTGGTCCCAGGAGGCACGTTATGAAGGTGACCTTAAGGAGAACATGAGCACAGCAGTAAATAATGCTGAGTCATAATGAGAGCTAGTCCCTATGGAGCATCCTATTGCTGTCATAACAAATTGCCACAAAGTCACTGGCTTAAAACAACAGAAATATATTCTCTCACAATTCTAAAGGCCAGAAATCCAAAATCAACATGTGGGCAGGGTTGCTTCCTTCTGTAGCTCTGAGGGAGAATCTATCCCATGCCTGCCTTGTAGCTGCTGGCAGTTTTTGGCATACCCTTGGCTCTAGAAGCTTCACTTCAATCTCTGCTTCTCTGCTTCCATCTTTTTTTTTTTTTTTTTTGTCTTTTTGTCATCTTAGGGCCGCACCCGTGGCATATGGAGGTTCCCAGGCTAGGGGTCTAATCGGAGCTATAGCCGCCAGCCTACGCCACAGCCACAGCAACACAGGATTTGAGCCACGTCTGCAACCTACACCACAGTTCACGGCAACGCCAGATCCTTAACCCACTGAGTGGGGCCAGGGATCAAACCCACAACCTCATGGTTCCTAGTCGGATTCGTTTCCGCTGCGCCACAACGGGAACTCCTCTGCCTCCATCTTCACATGGCCTTTCCTTCTCTGTCTCTGGTCTCAAACCTCTGTCTCCTTTCCTTTTTTTTTTTTTTTTTTCCTTTTTAGGGCCAAACCCACAACATATGAAGGTTCTCAGGTTAGGGGTTGAATTGGAGCTGTAGCCGCTAGCCTACACCACAGCCATAGCAATGCCAGATGTGACCCACATGTGCGACCTACACCATAGCTCGCGGCAATGCCAGATCCTTAACCCACTGAGTAAGGCCAGGGATTGAACCTGCATCCTAGTCAGGTTTGTTTCCGCTGAGCCACAACTGGAACTCCTCCCTCTCCTTTCTAGGAAGACCAGGCATTGGTTTTAGGGCTTACCCAAAATCCAAGATGATCTCATTCTGAGACCTTTAACTTAATTACATCGACAAAGACATTAAATATCATATGAGATCTCTAAAATGTGGAATCGAACAATAAATGATACAAAAGAACTTAAAAAACAGAAATGGATGCAAAGATTTTGAAACCAAACTTGTTACCAAAGGGGAAAATGCGGGGCAGGAGGGTTAGGTTAGGGGTTGGGATGACATACACTCCTACTACACATAAGACCCACTGTACAGCACGACGTAATCTACTCCACATAGTGTAATAACCTATATGGGAAAAGAATCTGAAAAAGAACACATATGTATATGTGTAACTGATTTACTTTGCTGGAAACCTGAAGCTAACACAAATTTCTAAGTCAACTCTACTCCAATAAAATTTATTTTTAAAAAGGCATTATTTCCAAATAAGTCCACGTTCTCAGGCAGGACTGAGGGTTAGGACTTGGACACATCTTTGGAGGGGGGGACACCTGTCAACACCTCTTCCTACTCTCCTTCAATCTTCCTAATTACAACAAGGAGGTAAAGTCCCTATGATGTGAGGTCCTTAACACCCCTCAAAGCTGGCCGGTCTGAGTACTGAAGCCCGGCTTCAGCCGAGCTCTGGCTCTGAGCTTTGAGCTGGCAAAGTACCCAGGTAGAATGATACCTTGCTTTTGCATTGGCTAGTGAAGCTGGTTGTTTCTTTTTGAAACAGTGTTAGTTAAACGGTAAACTGTACACCGACTTTTAAAAATAGCAAGGAATGAACAAGGAGGGGGGTCCATGCACAAAAATTGGCAAACTTTGTGTGGAAAGATGCCAGATGTCTCCTGTTTGCCCCCGCCAGATCTGCCCTCCATCCTTCTCCTCTCTGCCCCAGAATCACCCCAGATTTATCATCAAGCGCCCCCTTCCCCCAGGCTTCACAATAATGCAGAGGGAGGGGAAAATGAGGTTGTGACATTTATCGCCCGCCTCTCCAGGTCGCCCTGATCTGGCTATGTCCTTTGACCATGGAAATCGCTCCTTGCAGAGTGGCCTCTGCACACCCCAAGCTCCTTTACGAGTCCACCAGCAGCTCCCTCCTCACCTCTCCGGGCCCACTCTCCCTATGCCTTGCTATTCCTGTGTCCTGCTATTAAAGCTGCTGTGAATTATCCTAGTTCAAGTGTGCCCTCTGCTTTCTGCTGGGGCCCTAACTGACACAGAGAATGACACAAGTTTGAAAAACTCATGAGAATTCCATTTCCTTGAAGTCTGAGGCTGTCAAATTCAATAAGGGTGCACCTTTTCTGAGCTGAGAAGGTCCTAGTATTGAATCTCTCTTTGTGTTTCTCTGTGTGTTTCTCTCTGTGTCTCTCTGTCTGTCTGTCTGTCTGTATGTATGTATGTCTCTCTCTCTCTCACACACACACACACACACACACATGCACACATGCACACACACACATACACCTTCCAATCTCTACTGATCACAAACTAAGCCACAGAGCCCTGAGTGGCCTTCTATCCATGTCAGCAGCTAAGCAGATGGGACCTTCCCAAGAAGCCTTCTAGAACCAAGCCAACGTCATCCACAGCTGCCTACCTCATGCTGATAAATGACTCGAGAGACAAGAGTCAGAGAAGCTCCCCTTAGGTGGGCTTGGGTCCTCCGCTCCTTCCAACCTTCGCTGGTACCTCCCAAATCAATGAGATTGCCTGAGGTTTGCCCTCGAGCAGGGCGGCCCCTAAGACAATGTGCTCCAAAAAGAGGTGCCCTACCCAACGGCGACGCTGGGATAAAGAGCTGACACAGCACACTTTGTACAGGGGATGAGGCCTGGAAAGCAGCTTGAGATTAAAGAGAAAAACAGTAATAGTGCAAATGTATTGATCCCTTCTCGGCCAGGCCTTGCAGGACATGGACCCACCTCATTCCACCAGCACGGTGGCCTCGCTAGAGAAGGTGTCCCCGTGACTCCACCTGACAGGAGAAAGCTGGGGTTTAGCAAGGTGAGATGGCTTTCCTGAGGTCACACAGCCCACAAGGGGTGCAGGCGGGGCTGTAATTCAAGTCCATCACTTTCCAAGATTAGACCAGGCTACAGAGACTGAAAAGCAGTGGAGAGAGAACAGGTGTGACAAGGAAGAAAGAGACTCGTGCTTCAGGGTTCAGCAGCCACTATCCAGGGACCCTGGATGGGCACCCATGGCTTCCGTGTCCACCCTGCCCCATGCACACCCACAGTTTCACCACCAACCATGCTGCTCTGGGCTTCCATGTCCTGCAGCTGCTCCCTCTAGACACTAGTCCCTCTGAGAGCAGGGGCTGCGTCTGTGCACCTCAGTCCCCCAGCATCTTGTATAACCACACAGGGGTGAGCAGAAGCAAAAACACAGTATCCCAAGGCATCCCTCTCGGGGGCTCAGGGGTCCACAAGACATTCTGTCCCAAATGGGAAATCAGTTACCAGCCTGGGCTTCAAGCAGGGAGTGACTCTCCTCACCAAAGTGACTTTAAAATGCCTCACCTTGAACATCACCGATAATGGCACAGGCTGACATCATGCGTCTCTTGATGCAATGCACTGAGAAGGACATGGCATGGCTTACAGAGGAGCTGCCAAAACGGCTCACCTGAGTCAAGCAGGAGACAGCAAGCAGGTAAAATCCACCCTGCATTTGCAAACGGGACTTTCTGGCAAACATCGGACCTGGACTGTCTAAAACTGTGGAGGAACACACACACACTCACACGTGTACACACTCACACACACACACACATTCACAGACATACACACTTGTACACACAAAGACTAAGGAATCCCTCCAGAGTAAAGAAGTCTTTTATAAGTGTGAAAACAAAATGCAATGTATTGTCTTTAATTGGATGCTCAATTTTTTTTAAAGCATCCATAAAGAATACTACCAGGATAACAGGGGGACTTGACTACGAAGTGCTAATTAAGTAAGAGTATTATATCGCCATTAAACTCCTCAAGTGCGATCATTGCACTGTGGTCATGTAGGAGAATGCCCTTGATCTCAGGTGATATGTGATCAAGCGTTCAAGGGTGAAGTGTCATAGTATCTGCTACTTACTCTCAGTTTGGTTTCATAGGAAGTGTGTGTGTGTGTGTGTGTGTGTGTGTGTGTGTGTTTAAAGAGAGAGCAAGAGGAGTTCCCGCCGTGGTGCAGAGGGGCAAGAATCCAGCTTCAGCAACTTGGGTCATGCAGAGGTGAGGGTTCGATCCCCAGCCCGGTGCAGTGGGTTAAGGATCCAGCATTGCTGCAGCTGCTGCTCACGTTCAATCCCTGACCTTGGAACTTCCATACGCCACGGATATAGCCATAAA
The DNA here is from genome assembly GCA_004024745.2 of Catagonus wagneri. Taxonomy (NCBI): domain Eukaryota; kingdom Metazoa; phylum Chordata; class Mammalia; order Artiodactyla; family Tayassuidae; genus Catagonus; species Catagonus wagneri. The sequence continues at coordinate 4,983,275 of PVHT021183594.1, forward strand.
AATTTAAAGAGAGAGACAGAAATCCAATGAGGGAGAATAACCACTGGGGAAGGGTATATAGATATGCATTAAATTGTGTTTGCAAATTTTCTATAGGTTTAATATTTTTAAGATAAAAAAATCAGGCGTGTCAACATCAAAAGCAAACGGAGGCCAGCCTTGAAAACTCCCTGGGCAACCAAACCAGTGCAGTCACGGAAGCAAAGCATCACTTGCCTTATTTTGCAAGACTAACTTGACCTGGGACATGTCTGGATTAGGCCTCTGCAAATCATGAGTGAAATGTTTAAACTGTTTCATGAGCTGGATACAAGGTAACCACTGAGCAATTCCTTATCATTTAAAGAAAAGTTCTAATACTGTAACCAGTCACTGTGAAGAATAAACAGTCATTGCTTTTTCACTAATCAGTTGCTTTGGAACAATATCCCCTGAGCCTCATGCCATGTTTTAGTCTGTGTTCCCGGTTTCCAGAGTCTTTGCTGTGTGCATAGGTTAACTTTTACTAAATTCTACTTTGGTGACTTGTGGATTATTCCTGAACTCTTGACAGGATAAAGATGCCTAGAAGTGGAATTGCCAGGTTACATGGTAAATGTATGCTAAACTTTTTTTTAAATTCCAAACTGTTTTTCCACAGCAACTGTACTATTTCACACTCCCGCCGGCCACATCTGAGCATGCCAGTCTTTCCAAAGCCACACCAGCACCTGCTATTATCCGTCATCTTTTTTATAGCCATCCTGGTGGTACCTCAGTGTCCTAATGGACAGTCCCAAGTTCAAGTCCTTCCTTTCCCTCCCACTAGCCATGCGACCCTCATCACCTAACTTCTCTGAGCCTCGCTCTCCTTCTCCCTGAAGGGGGTATGATAAATGTACCTACCTTATAGGGTGACTGCAAGATAAAATGACATCGGGCATGTTAAAGCTCTGACACAGGGCTCAACAGATGACACCCTTATCATTTATTGAACTAGTACCTGTAAGGTATTTGAACCAGTGCCTGGATATAGTAATGGGAAATATATCAGTAATGCATCACTGATGCAGTCAAGATCCTGACTCCCATTGTGGGCAGAACCAGGGCAGCAGCCTCCCCTTCGAGACTCTAATCTTAACAAGGTTTGAACCCATCAGGTTGTCCTGCCCCACCCCTACCCCATCTTCAGGACAGAACCGGCTTCATGGTTATTGCTTGACAAAGGCTGGGTGGGTGAGAGATGACCCTTGATACAAACATGGACAGTAGCTAATGTTTCTGCAGCTCTCGTTCATTCCTCACCCCCAGTCCTATAAGGTAGTACACTTTACAAAAGAAGAACTGAGGTTCCACTCAATAGACCAACTTGCAAAAAGACATGCACACCTGTTAAAGGCAAAGGTGACATAAGAACCAGCTGGTATTGGACCCCAAACCACACACAGTCCCTTAATCATCACACGGTCCTGAGGGCACCTCACTCCTGTCCCTGGAGTGGGTCAGCCTGACACACCTCATGTGTCACCCAAAACCAACAGCCATTTAGCAGAACATCCCCACGGAGGTCAGAACCCACAGCTGACAATATGCTTCAAGCCCCATTTGCCTCCAAAGTTATGAACTTCCTGTCAAGCCTCAGAGACCATCTGAGTTTCCGATGACAAAAGGCCTCCCAAATTACTCTCCTTACCAGACAGCTGCTGTTTCCCAGTTAATTCTGACAGCAAGTGCATACATTATGCACACGCAGGGAACCAAAACCCCCTGAAAAAATTATTTTTCTTGAAAGTTAAAAGATCCCACGTCTACCCGGGGCTTTCATTTCCTCTCGCTCAAGCGGCAGTTCTATTAAAGCCAAATTACAGCACAGAAATGACTGTGGAGTGTACATCAGCAGATCAATTTATTTAATTAGCCTGGGTAATTATAGAGGAGTGAAAAATGCCTGGTGGTGGGAACGAACGCTGGGTGAGTAGGAACTAGAGGGCGGTGCGAGTGCGTTCCCGGCCAGGGAGGGCTCTGCGCAGCGGGCTGCTTCCCCAGCTTCTGAGCCATGCTGCAGGCGGAGCCACCACACCCACAGCCCGGCTCAGTTCCGGGGTCCCCCCAGATCAGAGATCCACAGCGGTTTCCAAACCAGTCAGAGGCTGAGAGGTTTGCGTTCCTTTCTTTCTGTTTTGTTTTGTGACAAGAATACATAAGATCTGCCCTCTTAACAAATTTTAAGTACACACTCTATTATCTACAGGCACCAAGTTGTACCACAGATCTCTAGACCTTACCTACCTTGCATAACTGAAACTTTCTGCCCATCAAACAGCAAGTCCCATTCCTCCTCCCTCAGCCTCTGGCAACCAACATTCATTCCACTCTCTGCTTCTATGAGCTTGGCTATTTTAGATTCCACGTAGAAGTGGAATCATGCACCATTTGTCCTTCTGTGACTTATTTCACTCAGCATAATGTCCCCCAGGTTCACCCACGTGGTCACAAAAGGCACAAATCCCTTCTTTTTGAAGTCTGAAGAATATTCTGTTGGAGCTACCACGTGTTGGGGAGGATGTGGAGAAAATGGGACCCTTGTACACTGTTGGTGGGAATGTAAAATGGTGTGGCTGCCTGGAAAATAGGATGGAGATTTCTTTAAAAATTATGAACAAAATGACTATGTGATCCTGAAATCCTGCTTCTGGGTATTTATCCAAGAGTTTAGATCAGGATCTCAGAGAGATACCTGCACCCCTACGTTCACTGCAGAACCGTTCACAAGAGCCAAGATGTGGACACAACCTAAATGTCCACCAACAGAGGTAAGGATGAAGAAAAGGCAGTGACGTTTTCAAAATAGCACTGAGTGTGGGAATTTTCATAAACTGACTTTCTCCCCAGAAAGTGAAAATTCATTCTTTTTTTTTCTTTCTTTCTTTTTTGGCCACCCCACAGCATATGGAGGCATACGGAGTTCCCCAGGGCCAGGGATCAGATCCGAGCCACAGTTGCAACCTGCTGTTTCTGCAGCAACACGAGATCCTTTAACCCACAGTGCTGGGCCAGCGAACAAACATGCACGTTGGTGCTGCAGAGATGCCACTGATCCCGTGATGCCACAGAGGGAACTCCAGGAACCAATACTCAGCACATTTCTATTAACTGTATTTACTGAGTGCCTGCTGTTTGCATAATTACTTGTTTCACATCTGCCTTTACTGTCAAGCTGTGAACTCTGTGTGAACAAGGACAGAAAGGGGTTAAGGGAAAGTGTGATGGAGGCAGCCAACTTGAGTTTGAACCCAAGCTCTACCACTTCCTACACAGGTGATCCTGGGCAAGTCAATCACCTTTCAGTGCCTCAGTTTTCTCATCTGTAAGTGGGGGTGTGGTAATAGTGTCTACTTCATATGGCTGCTGAAATAAAATATTCTTTGCAAAATATTTAACACAGTGTAATGGCATGTAGTGAGTTCTCGGTACGTTTTACCTATTAATATTAGTCATTAATGTTATTCCGATGCCTAGTAATCAGTATACATCCAATAAACACTATTGATGGGTGGATGGATGATGGAATAGGATGGAATGAGACAGATAGCTGAGTGGTTGGATAGGAGGATGAATGAATGAGTATATGGATGATGGATAAACGGATGGATGGATGGGGACTTGGATAGAATGAATGAGATAGATGGGTGAGTAGAAAGATGAATGGGTGGGTGGATGGATGGATGGTTAGATGAGGAGTGGACCAGAATGGTATGAGATAGATGGGCAAGCAGATAGATGAGTGGGTGAATGGATGGGTGGGAAGATAGATGACTGGGATGGTGTGTGGGTGAACAGGTGGGTGAATGGATGGGTGGGTAAATGGATGGGTGGGTGGGTAGGTGGATGGGCGAATAAATAGTATTTTTCTGGTTGTGTGGTGTTGATAAGCAGACATATGATATGACTCTTGCCTTCAGTGATAACTGTTATCTATGTATTGAGCAGTTTGTTTCTTATAAAGCAGCATCTTGTAATCTATCTGACATAGGCTAATGAATGAGACAGGCATAGAATGAATGAGAGAGATGTTCCACTTAAAAGTAGATGAAAGGATGACTCATGGAGGCTGAGTTCATTCATATTCATTCAATGAGTATTTGTTGACCACCTACTATGTGTCAGGTGCTATTTGACAACCACAGATACAGCACCAAACAAAACAAAAGTCTCTGCCTCCATGAAACTTATACTCCACTTGGGAGAGACAGACAATGACAGGCAAATAATGAAAATATATATGAAGAAACATGAAGCAAGAAGAGGAGATACGAGGCGCCAGGAGGCAGATGGAACTGCGGTTTTTAATAGGGCAGCCAAGTAAGGTCTCACTGAAAAGGTGAGCTTGAGCAAAGATCTGAAGGAGGTGAGAGCAAGCCCAGTGGGGAAGAGCTTCCAGGCAGAGGGAGCAGCCAGTGGAAAGGGCAGGCATCAGCCACCAGCAACAGGGCACTTGCCCTGTGCCAGGCGCTGTCCCAAGTGCTAAACACACAATCAGGTATTTAACCCTCACATTAGTTCCTGAGAGGGGCGCTGATCCCAACCCCACTTAGCAGAAGGGAAAACTGAGGAACAGAGGGATAAAGTCACTTGACTTTGAAAGACCTGGGACTGGGCTGAGACAGCTCAGCTCCAGAAACCCTGCTCTGCATCATCATACCTTCCACAAGCAGGGGGTCATGCCTAAGAGCCAGAACATGACCCACCCTCCCTGCCAGCGTGTGCTCCACTCCACCACAGAGCATGCAAAACCCAGGGGAGATGGCAAGGCATGCACACAGGGAAAAGCAAGGGACAAATGCAAGGGCCAAGCACCAGGCCAAGCACGACATCAGGAGCACTTGGTTAAAGAAAGGAAAAGTCTTTGCTCTTGCTCTCATCCCTGCATAGCACCATCGCCTTCTCATCGTCATGTGACGTCCTATGCAGCCCTTGGGATGTGGCTCAAAAGTCTTCACTTCCCCATAATTCCCTACTTAATTCATTCCTCCCTCATTTGTACTCCCATGGCAATTTACATAACAATAATGATTTAAAACAGACACTTACTGAGCACCGAAGATGTGCCAGGCATGTGCTAATTCCCATCACAGCCCTATATGATGGGTACCATTTTGATTCCCCATCTTCTACCTGGGCATCCTGACACCAAAGGCTACATAACCTGTAGAAGGCCACACAGATTGTAAGGACCCAGGGCTGGATTTGACCCCCCTCTGCCTCCAGCACCCAGGAGCTCTGAGGAGGTGACACGGTTTACCAGAGTATTTTGTGCGCTCGTGTGTCTCCTTTGCCTCGCTGTGGGCTCCTGGAAGGCAAAGAGCACTTGAGTTTCCAAGTCCCAGCACAGATGCCAAAAGGCACCAATCTAGCGTGTGGTGACTGTCCTCTGTACCACGCTGTTCCACTCCTTGAGGGGAGCAAGTTTCCCCAGTAGTTTAACACGGGCTTAATTAGCAGGGTTTTCTTCCATGCAGTACATTTGGGGAACTTCTGGAAGGTCAAGCCCTCCTAAAATAGCTCCCACCAGATCCGGCAAAGTGCCACTAACTTCATTCCTATAAGTCTAGGTGTTAGGCCAGAAGGCCCCCTGTTAAACCATGAACCCAGAGTGAGGTGGGGGTGACCTGTTATACATTAGCCCATTAGCTCCCACCCCAATCTCCCATGCACTGGAAGGAAACTCCTCCTCTGAGTGAGGGGCCAGATGCAGACAGTAATTAAGTTTTCCTAATGCTGCAGATTCACACAAAGAGAAACCCTCCGTGGAGAGTTGGAGAAACAGACGGAGCGGCGCTCCGTGGTTTGGGAGCTGTTAAGTCTGCTGTGAAGCCCATGATTTGGCTGTTGATGGAACTGGATGGCTGACATCCCTGGGCACGTGTCTGTGAGCATGGACACGCACGAGAGCCACAGTTAGGGTCTGAAACGGGGTGTGTTGCACTATTTTACTGTGAGGGGCACTGTGGGAGGAGGGCATTGGGGAGGGAGGACACGACACCTGTTTCTCAAGGGGCCTCTTGGCCTGGCCCAGACTTGGGGAGACTCTGAGCCCCCGCAGAGCTGCTGTGGGGCCCAGGTGACAAACGACAATGAGAACTAGGGAGGGGCCAGTCCCTTCTCAGTACTGAGCACAGCCCGGCCTCTCACTCTAAGACAGGCAGTTTGGGAAGGGTCAGCAGAAACGCCCCCTTGGGCATGACAGGAATGTCCTGGTGATGATAACTACATGGACAGGAAGGCAACTGGGCATTTGTAAAGTCCAAATACTGGGATGAAGAGGAATTTCACAAGGTGAGACCTGGACATCCCATTTCTATAGATTGAGGGAAAAAAGGCATGAACTTGGGGGTTACGGATACTAACAAGCTTCCATCACTACCATCAACCATGAGGCCTGGAGACACTGTGATGACACTCTTACCTCCTCAGAGTGTGCTGTGCAAACGCTTTTACACAAAGTTGGATATTTTACTTTTCTCAATAAATCTTTCCAACGAAAAAGAAAATGTGAAATCTCAAAGGATAAAAATTGGGATAAGAGTTTCCATCATGGCTCAGCAGTTAACAAACCCGACTAGGATCCATGAGGATGCGGGTTCGATCCCTGGCCCCACTCAGTGGGTTCAGGATCCGGCAAGGCCATGAGCTGTGGTGTAGGCTGGCAGCTACAGCTCCAATTCGACCCCTAGCCTGGGAACTTCCATATGCCATAGGTGCAGCCCTAAAAAGCAAAAAAAAAAAAAAAAAAAAAAGGGATACACGTGCATACAATCCAACATTGACACTGAGAGTCCCAAACAGATTTCTCCAACATGACCAGCTGCCAGGGTGTCCTCATGGCAGAGAAAAGGCCCCCATGAAAGAAGACAGCGTTTTGAGTATGAAAGCTGTAAACCTAAATGAGAAGACATATCATTGGACAGCAAACTGGTGATTTCTGGTTTGAGGGGGGTGGAGCATTGAAGAAGGAACGAGATGGGGAGCAGTCAGTGCACGCGATTCAGTCGGGCATGCCATGTTCTTCCTCTGTCAGCTCCGTCTCCAGTCAGGTTATTTGTGGCACCAAAATGGAACGAGCCTTACAGCTCCTACCAACAACATAGATCTTGTAGAACACAGGGCTGACCAAAGGACAGGTGCACATGGATTAGCAAGGTGGGGCGGAAGCTGCAGGCCATGGGTACAGAGAACAAAAATCGAGGGTATTCAATAGACAGGAGTAGGTGTTTGCAGAAGATTCTAGGGAAAACAAACTTCCACAGAAATACTGAGGATAAAAGCTCAGTTCTTACAGGGAACCCTTGAACAAATCACTGATGCAGAACCATTATTTCTCTGAAATAGCAATAGTGTCCCGATATAAAGATAGGCATCCCACCCCAGCAGAGACAAGCAGAGGACAGCGGAGGGGTACATGGGAGAAGTTGCAGCAGGAGACGGTATATCAAACCCAAAGAAAGAATAGTCTCTTGGTTACATGTGCCTGAAGGTTTTTATTATTTCCTTAAAGAGTAATAAGCATATGTTTTATACCAGAGACCCAATGCATAGCATACACACACAAAAAGTAAGTCCCCCTCAGTGAACTATTTGGTAAGATGTATAGTCGTCCACTCCATAATGTGAGTGTCACCATTATTAAATAATCCCTTCGCCCTGTTCTAAAAGTTCTGAATTTGGAAAATCCTCCAAACATTATTAGATATAAATATAAAGTGTAAGCCTTATTTCACCATTTATTTGAGGAAGTGGCCCCCAGAGTATGTTTGTATCAGTAGGATGCTTTTGGATGAAAGTAATTTTTTAAACCCCAGAGAAATGAAAATGTTAAAGGGAATTTAACAGCTCTTCAAACTGAAAAGGACAGTGGTAGGACTTCAGGTAGGATTTGATCAAGCAACAACATCACCAAACACTCTATCTCTTTCCCTCTCCCTACTCTGCCCCCACTTTGGGCACTGGATGGATGTCAAAAGCAACTAGGGACACATGCTTCACAGGGGAGGAATAAAAGCCCTGAGGGTCATTCTTATTGGACCATTCTAATTTGTGTGCCCACTCCTTATCAATGTAGTCATGGAGTGACATAGATTTAGGCCTGGGTGATAAGTCCGACCCTGAGCCAGTCACTGGGGCAAGAGAAGAGGAATTACCAGCTTGCATTGGTCTAATTAGGACCCATACCTGGATATGGGGCTAGGGACACCACACACACACATACACACACACGCTGCATGACCCTGCTATATGATTAGGGGAGTAGAAGGTGTTGGAAAAACAGCCACACGTCCAAAAGGAGGAAGACAAGGTAGGCAGCTCTCTATGCCGGATGCTGTTTTACCAGTCCTAATAAGGGTCTGGACGTGCACCAAGGAAGCCAACAGAGATTAAATGAGCTTCAAAGTACAATTAGGTGACTGCCAAGACTTCCTTCACGATGTAGCCTAGGACCAGCTCTGCTTCCCCAGAGAAGAAGGGAGAACTATTCTTGAAGGGAGCAGGAACATTTAGCAATAACATTATGCAGTAAGAAATGTTACTAACCATCTTTTACAAATAGACAAACCAAGGTCCTTGGAGGTTTGATGAAGCTCCCAGGGTCTCAGAGAAGGAAGGGAAAAAGTGCAAGCCCTCTGTATTTAGACACCCCAGATTCTGCACTTAGAAGTGTTAACCACAGACCCCAGTACCCACAGGGACCCTCTCTGTGGCTCCCCAAGGCTGTCTCAGCCCTATGCCTTTGACAGAGTCACTCAAAGCCTGGACTTGTCACCATGTTCTGAGTTTCAAGAGCCAGGTCTGCTGAGACTCCTCTAATCTCCAGAGACGACTGCAGAGCCTGCCTTTGGAGCTGGTGGTCACCCCAGGCATCAGCAAAACAACTGTGTTGGGGTGGGGGGAAGGAGGCTGTGAACAAAGCAATCAGGAGGTGAAAAAGTTTGCCTGTCTGGTAAGTCAACGTGTACTGTCCATCCTAAGTTCTGGAATAAAAATTAAGACAGCGGCCACATTAAGGAGGTAACCAGCACCCTGTCGACCAACGACCCCTTTTCTGTGCAGAGGGAGGGGACAGGACTTGGCATATTGTCTCCGCAAAAGGCCAGTTCAAATCTCACCTCCTTCAGAATGACCTCCATGACTCCAGTCCTGGCAGGGAGGCTTCCCCTTCTGAAAACTCTTCTAGACAACTAAACCCAGCAGCTCCACCGGGGTGCCCACCTGGCCTCTCAAACTCACTGTGGTCCAAACTTCATACACCCTCCTCCAGCCCCCTCCATCTACATAATGGGGGCCACCATTCGCCTACCAGCTCAGGCAAGGCCAGCTGTATAATTTGCAGGATCCAGTGCAAAATAAAGAGGAAAAGCCTCTGTTAAAAATTATTACAATCCCTATCAAATTACCAATGACATTTTTCAAAGAACTGGAACAAAATAGTTTAAAGTTTGTCTGGAAACACAAAAAACCCAGAATAGCAAAAGACATCCTGAAAAAGAAAAATGGGGCTGGAGGAATCAGGCTCCCTGACTTCAGACTCTACTACAAAGCTACAGTCATCAAAACCATATGGTACTGGCACAAAGACAGAAATATAGATCAGTGGAACAGGATAGAAAGCCCAGAATTAAATCCACGCATCTATAGTCAACTAAACTATGATAAAGGAGCCAAGAATATACATTGGACGAAAGACAGCCTCTTCAATAAGTGGTGCTGGGAAAACTGGACAGCCACATGGAAAAAAATGAAACTAGAACACTTCCTAACACCATGCACAAAAATAAACTCAAAATGGATTAAAGATCTAGATATAAGACCAGAAACTATAAAACTCTTAGAGGAAAACATAGGCCACACGCTCTCTGACATAAATGATAGCAACATCTTCTCAGATCCATGTGTCAGAGTAAGGACAATAAAAAGAGAAATAAACAAATGGGAC
>PVHT021183594.1:4994241-5136441 GCA_004024745.2 Catagonus wagneri
ATTAGACAGCAACACCCAATGCTACCGCTTACATGTGGAAACTAAAAAGACACAATGAACCTTCTTACAGAACAGACAATGACTCACAGACTTTGGAAAACCTTGGTTTTTCAAATAAGACAATCTGGGGGGTGGGGGGATGCACTGGGGATTTGGGATACAAAATCTGTAAAATTGACTTGTGATGATTTATGTACACCTATAATTGAAATAAAATCTATTAAGAAAAAAAATTATTACACATTTCAAGATGGCACCAGTAGAGCATTAAACCAAGCACTGGCCCCTCTAAACTCTGGGCTCCATTCAATCGTACAGACTGAATGCTCATAAGGCTGGTGCTGGGATCAAGTGAAAACACCTATGAGATATCCTAATTTCCCTCTCCATCCCTCATCCAACCTGTCAGTAAGTGCTGTCAGCTTCAACTCTAAACACATCCTGAACTCACCCACTTTTCACCAGCCTCATCATGACCACCTCATTCTAGCCACCATGATCCACCTCCCAGACTCCACTGCACCAACCACCTAAGTGGGCTCCCCAGGTCTCTCTCATCCCCCAACAGCCTAGGCTTCCAACAGCAGCCCCAGCACAACCATTCAATGAATCAGACCATGTCACACCCTACTCGAAACTCTCCAATAGTTTCCCATCCAGCTCAAACCAAAGATATCAGCTGCTTACCATGACCTAAGAGGCCGCACATGGTCTGCTCCTTGCCACTCTCTCCAGCCTCGTCTCCCCGAACTCCTCTTCCACTCCTTGTTGGACCTCAAACACACCAAGCTTGTGCCTACCTCGCGGTCTTTACACTTGCTGTTCCCTCCATCTGGAACACTCTTTCTCCAGATATTCATGTATATATCGTTTATTTGGCTCCCTCACATTATACAGGTCTCTGCTCACCTGCCACCTCCCCTAAGAAGAGGTCCTTGAAACCTTTTCTAAAATAGCCAGGTACCTCCCTCATCCAGCTTTATTTTTCTCCTGAACACTTGTCATACATGGAGTTGTACAATTTGTTTGTGCCGCCTATTTGCCATTTTGTCTCCCACACTAGAGCAGGAATTTGCTCTGTCTTGTGTATCCATCACTGTGTCTCCAGCACCATGGACAGTTTGGCATGTGGCAAATATTTCACAAGTGAATGAAGTTAATCGGTTACTACTTTAAACTATGAGTTTCTTTGCCATGTCTGCATGCTTGATGTATATCAATTTTCGTAGAAGTTTCCTAGTGCCAAGGGCCAGCTCACATTTCTAAAACCTTTAAATCACTGAACTCAATTCCATTCATAAATACTAGACACTTCATGAATCTATTCATTAACTATTACCAAAAATTTCTCCTGTTCAGGAATGACAGAGGTCAGCACTCCCAATTATATGCCCATAGTAGGCGTCACTAACAGATCACAGAATTCCTTCCCACTAAACCAGGACACAGTCTTAGACTCCTTCTCAAAACAGCCTTCCAAGAAAATGACTAATAATAAAAGTTTATGCTTCAATCCATATTTTGAGCACCTCTATACTAACTTAATATGAAGGAAAAGATTTGAAAATCACTACTTTCATCCAATTGCCTCCTTCCACCCCAGTTTTTAATACATAGTCTTCTTAATAGGCTGAGGACAGTACATTAATGCAGCCACACAATGTACTCTGGGTTTATGGGCAAAAAAAAAGAATAGCCCTAGATATGGGAAATTGCCTTTTGTTATAATTCAACCTAGAGTCAGTTAGACTTCTGCTGAAGAAATTCACTTAAAACAAAATACCTGAAAAAAATAAATGAATGGAATGTAAACCTCAGATTCCTTATTCGAAGGTAATTTAAATCTAGTTCCATGTTGATTTTACTGGCACTGCTCACTGAGGGAACAGACCATGTACTTTTATCCACTGGTTTCTAAATAGCTTGGAATTTAAATTTGGCACCACTCCAAGGTCTGATGTGATTCCCAGGGTCACCTGAAATCTGGGATGCAGATCCTCACTGTCAGCCTCCCCTCATCCTGCAGCCACCTGGGGTCCTGTGGCTCCTTCTCGGGGCCCATGGGGGACCCACAGGAGTCCCCAGACAAAGAAAGCTCTCCAATGTGGCCCCCAAAGCATCCTTGTCTGAGCTTCAGAGCCCCACCCATTTACTCCACCCATTTTTCTCTGAGGACTCACTGTCAAAGTTAGCTTTAGCCGTCAGAGAAACCCAAATTCTTCACCAAAAACTAACTGGAGGCCAGTCTCTGAATGATTATTGCCTTCACTAAGCCGTTTTGGTTGAAAGTGATAGAAATCCACCTGAACTGGTTTAAATTCATATTTTATTATAACAGTGCAGTTTTAACATACTAAATATTACAGTAATGTCTCACACAACCCAACCGTGAGAGGGACAGACAAACTCCAGGGAGAGCTGTCACAAGTTATGCTCACCATCTCTCTAGCATCAAATGACCTTAGTTTTTGTTTTTCTCTCCAGGTCGCCTTCATTTTCTTTCAGCAGATAAGTTGTCCCTGCCTGTCTTTGATAAGAAATACCCAACTGGCAGCTCTCAAGTTCACACAGAGAAGCAAGGGTAGAAATTAAGAAGCATCTCTATTTCTAATTATACATTCCCAGGAGAGAGAACCTGATTGGTCCAGCTTAGGTCATGTGCCCATCCCTTGTGCAATCAGCTAGGGCCCAGAATCTGCAGTTATGGGGGGAGCAGGAAAACACTGCTACCAAGATATACCATGAGGTTCTGTTCCCATAGGAGAGTTCTTATCTGAGAAGACTCTTCAGAAAGATTAGTAACAACCACAGTAGCCAGCGCAATCATCCCCAAAGCCTCTCTCCCTTGTGTCATGCTCTATCCTTAAAAGAAGGCCATACGTTATTTATAGTCTAAAAATGCAGCCCCTTTCCTGCCTCCCCAGGGTTTTTTCCTTCAGCTGGCAGGCTGCTTCTGGTTCTCAACTCTGTGGTCAGGCACAGCAGTCATGAGCCTGAAGAAAAATTCCTCTCTTCCAGAATTATATTATCAATTTACCCATTGACTCACATCACCTAAAAGTAAGATGATCATCACTTCCAAACCAGACACTTAACAATATTTACTAGGCAAATATTTATTGAGCACCTAACTCTATGCCAGATATTGTTCTAGGAACTAGGCTATTACAGAGCTGACAGAAATATTAGGTTACATAGTCTGATGAGGGGCTATTTTTAATTTCTGCATTTATGTATGCAGAAAAAGTCTTTAAAGGGTCTATAAATTAATTCGAACACTCAGCAAATCACTCTGTCTGAATATATATTATGAAATCAGAAGGAACTGGTTAAATCTGACACATGCACCCATCCATATCCAGCGGGCACCCACAAGGAAAGGAGAGTGGTCTTTGGGAAAAATCACCATTACACACTTATAAAAAATTTTTTCAAATACCTTAAACACATGCCAGCAGGTCATCACCCCTCAGTGGTACAAGGAGGGTTTCTCACAGCCCCGGTCGACAGCCCCACCAGCAAAATCCCAGTTAGGGGAAGCTTTTCCGTCACTTAAACAGCTGCACTGTCTAAACCCCAGACTGTCGAGGCAGCTGTCCACAGGTCAGCCATCACCTGGCTCTGCAAAGCACTCCTCTGCTCCCCACCGACTAGGAGAGCAAATAGGAGAGTCTGGCTGCTTTCTCCAGCTGGGCTTGGAAAGCAATTAATTTGGCACCTCTTAAATCTCCCTCTGCTCCAGCAACGAAGGCATTTGGGGTTGTAAGATGTAGCCAGTGAGAGAAAAGAAGGCATCCCCTACGTCCCCAGTGGAAGGAGGAATCTATAAATCCATTAGCTCTGGCACCTGAGAAGATAAAGCAGTCTTTTAAAAAGCCATGAGCACATTTAGAGTCCACCTGAGAGTCGTGAGTGAAGGCGAGGCTGGCCCCAGAACTCGTGACTGTAGGTGATGGGGGCTGGCTCATCTAAGACCTGCAGGCTCCTGGTGATGGCTTTGCCCCATAGTAGGGTGATGCTCCTCTCTCAGCATCATGGATGAGCCATCACTACCCATCTCCAAGGGCGGTCAGGCACACCCGCTTCACAGAGGAAGAGAGAGGTCAGAGCCAAGTTCAAGTGTGCACAGGGGCAGCGAGGCATACGGACTGCCCCTGCCCCTACCCAAGAGGCTGCAGGACCAGGGGTCAAGCTCTCCACAGTGCTGACCGTTGACAGTCCATACATACTGAGAGCAATTCTGAGCCTGGAGAAGGGATAGCACTTCCAGGCATCATCTCATCCAGCCCTGGGAATAAGCCCATAAGGGAAGTCTGGTATCATCTCTGGGATACAGATGAGAAAACTAGGGACCCAAAGGGGCGCTAGCTTGCCCAATGTCACATGGATAATAAGGAACAGACTCCAGGGCCATCTGAATGGAGAATCTGTGCCCTGAATCAGTATCTCACAAGCAAGAAAAACGCCCAGGAAGAGAAAGACAGACCTTGCCTCCAGCCTCTCTAGTCCTTACTAATGTCTAGGATCTCAGTGCTGCCCCCTCTGTCAGAGAGTGGTAGGACAAGCATTCTGTCCTTGGTTCTTTAGGTCCCCAAGACAGACTTTCAGCATCTTAACGAATAGAGAAGCCTCAACCCAAGAAAGCACAGCAAAAAGTAGTTTGTGCACAGTGGCCACACCTCCTGGGTTAACTTTTCACTGTGATACCTTGGGAAAGTCACTTAACCCCTCTGAGCTCCAGTCTTCTCACCTGTAATGATAACTTACATGGGCCAACCTTGCCAGAAGGATTATATGAAATGAGGAATGCCAAGAGCTTGGAAGACTGTCTGGCTTAAAGGAAGAGTCCATAGATGGCAGATTTTATCATCATCACCATAATCAATATTCCAAAGTTTCAACTGTCTGAGGACACCCTATGACAGGATCCTTCAAAACTGAACATGTTCCAGACATTGCCTGATCCCTATGAGAAGCTCTAGACCTGAGCTGGTCCCCAGAGAGGGGAGAAGGACACACGCTTGGGGACTTGGCCTCCTCCCTAAGGAGACTGAGGGCCCCAGGGGCATTTCGCGTCTGCAGGGCTTCTACCCAAAACCAGAGGAGGCAGAGAAGGGGCAGACCCAGTGAGGAGCGTCTCTTTCCTTGTCTGCATAGTCAGGGAATCAGCAAACTTGTCCTGCAAACGACCAGACAGGAAACATTTTAGGCTTCGGACCTGAGGGTGTCTGAGTCAGTCACTCAACTCTACATTGTACTTGTAAGCAGACATAAAGTAGGCAGATCAATGGCGGTGTGGATGTGTTCCAATAAAACTTTATTTACAAAAACAGGCCTCAGGTCAGATTTGACTCACAGATCATCATCTGCAACCCTAGCATTTAATGATGAATTTAATCTTTCTCATGTAACTTGAGAAAAGAAAACTGGTCTCTATTTGGCCACTTACAAACAGGAAGTACTGGTGCTGGTTTATTTACACCCACCTGGAGGTCAGGCCAGATCTAAAAAGAGGTTGATAAAGGACAGGTAACACAGACAGAAATGAGCCTCTGGATGACCTTAGTGGTAAAGTAAAGGCATCATATATTAGTTTGATTAAATAATTACAGTTTAATGCTTCCCCCTCCTGATTTTTTTTTTTTTTTTAGGGCCGTACCCGCAGCATATGGAGGTTCCCAGGCTGGGGGTCTAATTGGAACTACAGCTGCCGGCCTATGCCACAGCCACAGCAACATCAGATCTGAGCTGCATTTGCAACCTATACCACAGCTCATGGCAACACCGGATCCTTAACCTGCTGAGCGAGGCCAGGGATAGAACCTGCAACCTCGTGGTTCCTAATCAGACTTGTTTCCACTGTACCACAGCGGGAAGTCCCTCCTGATATTCTTAGTGACTATATTTCACTGCATCTATCATCAGTTTTTTTGGAGTTCCCTTGTGGCACAGTGAGTTGAGAAGCCAGCATTGTCACTTCTGTGGCACAGGTTTGACCCCTGGCCTCGGAATTTCTACATGCTGCAGGTGTAGCCATAAAAAGTATTTTGTTAAAAAGGAGTTCCCATTGTGGTGCAGCAGAAATGAATCCGATTAGGAACCATGAGGTTTCAAGTTCGATCCCTGTCCTCAATCAGCGGGTTAGGGATCTGGTATTGCCATGGCTGTGGTGTAGGCCAGTAGTTGTAGCTCCAATTTGATCCCTAGCCTGGGAATCTCCATATGCCGCAGGTATGGCCCCAAAAAGCAAAAAAAAAAAAAATTCTTTGTTTAAAAGTAAAAAATACTTTTAAAAAATAAGATACCATCGGTTTTAAAATGCAGTGTTATTTTAAGAACCACTAAGAAAGATAAAGCCCTCAGAATTAAACGATGACATGTCACCCTGATTTGAGACACATCTGTATCACAAAGATGGGGCGGGGGGTGGCAGTAAGTCTTAGAAGCACGGAAATATGGCACATTGTCCATGACGAACACAAATTTAGTGACCTAAGGCTACATCTCCTTTTTTAAAATATAAAAAATTGTGTTTTTACTAAAATATAATTCACGTACCTTACAATTCACCGCCTTAAAAGTGTACAATCCAATGGCTTTTAGTATAGACACAGATTCATGCAACCATAACCATAGTTAACTTTAGGATGTTTTTAGGACCTCCAAAAGAAACCCCACACCCCTTAGCCATCACCTTCCAATCCCCCCAGACCTCCAGCCTTAAGCAACCACTAATCTCCTTTCTCTCCATCAGCTGATGAATGACTAAATACATGTGGTATATCAAGACAATAAAATATTATTCAACAATGAAAAGAAATAAAATCCTGATGCATGCTACAACATGGATGAACCCTGTAAGCCTGAGGCTGAGTGAAAGAAGGCAGACACAAAAGGCCAGATAGTGTATGATTCTACTTATATATAAAATGTTCAGAATGCACCCCCTTTTTTGTGGACCAGATCCGAACTGGATTCTGCAGAGAGTAAATAGAGTGATAACATCCTATGTGCCAGTTACTGGGGTTCAATGTTCAGAATCAATCTACAGGCTGAGAAGAAAAGATAAATGCTACAATAAACCTCACCAATGAAAGAAGCAGAAAACACATGGGGGAGTGCAGGTTGGGAGGAAGGAAACGAGAAATCCTAACTTCCTGCCTTGCCTAGTGCAGAGTCATGAAATACCGCCTAGCATTAATAAAGAAGCAGAGTGTGTTATTTCAAGCCCTAAAATTAATCATTAGAAGACAGAGAGATAAAAACGGGGGTGGGAAGAGCGGTATTGAACAGGGCATGAGCTAAGTCTACGCCTTTATTTATTCCTATTCATTTCATGCATTCTACAATAGTTACACTGAGGTGGAGGCACAAGGTGCAAGGTCAGTTAAAAAATGCTTAATGATAAAGAACTAGGAGTATAAGCCTGGTCTAGACCCAGAGAGGGGACCTCTAGAACAAGTAAAAGCGGAAGGGGTTAAAAGTAGTTACTGAGGAATAAGATGCAGGTTGGAGAACGGACAGATAGGGTGGGAGGGACATGTTAACTTTTATTTTTCACTCTTCCTTATCATTTGAATTTTTTATTTTTTTAATTTTTTATTTATAATGATTTTTATTTTTTCCATTATAGCTAGTTTACAGTGTTCTGTCAGTTTTCTACTGTACAGCAAGGTGACCCAGTCACACATACATGCATACATTCTTTTTTCTCACATTATCCTGCTCCATCCTAAGTGACTAGACATAGGTCCCAGTGCTATACAGCAGGATCTCATTGCTTATCCATTCCAAAGGCAATAGTTTGCATCTATAAACCCCAAATCCCAGTCCATCCTGCTCCCTCTCCCTCCCCCGTGGTAATCACAGGTCTGTTCTCCATGTCCATATCTTTTTAATTTTTATTACCATGCATGGGTGTTACTGTTGTAACAAAAGAAAATATAGGCGTATTTATACATGTATTATCAAATTTATGCAGTAATATAAATAAAATTATAGGTAAAAATTAAAACATATAATTATAAAATATACAAGTATTAATCACAATGTGCAAAATATATCTATTTCTTTGAATTTTAAAAGATTTTCTGGCTTTGAAAAGTGCCCTGTCGGAGTTCCCATCGTGGCTCAGTGGTTAACGAATCCGACTAAGAACCATGTGGTTGTAGGTTCGATCCCTGACCTTGCTCAGTGGGTTAAGGATCCGGCGTTGCCGTGAGCTGTGGTGAAGGTTGCAGATGCGGCTCGGATCCCGCGTTGCTGTAGCTGTGGCGAAGGCCGGCGGCTACAGCTCCTGTTAGACCACTAGCCTGGGAACCTCCACATGCCGCGGGTGCGGCTCTACATAAAGGCAAAAAGACAAAAAAAAAGAAAATTGCCCTGTTAAGAGAGAAATACCCCTGGGTGGGTGACGTGTAACATCTAAAAGGAGTTTTGCTCAAAAACAGCCAAGGAGAAAGGTGAGGTTTGCAGGAGTAAAGACACAGGAAGGAGAAAGGGAATCCTGAACACAGCCTGCTCCCATAGCAGTTTGATTAAGGGTGGCCCTGAGCTGGAGCTAATATGAGTCTTTATTTTATATTCAAAGAGTTAGAAATAGGTCTAGCCTCTAAAACCCCTCCCTCTTAGGACTTGACATCTTGCGGGGAACGTGAGAGTTCGCTCCTGAAGATTGCAGAGGTGTTTTAATGGGAGGGATGAATTTGCAGACCTTGTTGGGGGAACAAGGTGGTACCTGGAGTAGCCATGGTTACCTGCCCGTAGGCCAATGGCCCCTCCCTCCAAGGGATGTTTCCCCAGTGACTTCCTAGAGGCCATCTCCTGAGCTGCTGAGAGCCTTGATGAACTGCAGCTCTTCACCCCATCCTGCCGCCATACCCTCTGGCCATGACTTTGTAGCTTCTGTCCTGAAAGAGGGTACAGCCCATTTATCCTCCCCTGACTTGCTTTTGGCCACGTGACTGGCTTTGGCCAATGAAATGTCAACAGATTTGATGTCCCCAAAGGCTTGAAAAGAATTTCTGTGATTGAGCTCCATTATCATAAGAAGAACATGCCTAGGCTTGCCCACTGGTCCCAGAACAGATGGGGAGACAAAGATATGGGACAGAACAAACCCCCAAGCCAAGCCCCATCTGGATTGTCCTGCCCCCACTGGACCCTCGCACACATGTAGGAGGAATAGAGTATGACCTGAAATCAAGGCACAGCCTTGCTTTCTCTTTCTGGGGTCATGTGGTCTCTCATGTGGCTTTCACATCTCTCATGTGGCATCCTGTAATCAGAAAGATGGAAGCCCAGGGAAGAAGAACACCATTCCCAAGCTTGACCTCCAAGCACTCCCAAACACGGACAGCGGCCGCTTACGAGGAGAAGTTTAACCACGGATGAGACTGCCAGTGGCTTTCTGAGAGGTGCTGAGAAGAAAATTATCTTCTTGGATTTCATTTTCATTTTGGTTTAATGAGTTGAGAGACTCTCATTCTGCAAAGTAGGGCAGCTCACAGCTGATACCAGGGATTTGGGTAGGGGGCTGCAGCTCTGCTGTTTCCAAAGTTAGGAGGCCTGGGCCCCACATGTAGTGAGGAGGTGGAGGGGTAGGGTGTTTGCCAATCAGGGTCCCAGGAACCGATTGAGGAGGCCGAGGTAGTTCTGAGGGCTAAAATTAAGCAACAGCAGCTGCAATGTTAACATTTGCATGTTTCAAAGCCAGGCAGTGTCAAGACTTGAATTAAGCCAGTGAATGTTCTTTTAATTGGACCCAGCTTGAGACGATTCCGATCACTTCCTGGGACTGAAAGCTGATGTCCTATTTTAAACTTGGATTCTTAAGAGAGTGGTCCTCAAACTTTGGGGTGCTTCAGAATCACCAGGGAAGCTGCGGGACGCGAGATTCCTGGGTCCCCAGCCACCCACCCACCCAGAGCCGCAGACTCCACAGACAGGGCTGAGTCCTGGGACAGGATCTGATTGGCACTGATGCCGAATCTTGATTATTTCACAAGTCCCAGGGCAGTCTGATGCAGAGGACCCATAAAGCAGACCTCCAGAATCTCTCGATGCAAACTGATTCAACGACCACTCAGAATCTGCTGTTCCCAGTTCTTCACACGGAGCAGCAAGGGCTCTTCTCTGAGATCGGGGTCCCATCCCCAGGACCTCTGACTCCTTGCCCTCTTCTACTCTCCCCAAAGCGCTTAATCGCTCTCCAACGTACCTCAACAAGCAGCATCTCCCTGCATCAGAACGTCTGCTCTACAAGGCAAGGATTTTTGCATTGGTTCACAACAGCATCCCCAGTTCCTAGCACGGAGCCTAGTATACAGTGCTCGCTCAATATTACTAAACGGATGAATGAATCAATATCTGTACTTTCTGCTGAGATACAACACTCCTCACTTGGAGGTCTGATACTAAAATAGAATCAGCTGGAATTCTCCTTGTGGCTCAGCAATAACGAACCCGACTAGTATCCCATGAGGACGTGGGTGCGATCCCTGGCCTCGCTCAGTGGGTTAAGGATCTGGCATTGCCATGAGCTGTGGTGTAGGTTGAAGAGGCAGCTCGGATCTGGCATTGCTATGGCTGTGGCATAGGCCGGCAGCTACAGCTCCAATTGGACCCCTAGCCTGGGAACTTCCATGTGCCACGGGTGTGGCCCTAAAAAATTAATAAATAAATAAAATTTAAAAATAAAAAGGAATGAGCAGAGAGTGCCGAATGGGCAGAAGACATTTTTGTATTTCCCCTCTCCTATTTGCCAGCAGACATCATCATCATCAAGGCTTCCTGGCCTTCAATTAAGAGACTGCTTCAAAACATTTCTCTTTTTAATGGAGATGGATCATCTCTGACTGAACAAACATGCTTACAGACGTCAGAGAAGTCACAGCCCTCTGAAATCTAGCTAAGAAAAGTGAGAGCCGTCTGCCTTCCATTTTCTGTGATATAAGGTCTAGTCTTGGGGGGCGGGCATGGACATGGGGGGGCTGTCCAATCACAGACAGTTTGGGAAGCCAGAGGAGGGGAAAAGTCCTCACTGAATAAATAAACATAAGAGAAACGCTGTCCTCCTGAATTCCTGTAACTCCAGTGTGTGGGTGGGGCTCACAGTGATCAGAAGGAACTTGGAAAATCATTTTGTTATTTTCAGTGCTGAGAAAACCTTGGTGTGAGCCTCTCTGAGGCTGGTGGGAGAATGAGCTGACTCCACGCAGTTCCCCGTCGTGGCTCAGCGGAAACGAATCTGGCTAGTATCCATGAGGACGCAGGCTTGTTCCCTGGCCTCGCTCAGTGGGTTAAGGACCCAGTGTTGCCGTGAGTTGTGGTGTAGGTCGCAGGCCCCGCTCAGATCCCACATTGCTGTGGCTGTGATGTAGGCCAGCGACTGCAGCTCTAATTTAGCCCCTAGCCTGGGAACCTCCATATGCCATGGGTGCAGCCCTAAAAAAAAAAAGAAAAAGAAAAAGAAAAAATGAGCTGACTCTTGTGTCTACACCAGGACTTATAAAGTTTGAGACTCCGCTAGTCACATTCTCTCTGAATTTAAAATACCCCAGGGCCCTGGGGGCCCAGCTCCAGAGGCAGAGTGAGTCTTAGAAAATAAGAACAGGTACAGGGGTCCAGAGATGTCATACCATACCTATTAGAATGGCTAAAATAATAAATATCAACAATACCAAGTGTTGACAAAGAATGCTGGAACTCCTGTGCATTGCTGATAGGAATGTAAAATGATGGGCATTTTCCACACAGCCACTATAGAAAAGTTTGGCATCTCTCATAAAGTTAAATAGGCACTTACAATGGGACCTAGCAATTCTACCCATAGGTAGAATGGGTAGAATTAGAGAAATGAAAATTTACGTTTCTATAGAAACCTGAACATGAATGTTTAAAGAGGCTTTATGCATAATTGCCAAAGATTAGAAACAAACCCAGATGACCTTCATCACAAGAATGGGTAACAAACTGTGGTATATCCATACAATGGAATACAGCTTAGCAATAAGAAGGAACAACTGAGGAGCTCCCTGGGGGTCTAGTGGCTAAGGATTCTCTGTTGTCACTGCTGTGGCTCAGGTTCAGTCTCTGGCCCAGGAACTTCTAAATGCTGCAAGTACAACCAAAAAAAAAAAAAAAAAAAAGAAGAAGAACTTTTTGATATATTCAACAAACTGTGTGTGTGTCAAAGGTGTTATGCTTATGAAAGAAGACCATCTGAAAAGGTTTACATATTGTGTGATTTCATTTATAGGGTATTCTCAAAAAAACAAAACTACAGGGACAGAAAATGGGTGGTTGTCAGGGGTTACAGCCGTGGAGGAGGGTGTGACTGCCAAGGGTTAGCACAAGGCAGTTTGGGACATGATGCAGCTATTCTGTATCTTCACTGTGGTGGATACATGAATCGATACTTGTGTTAAATTACACAGAACCAGACAACCCCCCAAAAGTACATTTTACTGTGCATTAATTTTAAAATGAAATTAAAAAAATGAATGTGGCAGAAAATTTACTGGATTGGACTAAATTTAGTTTTCACACGACTGTGCAGGAATAGGAGCTTGTCAAATAAAAGTAAGTGCAGATACAAAGAATCAAGCGGGTCTCATGTTCCCACATGTCAGAGCCATGACCATAAATTGTATCTTTTATAAGCAGTTGGGAAAGAGGAGGGGGAGGGGAAGGCTACTGTGGTCCTGCTGCTGGTCCAGGACGCCAGGTGCTGGGCACAAGTACCTTGCACTCAGCAAAAGAGACTCAAAAGAAAAGCGGGCATGTGTGTGCAGACCTGCCTGGGCTCCTTGGTGAGTCTACCCTGAGACAGGGTGTGGGAAAGGACTTTGAAAACTGTCAAGTGCTGTACAAATGTAATGTGGCAGGTTCCATAAAAATGATACAGTATCCATCAGCATCACAAAACTCAGTGCCTAATGAAGAGGTTCGGGCTAAACTCGGCCTGAGCTCAGATCCCATATGTGCCTGACACTAACCCTAACCCTAACCCCATTCATTTATCCCCAGTCTATGTCACAGGGACCCCAGTGATGGTCATCTCACAGATCCATCAGCAAGGCTGCGCTTGAGTGGCCATGCAGGATCAGGTTTTGAAGAAATGCTGAGAGTTCATCAGCCGGCTTCTGAAGCCAGGCTGGCTGATTAACATACAAATAACTGTTTTACTTTTCAAAGCTTCCAGCACAGCCATGCTAATGAAGCTAT
The DNA here is from genome assembly GCA_004024745.2 of Catagonus wagneri. Classification (NCBI taxonomy): domain Eukaryota; kingdom Metazoa; phylum Chordata; class Mammalia; order Artiodactyla; family Tayassuidae; genus Catagonus; species Catagonus wagneri. The sequence continues at coordinate 5,007,469 of PVHT021183594.1, forward strand.
TGCTTTAAAAGTCCATCTCCTCTGAAATGTCTAATTAATCGGATGCTCCTGAAGGTGCATAGAGCAATGCGTCTGCCAAGCCTGGTGGGGCAGAGAGAGAACAAGGCAAGGCTGCTGCTGACCGGGGCCAGATGTTTCAGGTGCCAGGGGACCTGACAATTAATGTGAGTGAGGTAGGAGGGAAGGGTTGGTCCAGCAGTGTTTTCCAAACTTCAGGCCATGATCCAGTCACAGGTTGTGAAATCAATTCAGTGGGTCACAACCAACAGCTTTTTTGTCCTTTTTTTTTTTTTTTTTAGCGCTGAACCCACGGCATATGGAGGTTCCCAGGCTAGCAGTCTAATCGGAGCTACAGCTGCCGGCCTACGCCACAGTCACAGCCAAGCCAGATCCGAGCCCATCTGCAACCTACACCATGGCTCATGGCAACACCAGATCCTTAACCCACTGAGTAAGGCCAGGGATCGAACCCGAGTCTTCATGAATACTAGTCGGGTTCATTAACCACTGAGCCACAATGGGAACTCCAGCTCTTTTTAATTAATTAGAAAAATGGAAAGGAGGAGAGAAAGGAATGGAAGAATGTGAACTGGGTATAGTAAAGATAAGAACTGTGTGAAGTTGGGCCCTGCACACATCTATGTATACGTGGACTGAGTCACCAAGAAAGTGTGTTTCTTACAACACACACACACACACACACACACATATATAGCATTTGGTCATATGCCAAGATTGCTCTAAGTGTTTTGAGAACACGAAACCATTTCATCATTATAAGGCAAACATTCCTACTGCCTTTCACGGTTCAGGAAACTGAGGCACAGAGAGGTAGAATGACACGCCCGAGGACGCACAGCCAGCAGATGGGGATTCAAGTCCGCCTGACTTCAGAGTTCACAATCTTCAACAAAACTCCAGGTCCCAAAGACCTCAGACCCCAAAGACAAAAGTTCAGGAGAAAGGGCCACCTCTGCGTGCCGGCAAGGTACCAGCTAGCAACAGCTGCTCCCAGGGAAGTGTGATTCCTGCTCTAAGTGTCCTCTTTGCACTGTCACAACTAACACAAAAACAAATACGGTGAGGCAGGGCACTATCACTATCCTCATCTTTCAGATCATCAACTGAGGTTCGGAGGGAAGAAATGATTCACAAGTACGCAGAGCTAATAAGTGAAACCGTCACAGGTGTCATGGGCACCACAGCATCTCAGCTGACGCTTGAAGACTGGGAAGATCTGGGCACTCAAGGATCCCATGGCCCATAAGCTCTAAGAGAAAAAAAGCACTTGAGCGAGAGTGTGTCTGACGCACTGGGAGCCTCCCTGCTTGAGAGAACAGCTCAGCTCAAGCTGCCCTTTGAGACTAGCCTCACTGGGGACATAAAGGATGCCTCCTAAGACAGCAGTGATTCAGCCTACATGGCAGGTGAGCCCCCCCCAACTCCCAGGAGACCTAGCCCAGCACCTGATGGAAAGGCTCACCAACCCCCAGCCCCCAGGTGTGCACACAACCCCCCCGTGCAGACTAGTCCAGCTCTCCCCTCCCCAGCACCAGCCCAAACGCAGATGAGCTAGAGTTGCACCTGATGGGTGATCTGAGAGAGTCCTTCAACCATCTACCCTAACAGGGCTTTTCCTCCTGCTTCTGGTTATGCTTTTATTATGATTCTTCTCAGAAGCGCCTAGGACTGGAAATAAACCAAAGCTCTTTGTTAAGGGCAAAATCAGACCTGGAAAATACATTTAAGGGTAAAATCAGACCTGGAAAATATAGTTAAGGGCAAAAATCAGACCTGGGAAAATGTACCCAGTTCACATTTTTCCATTCCCTTCCCTCCTCCTTACCATTTTTCCAAGTTATTAAAAAGAGCTGGAGTTCCCATCCCTTCTTCAAAATCAGACACTCCAGGGTTTGGGCCCTATTTAGGTTCTGGGGTCATGGGCAACATGCTTTAGCTTTCTAAGCCTCAGTGCCATCATCTGTAAAATGGGAATAAGCCAGGACCCGCAGCAGAGGGCAGATATGAAGGTGAGACATGAGAAAGCCCAAAGAGGCTTAGCAGGGTGGCTGGACAGAGGTCGGTCAGTGGGTGATTAGTAACTAACATCCATGTAAGGGAGCCTGACAAGGTGTGAGGTCCCTCCCACCTCCCCCAGCGGTCACCCCGGAGGAAGTTGAGCCCAGAACCCTCCACCCGGCTCTGCTCATCACACAGAAATGCAGGAGCAGCGCATCATACAGATTCTCTCCTGCTGCCAGTGATCCAGATTTCCATTTACCCAAACCGTCGCAGGTGGTACTAGGTGGGGCTGGAAGATGGACTGTCACCATGGCACCACCTCCATGACCTCCTGCAGAATAACAACCACTCCAGAACCTAGTGGCTTCAAGAAAAATATGATCTATTGTTTCTCATGATTCTAACCAAGTGATTATTGACCAGTGGTGATCCCCGCCCTGGGACTTTTGGCAAGGTCTGGAGATATTTCTGGCTGGCGGGGTTACTAGCACTTAGTGGAGAGGGGCCAGGAATACTGCTCAGCATCCCACAATGCACAGGACAGCCCCCACAACAAGGATGATCCGACCCCAGAGGTTGAGAAACTATGTCTCGTCAAAATGCATCCAGTCCCCAGTGACTGGAAACCTACCAGTTAAGTACAGTTTCTTTGTGACCCAACACACAGGACCAGAAGCAGCTGCAGCATCTGGAAATCAAAACCTCTGGCCACGGACAGAAGTCCCCAGGAGTCACAGCAATGAGCCAGAGACAAGGCAGCCACTGAAGCAGCACCAGGGAGAATAATGTCACAGAGGCTCATCTGTGCATACACACCCTGGAGCCTATCATGCCTGGGGCCTCCTGGTCTCCATCCAAAGCTCAGGGTGACAGGCTGTGGTCCCAGTGTGGGGAGAGGCCAGGACACTGCCCTGCAGACTCCAGGCCACTTGCTGACAGTTTCATAGAAAGAACCACGACTAAACCTGCCCAGAAACATCATTTCGCCACCCTCTCTAGACAGATTCAGAGCTGAGGCATGTTGGTGCACCTCCCCCACCCTCTCTCTCTCAAGACATATTTCACAGACTCTGCAGCCAAAAAGATGGCAGGTCTGGTGTCCATGAGATGTGATGAGCTTTATGGAGACCCTCAAGCCCTCTAAAAGACTTCTAGGAAAAAGGAAGAAGTCTTTGGAGGGCCTTGTTCTTGGACCTACTGTTTGCTCTTCTGGGCTTTCTGTTAACTCCAGCAAAGCACTGAACTTGCTCAGTGCCATCGATCCTGCTCTCTGCACAATTACTGGCAGCTCCACATCCACCAAGTCACTTCCTAACTCTTTGTGCCTTTGCCTAAATGACATCCCTACTCAAATTTAGGCCATTAAGTCTTACCCGCCCTTCAAGGCACAGGTCAGGCATCATGTCCTCCAGAACCTTTCCTCTGCACCCCCAGAAGCCCTGGGCACACCTGCAGCAGAGAGAGAACTGCCATGGGCTCGCCAAGCCCCACTTCCATTTCCTCCTGTGCACAAAATCCAGTTCCTTGCTTGAAGGCCATGCAGGAGCCACTCTCCACTCCTCCAGGAAACTCACATTCCTTACCGTGTGCCGCCTCCAGCAACAGGGGTCCAGTCCTCGTACTACAAAGCTCTGACTTGCCCATTAGCATCTAGAGAAAACTCTGCTTTTAAAGGGGTTCATGTAGGTCAGGCCCCACTGAATGATCTCCCTGTCTTAAGGCCAACTGAATTGGGACTTTAATCTGCAAAATCCCTTGACTGCAGTGGCCAGATTGGCACGTGGATACCTTGGAGAGGGGGCAGGCACAGGTATCTTGAGGGACCATCTCAGAATTCTGTCCACCACAGTGAGGACCTTCAGTCTCCATACAAGGAAGTCTCCTTTTAGGCTTAAGCCAACACGAACAGGTTCCTACGACTCCCAACTAAATAATTCCAATCAATCCACAGAATGAAGGGAGGAAGCAGGCTTCTTTCTTAACCCTGAGTGGGAAAATCTGAGGCCAGATTTGGGCGTGCTGGCTGGATTTAATATCAGTAGGTGGAAATAACCTAGTTAAAGTGTCTTAGCTGGAATCCAAACCTACGGATATCCACGTGAATTTCTAGAACATGACCCTGCACTTTTTATATCAGTGCTGAAGGCTCAGGGCTGCCTTCATAGACCAGCCCTCTCCTGCCTCGTCAAAAGTGATATTTGGAGACAAAAAGTAGAATGAGGGTTATGGACCACTTGGGGGAGGGAGAAAAGGGGAGTCATTGCTTAGTGGGTGTACAGTTTCTATTTAGGATGATCAAAATCATTTTGGAAATAAACAGTGGTGATGATTGTGTAACAGTATGAATGTACTTAATGCTACCTTACACTCAAAAATGGTTGAAATGAGTTCCCTTCTTGGCTCAGTGGTTAATGAACCCGACTAGCATCCATGAGGATGCGGGTTTGATCCCTGGCCTCGATCAGTGGGTTAAGGATCTGGCATTGCCATGAGCTGCAGTGTGGGTTGTAGACACAGTTCAGATCCTGCATTGCTGTGGCTGTGGCGTAGGCTGGCAGCTGTAGCTCCGATTAGACCCCTAGCCTGGGAACCTCCATATGCCATGGGTTCGGCTATAAAAAGCAAAAAAAAAAAAAAAAAAAAATGTTGAAATGGCAAATTTTATGTAACATATACCTTATCACAATCTTTGTTAGGTTTGTTTGAAAAAAAGAAAAAAGCAATATGGACTCCAACAAAGAGGAGAGAGGGAGAAAAAGTGTCCTTGAGGAAGTTACCCTTGATTTGAAATTCAAAGAATGAATTAGAGTTAGCTGGGTAGAAAGAGTGTGTCAGGCAAAGGGGCAGCGCATGCAAAGGCCCTGTGGTCCAGGAGGGTGGTTCAATCTAGGAGCCATAAAGTGGCCAGGAGGGCTGCAGCAGAGAGAGCAAGGGGAAAAGTGGGGAGATGAGCTCTCTCATGGCCAGAAGAAGGGTAATCTAAGAGAGAAGGACTTGAGACCACAGGGTCCAGGTGGTATCTGTCACAAAACCCCACCCTGTCCACTAACAAGTCACTCTCCAAATTCAGGTGCATGGGCCTTCTTTGTACTCTGGCTTCAGGATCCTTCTGAAGGTTCTAGAAGATGTGAGAGCATAGCGGGCTGGGCATCCAGTGTGACCACCTTTATGATCTCAGTGGAAAGACAGAAGGCACTCCCTCTTCCCCATCTACCAAAAAGAACCATGCAGGACTGCAACTCACACGATTACCCCCTCCGTGTCTTTCAAGAATGCCTTCCTCGGCAAAGCAAATTAAAAAGGACTTAAATTAACTGCCTGCAGAAGGACTTACTGCACTTAACCAATGGAGTCCCTGCTAAACAAATGTCAAACATAATTGATACTCTTGTCCCCTGATGCCACCCAGCCCCTGAAGCGGAGGGAAGTCACTTTGGCACAAAACACCTGCAGAGGCAGCACCAGGCCTCAATACGCAGAGACCACTTCCGCCAAGAGCTTCTCCAAGAAACTCCAGTCATTTCCACTCCTGGTAAGTGAGAAAAGTCACTGCAGTATTTTAACCCTGTTTCCTTAGACCCTGGTAGATAGGAATCCCAAGCACATCCCCTGGTCCCCACGTATGGCCGTTGAGGACGTGGCCTACGGGGCAGTAATGGAGATGCTAACTCTGACTTGAGACACTTCACCTGGACAGACGGACAGCCTCTGTTGGCAGCAGACGGGCCTCACTGAGAGGCCACGCCCAGTGTTTCCTACTCCGTCCAGCAGAGCCTTTTGCCCCGTCAGCCCCCAAAGGCTACACACAGCTCTTATCTGTACATTTCATTGGCAATGTCTTCCAAATGGTTCCATCATGATTCACGAGGCTCAGGAACCCAAATAAATTTCCTAGGCAGATAAACCTGCTTCCTAAGCAAAACAGCCGGCTCCTCGGGACAGCTGGCACCAGGGAGGGCACCACATAGAGGCCCCTCGATGCCCTTTCCGGGGGCACTTCACAACTTCTGTGGGCCTCAGGCATTTTGCCTTCATGGGCTCCTTTCTTCCATAAAATTTTTTTTTTTTTGGTATAAAGATGAATATACCGCTACTTTTTTTCTTTTTACACCTGTACCTACAACATATGGAAGTTGCCAGACGAGGGGACGAATCAGAGATGCAGCTGCCAGCCTACTCCACCGCCACAGCAACAACAGATCCAAGCCGCACCTGCGACCTACACCACAGCTCACGGCAATGCTGGGTCCTTAACCCACTGAGCGAGGCCAGGGATGGAACCCACATCCTCAGGGACACTATGTTGGGTTCTTAACCTGCTGAGCTTAAGCGGGTTAAGATAATGGGAACTCCCACCACCATATATGTAAACTTTTCCTTCAAGCCAAAAGTTCTGTTTCTTCTGACTCAAAAAGAAATTAGAACATGTCCGGAGCCCTGTGCCTACTGTGCCTCATGGAGAGGTTGGCCCTGGTGCTTCCTCTCTCCAGAGGCCCCAGGAGGTGGGAGAGGGCCCCCTCATGGCTGATCCAGAGCGAAAGCCTGCCCACGCCCTGGGATGGGGGCTCCACTATGCCCGCCCACATTCCCTCGTTGCGGGGCCAGGGGGGACCCTGAGTGGCAGCACCCTCATTTCCCTAACAAACAACAGCGATGTATCTCCCCAAGGGCTGGGTTCCTCTTGGGTCACCAGGACACGTGTCCTGAAGGCCTCTGCATTCAGTACCAGCTGCATGACCTCAGCCAAACGCCTCGCCACTCTCCAGGCCACAGTATCCTCCTACGTAAGTGGGGAAAACACAGCATGTGCCTCACCAGGTCACCAGGAGGGTTTAAGGAAAGAAAACCAGGAAAGTGCGGGTGGACCCCTTCCTCTTGAGAATCTGATGGGAGCTATAACCTTACCTGGAGAAAGGATACCCCAAACGCCCCATAGATTCCAGAGGAGCACAGATCATCACCACCCACCCCCATCTCTAAAAGCCACTCATCCACCAATCCCGGAACCCGTGGGCCCACAGAATAAAAAGCCCAGGTTTAGAAGACCCGCTTGGTTCTGCACGAAGGGGGCCTGGTGAAGAATATGAGCCCAACCAAGACTCATTTCCAACCTAACCTCCCCCAAATCAAGGCTGGCACTAATGCTGAGTCACAGTGCTGTGGGGGCAGATGCGCCCAGGGCACACTTGTCATCTGGTCCTTGCTCCTGTCATCTGGTCCTTGCTCCTGTCATCAACAGCCACACTGGGGGCCGCCCCAGAGGACTGCAGGGAGGGGAGGGCCCCTCAAATTGCAGTGGATGGAGCAAGATGTCTGTGTTCAAATCATGGCACCTGCTGTGCATGAGTCCCTGCAGTCGGCAGCCCCAAGGGTTCACTCCCTCATCTCCAAAGCAGGACAAGGGCATCAAGGTGGCTGCAAAGACAAAACTAAACACCTTTCAGAACACAACCAGCTCTGCACCCAGCACAGAGGAAAGCAGGTCATCGCCTCACTGGGCCCTGCTTCCCCGACACACCCAGGGAAATGTCACTGAACATCATTAAACATGTGGACGCCTGCAGCTCCTTGAGCTGAAGCCAGCTAAACAAGGCGCCCATGTGAGAAGCAGCGAGGTGGCCTATCCATTCTGCAACTTGCAGCATCTGCCCTTGCGCCTCCCTGTTCTGGCCTTTGCATCTGAAAACACTCTCTGGCTTTCTCTGTCTGAGAGGTCTTATGAGGTCCAACACATCCTCCACTGGTCCTTGAAGCTCAGTGTCGGCCCCTGTAAAGAATGACCCATCTCTCCCTGGGCCCCAGAGCCCCCTCAGGGATTGCAAAGCATCCAATGTCATCTATAATTTAAGACAGCTCTTCCCAATTTAGAGGAAAATCCATCCTAAGTTTCAACATCCCTGGAAGATGACGGCCTGTTTGTTCTGAGATGTGCCTCAAGGACCTTCTCCCACCCCAAGCGAGTTCTACTTACATCATATGGCTTATATTGGACAAGAATATCCTACACCTGCCTTCCCTGTAAAGTTTACCTGGCTATTTTATGGAGTGAAATAACAAGCTGACCTTCTGTGTAAATCACACAGGGTTTCATTCATGTAGCCCCTCAACACTCACTAAGCATCTTCTAGGTATCAGATGCCACACTAAGCACTGGGAAATCCAGAATACGGTCCCTGCCTTGCAGGGCTCATAGCTTATTGGGGAGGACAGATGTGTCTACAAGTTATCACAGTGCTGCGGTAAGGAGCACAGGACTTTGGGAGTTCAGAGAGGTAAAAACATCGGAGCTCTTCCCCGTGAACAGCTTGGGCTGCCTGAAGCTGCGTCTGGATAGATAACAAGAATGGGCCAAGGTCTCTGTAATTATTCCCTCTTAAGGGGGTAGTTTATCTGTGTAAGTTCCTTCTGGAAAATAATGCAAACCACCAAAGAGCTTACAAAACTGGTTTTAACAGTAACACAGCCGTGCACAGAATTCCAGTTGCTCCACATCCTCACCAACACTTGCTTGTCAGTGTTTCCCTTTTTAAACCCATGTGGTGCACCTGTAGTGTTATCTCTTTCTGGGTTTAATTCGTACTTTTCTTTTTGCTGTTTTCATTTTAATGTTTTATTGAAGTACAGTTGGTTTACAATGTTGTGATAATTTCTGCTGTACAACAAAGTGATTCAGTTACATATATACACACATCCACTCTTTTTCAGATTCTTTTCCCACATAGATTATCACATAATATTGGGTAGGGTTTCTTGGGCTCTACAGCACGTCCCCATTGGCCAACCATTCCATAGACCTCAGTGTGCACATGCCATCACATGAAGCACCTTTACAGATGTACGTATTACTATTTGTTATCCTTTTTGTAGAGTGTCTAGTCAAATCTGTGCCTGTTTTTCCCCTGTGGATTATGTCTTTCTCTAAATAATTTTTTGAGAGTAAGTTACATATCTTAGACATGAGTCTTTTGTCAGATAAATACATGGCAATGCTTATCCTCTCTCTGCACCTGCCTTTTTTACTCCCTTGAAGGTGTCTTTTGATGAACATAAATTCTTAATTTCAATAAGACCCAATTTATCAACTTTTCTTTGTGGTTTGTGTGCTTTGTTCCAAGAAATTTTGCCAACCTCAATGTCACAAACATATTCCATGTTATCTATTAGAAATGTTTTTTAAACTTTCACATTTAGATCTAAAATCCACCTGGAATTGATTTCTGGCTTACAGTGTGAGGTAAGAGTCAGGATGTATTTTTTTCCCATATGGATAATTAGTGGACCCCAGGTCATTTACTAAAAACTATCCTCTGCCACTTCTCTGTGGTGCCTCTTTGATATAAATAAAATATCTGCATGTGTGAGAAAAATAATAATGCAAACCCCAGATGTTAAAAAAGAAGTGATGGATGATGGCACAGTAAGAAATTAATTTTTCAAGTCCAGTGAGGTCCCACTACGTATTAGCAGTGTTACTCTAGGTGAGCACCAACACACCTGTTCAAGTTTATCATGAATTGGAAATTGATTCTAAGCTTACAGTGGTGTTTGGGTGTGGTCTCTGCCCAAAAATTTCTTTTTTTTTTTTTAGGGCCACACCCACAGCACAAGGAGGTTCCCAGGCTAAGGATCGAATCAGAGCTGCAGCTGCCAGCCTGCGCTAAAGCCACAGCAACTCAGGATCTTAGCCAAGTCTGCAACCTATTCCACAGCTCATGGCAATGCTGGATCCTTAACCCACTAAGCGAGGCCAAGGATCGAACCCGAGTCCTCATGGATACTAGTTGGGTTTGTTACCTCTGAGCCACAAGGGGAACTTCTGCCCACAAATTTCCAGCCCAGACAAAATGACACTGACAGGCACATCTCTCTTCCTCATTCTGTTGGTAAGCAGACTCAGAGATGCTGAATAACACCCCCACATTCACTGTACTTGAAAAATGTTGAAACTGGGGCTCTGAGACAAAACTACCTAACCCCAAAGTCCATGCTTTTCAGCTGTACCCTGTGCTGCTCATGCCTGGGCAGGCTGGGAAAGATTCGGGAGAGTAGGTGATATTAGGGCTGAATCTTAAAAGAAAACAGAAACATGGTAGCCATGGTTTTTGGGCTCCCTATCTGCTCGAAGTAAGCAGAGAGGAACCCGCAAGCAGTTTTTTTGAAATCATAGTATCAGAAGGAGAAATTCCAGTTCCAGTTTAAATTTGAAAGTGGCTCAAAGAAAGATGTCCATGACACATCTAAAAAACTCAGTTGGGGAGTCCCCTGGTGGCCTAGGGGATATGAATTCAGTGTTGTCACTACTGTGGCTCGGGTTCTATTCCTGGCCCAGGAACTTCCTCATGCAGTGGGTATGCGCCCCCAAAAAAGGTCAGGTAGATAAACAAAGTCTTTAGGAATCAGATGAATTGTGGTTTTATATTCATGCATATCTATGCCCCTATGTTATAATTTTAACAAAATTAATTTTAGTAAAATAAAGTTAATAAAATTGTTTTCTTCTGTTTCATCACTTTATAAATCACACCCCTCATACATAATAATCGAAAAGCATTAAATTATGTTACCAAAATTTAGATGGCTTAGACACTTAAAAAGCATGACAAAGCATCATGAACCCCTAGGTAACCTTCAAGATGAATTAACCCTCGTGTTATTCACTGTGGAGTATCAGCACTAAATTCTATCTATTTTTGTCTGAAAGTACTGTCACCCATCACTAGATTATATCTAAGTGAAAATAATGATACAGAGAGATATACAGAAATTGAGACTTTTTTTTAACCCTAAGTGGGACTTCTAGTTCAAAATGGCAGACTAAGTACATGCATTTATTGCCTCCCACAAACCTTTTAAAATGCCAGAGAAGGCATTTAAAAAGCAATAGAAAGAGGAAGGAATCATCTGTTAAAGGCAGGTTTTAGTAAATCCCTGGAGCATGGTGAGGAAGTAGGAACAGGAAGCAGAGCGGAGAAAACTCCGGCCAAGACAACATGGGAAGTGAGAGGGATCAGTCACGGAAGAAGCCACCCTGCCTTCAGGACGCCCAGAGAGCTTTAAGATCTGAAGATGCCAAGCCCGGTGAAGCCCCCAGCATCCAGCAGGAAAATCCCAGAATTCCAGCTGCCCAGTGTAGATTGAACCAGAAGGGATCAGAGAAAGCTGGATCAGGAAAAATAAGAAGATCTAGATCATATAAGAAAAATATTGGGGGAAAAAAATCGACACAACAAAGGCAAATCATTTAAAGGGGAAAAAGGCAACTACAAATTCCAGGGGGAAACAGAAATAAAATGTCATCTTGGTACTAGCTCTGAAAAGAACAGTATTTACATAACTAAAATAATATAATCTCTATTTATTCATTTTACTAAGTATGATAAAAATAACCATCTGTTGAGGTTGAGGGAAGGGGGGATATGGGATGTAAATGAAGTTAAATCTCACCTATCACAGCCAGAAGTCTGAATTAATAATTGAAATTGATCAATCAATAGCCACAGATATACACATATTTTCTGAGCTGTAGTGGGCTCCTACCGGGGGCTTGAAACTAAAAGAATTCAAGCTTATTGCCTCTGGGGAGTGAACCAAGGTAGAAAGCAATTTTTTTCATTGTAAGCTTTTTTGTGCAACTTTTTTTTTTTAACCACAAGAACAACCACTTTACAGGAAAAAGATGGTCTCTTCAGCAGGTGGTGTTGGGTAAGTTGGACAATCACACGTAAATCAATGAATTAGAACACACCCTCTCACCATGCACAAAAAGTAAACTCAAAATGGCTTAAAGACTTAAACTTAAGACATGACACCATAAAACTCCTAGAAGAGACTAGAAGCGAAACATTCTCTTACATAAATTGTACCAATGTTTTCCTAGGTTAGTCTCCAAGGAAATAGAAATAAAAACAAAAATAAACTAATGGTACCTAATCAAACTCACAAGCCTTTTACAGCAAAGGAAACCATAAATAAGACAAAAAGACAATCTACAGAATGACAGAAAATATTGATAAATGATGTGACCGACAAGGGCTTAATTTCCTAAATATATAAACATCTCATACAACTCAACAACAAAACAAACAACTCAATCAAAAAATAGGAAGGAGACCTAAATAGACATTTTTCCAAAGAAGAAATACAAATGGCCAACAAGCACATGAAAACATGTTCAACATTGCTAATTATGGGAGTTCCCGTTGTGGCTCAGTGGTTAACAAATCTGACTAGGAACCATGAGGTTGCTGGTTCGATCCCTGGCCTTGCTCAGTGGGTTAAGGATCCGACGTTGCTGTGAGCTGTGGTGTAGGTTGCAAATGCGGCTCGGATCCCTCGTTGCTGTGGCTGTGGCAAAGGCCGGCGGCTACAGCTCCTGTTAGACCCCTAGCCTGCGAACCTCCATATGCTGCGGATGCACGCCTTGATAAGGCAAAAAAGACAAAAAAAATTGCTAATTATTAGAGAAATACAAATCAAAACTGCAATAAGGTACCACCTCACACTGGTCAGAATGGCCATCACTAAAAAGTCTACAAATAAATGCTGAGGAGTATGCAGATAAAAGGGATTCCTCCTATTTGGTAGGAATGTAAGTCAGTACAACCATTATGGAAAACAGTATGGAAGTTCCTCAGAAAATTAAGGATAGAGTTTCCATACGATCCAGGAATCCCACCCTTGGGCATATATCCAGGCAAAACTATAATTCAGAAAGACACGTGCACCCCTATGTTCATTGCAGCATTATTCACAATAGCCAAGACATGGAAACAACCTAGATGTCCATCAACAGATGAACGGATAAAGATGTGGTACATAATCGATGGAATACTACTCAGCCATAAAAAAGAACAAAATAATGCCATCTGCAGCAATATGGATGGACCTAGAGATTGTCATAAATAGAAAGACAAATACCATATGATATCCCTTATATGTGGAATCTAAAAAATAACACAAAAGAACCTATATGTGAAAGAGAAACAGACTCACAGACAAAGAGAACAAACTTGTGGTTTCCAAGGAGGGAGCTGGGGGAGGGATGGAGTGGGAGGTTGTGGTTACCAGATAGAAGCCATTACACATGAAAAGGATAATCAACAAGATCCTACTGTAAAGCACAGAGTACAATATTCGATGTCCTATGGTAAACCATAATGGAACAGAATATTTTAAAAAAGAATGCATATATATATGTGTAACTGAATCACTTTGCTATATAGCAGCATTGAACACAACACTGTAAATTAACTACACTACAATTTTTTAAAAAAGAATCACCATTTTTAATTACTTGTATTTTAAGACTCTTATGCGCATGTGTCTGTGTCTGAGATCAGGTATGTGTTAGTTAATGCCCCAAAAAGTCTGGAATAAAATACTCCATACTATCAGTACGGGGTGGGGGTACCCTCAGGAAGGAATGGGATAAGGAGAAAAAGAATATTCATTTTTCTTCTACAAATTTCTTTGCTCTTTTAATTTGCCCTACCACAAGCATGTGTTACTTCTGTGATTTTTTTTTTGCTGTTGCTTTTTTCTTCCTTTTTTTTAAATTTCTTTTCTTTTTTATTTTTTTAGGGCTGCACGCACAGCATATATGGAAGTTCCCAGGCTAGGGGTCAAATCAGAGCTGCGGCTGCTGGCCTACATCACAACCACAGCAACGTGGGATCCGACCCACATCTGTGCCCTACACCACAGCTCATGGCAATGCCGGATCCTTAACCCATTGAGTGAGGCCAGGGATCGAACCGTTATCCTCATGGATACTAGCCAGGTTCACTTCCACTGAGCCACAATAGGAACTCCTTCTGTGGTTTTTTTTTTAAGTGGAGGATGGGGAGGATGGCAAGGAGAGAATCAGGACCCCAGAAGATACCTGACAGGTGGATATGAAACAGATTCAAGAGAGGAAAGAAAAGGTCTGCACACCTGAGTGCCCAGAAAAATCTCCTAATCTGAGCACAGAAATGAGACTTGTCAAACGCCACCCTCAACCCTACCAGGCATGAAATGCAAGCAGAGTAATGACAGTGACTAGCCTGGAGACCCACCAATGGAAATTTAATAAACAAGTGACCAACGCCATTGCCAAGCCCTAGGAACAGCCAGGTTTTTTTTTTTTTTTTCCACTGAGAAGCTTAAGTGGAAGTGAAGATACTAATTTCATATTTCTGCTCCAACCAGCCAACTGAGATTGCCAAAGTTTTGCTGAGATGCCAGCCACAGGAAAGGCGAAATAAGCTTCACTCCCAGTGCTGCTGCTCCTAGAAATGATTCTTCTCGCTTTACACCAAATTATCTTTCAAGCCCTGATGATAGCAGAGAATATGGAGGAGATTAAAGCCTGTTTCGACCCAGCGGTGATCTGATACTCTGCCTTGAGGTCTTGCAGAGAGCAGTGCAGAGGCAGACGGGGGCTGCAGCCAAGCGTAAAGAGCATAAAGAATCTGAGCGACACAGGGCAGGGCAGAAAAGCATGCGCTCTGGGAAATGACCCCTGCATCTAACTTAATCTTTTATGATGAATCTCTAATCATCAGCATTCCACAAGATCCCTCCTCGTCAAAAAGAAGTGTCTGAGCTGCTGGTAGGAGCGGGTACCCAAATCAACAGAGGTTTTAACACTTCCTTACTCATCATTCAAACATCTAAGTATAACCCCCTTGTTTTGAACCCTCGATGGCTGCCCAGCACCAAGAGACAGAGTATGACCCAGATTTGTGTATATCGTAACAACAACAGCAGACATTCAGCTCTTACTCTGCCAGGCATCGTTCTAAGCATTCCACAAATAGTCATACCTCATAATAGTCCCATGAGGTGGGGACTGTCATTTCCTTGTTTTACAAATGATGCTAAGTCATTCGTCCAAGGTCACACAGCTTAAAAGTGGTAGAGCAATCTGATTCCAGAGTCTGGGTTCTGCCTCTCGGCACCCCTACTTGCATGGTTAATTGTTATCTAAAACTCAACATGTCCTAAATGAACTCCTGATATCTCTCCCGTTCTATCCTCTCCCTCGCCTGCTCACACCCTAAAAAAAAAAAAAAAAAAAAAAAAGCCTTCTCCCTAAATCGTTATTATCTCAGGTAATGACAACTCGCTCTTAGCTGTTCAGGCCCAAACCCTTCGAGGCATCCTTGACTCCTCAGTTATTAC
The DNA here is from genome assembly GCA_004024745.2 of Catagonus wagneri. Lineage (NCBI taxonomy): Eukaryota > Metazoa > Chordata > Mammalia > Artiodactyla > Tayassuidae > Catagonus > Catagonus wagneri. The sequence continues at coordinate 5,022,655 of PVHT021183594.1, forward strand.
CACACACTCCACAACCAACCTGTCAGGAAATCGCACCTCCAAAATCTGCCTTCAAATTCATTCAGCATTTTAATGGAATCCTACTCAGCCATAAAAAAGAGTTAAATAATGCCAATTGCAGCAAAATGGATGGATCTAGAGATTATCATACTAAGTGGAGTGAGCCAGACAGAAAGGCAAATATATGATAACACTTATATGTGGAATCTAATATATGATACAAATGAACTTATTTACAAAACAGAAACAGACTCACAGACATAGAGGACAGACTAATGGTTGCCAAGGGGGAGGGATAAATTAAGAGTTTGGGATTAGCGGATACAAACTACTATATATAAAACAGATAAACAACAAAGTCCTATGGTATAGCACAGGGAACTCTATTCAATATCCTATAATAAACCACAATGGAAAAGAATATGAAAAAGAAAAAGTTGGGGTTACTAGATGCAAACAATTACATTTAGAATGGATGAGCAGTGAGGTCCTACTGCACAGCACAGGGAACTTCATCCAGTCTCTTGGGATAGAACATGATGGAAGATAATATAAGAAAGGGAGTGTGTGTGTGTGTGTGTGTGTGTGTGTGTGTGTGTGTGTGTGTCTGGGCTACTTTGCTATACAGCAGAAATTGGCAAGGCATGGTAAGTCAACTACACTCTAATAAAAAAAAAATTTAATACATTCAGAGTTTTACCACTACTCACCATCTCCACTGGCCCAAGCCACTGCCATCTCTCTCCTGGATTATGCTGCTGATAGTCTCTTCATTGATTTCTCTGTCCACCTGCCACCTTATGCAATTCTGAACCCCAGAGTGGAAGTCTAACCAATTACAAGTCCCTCTGCAGCCTTTCAATCCTCCTCACTTAGTCCTCACCCCTTATTCTTCCCACTGCAGCCACACTAGCCCTGTTGCCCTTTTTGAACACAACGGACGTGCCCTTCCTCGGGGCCTTTGCACCTGCTTCTATCTCTGCCTAAAATGTCTTTTCCTGGCTATCAACACGTCTCACTGCTTCATCGCCTCCACATTTGGGAATCATCCTTTCTCATCCCTGATCATCCTGCTGATACTGAAAATGCTCAGCCCTGCAACCTACTCTCCACCTTCTCTGCTTAATTTTTCTCCAGAGCACCTATTACCTGGAATAGAACTTAACACGGAGAAGGTTCTATAAGAAATACATCTACAATTGATGAATAAACAGAATACCACTTCTGACAGCAGATTCCACGTTTTTATAGGAGCTATTTTTAAAGTTAACTAAATTATGCACATTTCCTCACTTCAATAATAGAGATCCTTTAGTGATCTGAGTGTATAGAATTTTCTAAATTTATTTGACCTTAAAACTCTTTTGTCAGGTTAATGCTTCTTGGAAAATTCTAAGCTTAAGACATATAGGGGGAACTAGAAGGAGTGGTAAAATGAATGCGAACGAATTCTGGTGGAGAAGGCAAAGATATTTCCATTTATATTCCAGTCCCAACTCATTGACAACAACTTCCTAGAGTGCCACACTGGTAAGAATGCTGAAGATTTGACCAGAATAGAGGCTGGGATTGACTAGTGATGTCTGCACAGTGCACAGCATGATGGGATGGCATCACCGCATCTGCCTTCCCACTGCAGGGAATTTACTGACAAATCCAGAAGGATCAATGACGTGGGATTTCCCTTTTCTTCTGTGGCCATTATTTTCACAAGAAAAGAAATTCACAAGAAACTTCTCACAAGGGCAAGACATATGGAGGAGAAACACTGAGTCAAATCTCACAGATCCCAACACCAGGCTCTGAAAGCCACTTTGTTGTGCTAATCAATGGAGTAAAACTTGGTCTTTAAAGAAGTTAAGGGAAACAGCTAGAGATACAGAGCTGAGGAGAAAAAAATAGCGCCCCAGTGTTTACCGCCAGTCCCCACCCTCCTTACCCTCCACAGAAGTAAGCGCACCCTTCCTCATCTGGGTGAACAACAGCAAGCAGGTGTTTTAGAGACTCCATGGGAAGAATCCCTGCCGGGGTTTTGCTGCTCACAGTGGAAGCCCAAGCAGTGCAGGGCTCAGAATAGGAAAGCTGGATTTCTCTTCCATACAAGCCCCAGTTTCTGTAATCAGGCCCCAGATTCCATAACACAGTGTAGAAGACAGAACGGACCCCATAGAGACTCACGCCCACTTGATCCGACTGATCCCATTAAACCAGCCTTCCTTGAGGCCACCAGTTCAGACTGCTCCACGCAGGGCAGTCATCGCTCACTCAGTCCCCGCCTATGTGCCAGTCCATCTGCAGATACCACACAAAGTGCAGGTGGATTAAAGCCACCTGAACTCCTCCACATCAATAAGCAAAGATGGCTCGCTGAAAAAAAGGGGGAGGCACACAGAAGCGAATTCATGAAACTAGATCCAAGTTGCCAATCACCTCCTGAAGAGGTCAAACTCAAGGGGAACAGGCAAAACGTGAATGAAAACATTTCTCTATATTGTTTCAGGAAAGACCCTTCATTCGCCTAACCTCCACCTGTCTTCCAGGTCTCAGCTGAAATCCCATGGAGATATTTTCTTCATAGCTCTCATCACCAGTTATGACGGATGTAGGTGTGCCTTTTAGAGTTTAGTTTCTGTCTTCCCTACTAGCTCACAAACTCCATGAAGGGAGCCACACATCTGATCTACACATTACTATGTCCCCAAGACTTGGAAAAGTGTCTGGCAACGGTAGGTGCTTAATAAATATTTGTTCAATACATGGAGCACCAATGGCTTTTTGCAGCAGGTCTGGGATGGGATTCTGCATCTCTGTTCACGTCACCAAGACAGACCGGTCTCCCCTTGGAAAGTACATTGAACTGAAGGGCAGAGCTGCCACCTTCCGCTATTACTGCCCCAGAGAGTAAGAGGCACAAGAGCTGTTCTAAGCTCCCCCCACCTATCCGGAAATAAATGCAACGGGACTACCTAACACCTTTGCACAGGAGTATCACCGGGGAGCCTGCTAATTTAACGTCTCTAAAAGGTGTAGCCGAGGATGCTACCAAAGTGCAAATTCTCCCTAAACTTATGCCTTTAAAATCTACTGCACAGGAAGCTGTCAGAATGCAATATTTTGTGAGCTACAGATTCCAATAAAACTCACTCTGAGATGATAAAGGCTTCCTTGGTAGCCTAAGGGTTGGTATATGAATAATCTGCCAGCAGTTATGCTGTGTCACTTAAATATTCCTTGGGAGATTTGTCAGAAGAAAACTTAGGTAAAATTAAAGCTCAAATGGAAATGAAAAATTAAGTTATGATCAAAGCTATAATCTCATATTGGACTTTTTTTTTAAGCTGTAGAGAAGAGTCCCGTTTAGGATTTCCAGTTTTGTATTTATGGATCCAAACAGAGGGATTCCCACTGTGTCTTGTTTAAAAGGCTGATATGCAGGGTTTGGGCCCTCCTCCCTTATTTAGATGCTGAACCTAGCTCCAGGGGAAAAACAGCATCTATGGGCAATCTAATTTTAATCATTTTTGCTTTATTGGAATTTTCATAGGAGTCCAGGTACAAAAGACTCAGACTTAATCTAAGTCATAAACAAAGCAAAAATGGAAAGGAATAGAGTGAATAATAATTCGACACCTATAATAAGGCATGGTTCTTTTTTTCCTAAAATATGCATCATGATATAGGATAGCCCGGGGAAGCAACCACAGCCCTGCTTGGATTCCAGCCCCTCAAAGTCAGAAGAACGTCTGAAGTTTATCTAAAACACAAACATCTTTTCTACAGAGTTTCAGAACATTCCCTGACATTTATCAAACTGAGAGAAGAAGCTATGATGGAAAGAGAGGTGACAGCAAGCAAAAGTCTAGAAGCCCCTGCAGAGAGACACAGCTTGACCATGAAGCTGAAATGCACGCTCCAAAAAAGTAGGAGTTACAGCAGATTGAGCCCTGTGCGGACTGTATGCACAGAATCGTCTGCCAGTGTGGCTCATGTGCTATGGCCCAACTGCAAAGCCCAGAGAAAACAGGGATGGTGTGTGAGTGTGCCCTGTGCTGTATGGACCTGTAACACCGTGATCATCACTTTAGGTAAACATCCTTTCTAATCTAGACCAACAGCCTCTCTGAGTATAAGCTTACGGTAGTTGGGGGTTTTGTTCATTTTTGTTTTTTGCTTTTTAGGGCTGCACCTGTAGCATATGGAGGTTCCCAGGCTAGGTGTCAAATCGGAGCTACAGCTGCCAGCCTACGCCACAGCCACAGCAACGCCAGATAACAAGCCACGTCTGTGACCTACAGCACAGCTCACAGCAACACCGGATCCTTAACCCACTAAGCAGGGCCAGGGATCGAACCCATATCCTCATGGATGCTCTTCAGGTTTGTTTCCACTGAGCTATCATGGGGACCCCAGTAGTTTTTTTCTGATCAAAGATAATAGGGAGTTCCCGGACTGGGAACCTCCATATGTCATGGGTGTGGGCCTAAAAATAGTAATAAAGATGAAGGAGTTCCCACTTTCCACACTATCCAGATAGGGGTCCATACAGCATTGTTCTTGATTTCCATTGTAACTTAAAGGGAAACTGTTACAATGCCCAGAGCCCTTGAAGTCCTGCAAATGAAAGAGGAGAATGTCTTCAAATTCCTTGCAGCAGGAACCCACCTAGGTGGCACCAACCTTGACTTCCAAATGGAACAGTACATCTACAAAAAGAAAAGTGATGGTCTCTACAGCATAAATCTGAAGAGAACCTGGGAGAAACTTCTGTCGGCGGCTCATGCCATTGTTGCCATTGAAAACCTAACTGATGTTGGTGTTGGATCCTCCAGGAATACTGGCCAGTGAGCTGTGCTGAAGTTTGCTGCTGCCACTGGCTCCACCCCTATTGCTGGCCACTTTGCTCCTGGAACTTTCACTAACCAGATCCAGGCCGCTTTCTGGGAGCCAAGACTTCTGGTGGTTACTGACCCCAGCGCTGACCACCAGCCTCCCACAGAGGCTTCTTACATTAACCTGCCTACTGTGCGACACAGACTCTCTTCTGCATTATGTGGACGTGGCCATCCCATGCAACAAGGGAGTTCACTCAGTGGGTCTGATGTGGTGGATCCTCATCCAGGAAGTTCTGCACGTGCATGGCACCATCTCCCATGGGAGGTCATGCCTGATCTCTACTTCTACAGAGATCCTGAAGAGATTGAAAAGGAAGAGCAGGCAGCAGGCAGCAGCTGAGTAACGCTGTGACCAAGGAGGAATTTCAGGGCGAGAGGACTGCTCCAGCTCCTGAGTTCACTGATGCTCAACCTGAGGTGGCAGAGTGGTCTGAAGGAATGCAGGTGCCCTCTGTGCCCATCCAGTTCCCTGCTGAAGACTGGAGTGCTCAGTCTGCCACTGAAGACTGGTCTGCAGCTTCCACTGCTCAGGCCACTGAGTGGGTAGGAATAACCACTGCGTGGTCTTAAGTTGTTCTTACACAAACTCTTATAATGGAAATTGGTGGATGGAAAATAAACAGTTTCTAAAATTGAAAAAAAAAAAAAAGATGAGGGAGTTCCCTTGTGGCACTAGTAATAAAGACTCTTTTCTAATTTGAAGTTTTCTTATCAGCCAAAAGGACACTTCAAAGCACACAGAGAGTACTAAAAAAAAAATATCTGATTAACCCGAAAGAAAAGTGGAAAAGGGGAAATGGAGGAACAAGGGACAGAAGACACAAATAAAAAATGAAGCCCTAGACAGCAGACTTAAATCCAGCTATATGGGTGATAAGTAAATCAGTAATTACATTGAATGTAAATGGCTTAAACACTCCTTGTAAAAGGTACAGATTGAAAGATTGGACCAAGAAGCAAGATCAATTGTATGTTATTTTTAAGAAATACAAGCAGAAGAGCAAAAAAAAAAGATGTGTAAAATGGAAGCAAGAGTCATTTTGTAAACTAATTTCCAAAGTAACATCCTGTCATCTTTTCCACACTCTGTTAATTAAAAGTAATTCACAGGGTTCAGCTCACATGCAAATGATGGAAATTGCACAAGGGAGTGAACATCAAGAGGCAGAGACAACTGGGAACCATTGAAGAGGCTGTCCCTCAAACAAACTAACAAGAGTGATCAAGGGGGAAAAAAGAGAAAACACAAACTACCACTATCAGAAGTTAAAGAGGTAATATCAGTAAAGATAATATAAATACTCTGCTACCCACACCACCTACCCTACGACCCAGCAATTCCACTCCTAAGTATTTATGGAAGAGAGTGTAAATCTTGTCCACATGAAGATTTGCAAGTAAAGGTTCACAAAACCTTTCTTCAGATTAACAAAAAACTGGAAACCAATGCCCATCTAGCGGTGGATGAGTAAACAAATTATGGGCTATTCATACAATGGACTATTACTCACCAACAAAAGATTAAAAAGGGAAGAACTGCTATTACACACAACTCGGATCAATCTCTATAACACTTTGTCGTTGAGGGGAAAGTGAGGCGAAAGGGAGAACATGATTCCATCTATACGAAGCCCAAAAACTTGCAAACTGAATCTATGATGATGGAAATCAGAACAGCAATTGCCCCCAGGAGGTGATAGGAGTGTATGATCAAGGTCATCAGGGGGCTTTCTGGAGCTAAGGAAATATTCTACATCTTGTTGGCATGATGGTTACATGGACGTACACAACTGTCAAAACTCATCAAACTGAACACTTGAGATCTGTGCGTTTTATTATACATTTTTTGAAAACCAAGTAGAACACACAACTCCAGATTTCTCAAATAATGCAGCCTGCACTCTGCAGAGCATTGAACTTTTCAATATTCTTGATGTCACTTTCATTTCTTTTATGTCTCTCGATATCTGAGTTTCTTCCAACCAGCCAACCCCTGGCATGCCATGTAGTCTTCCTGAATGTTTCCACCTAAGCTGTGTAGGACCAAACGCTCGCATATCAGTAACAAAAGTCTTTACTTTGGAGCACTCTAGAAATCCAATGCTAGCCTTTTGAAATGTATTTATTGCTAACACACCCCCAAGATTTGACCTTACTATTACTTCAAAAATTAAATACACTGCCTGTGTTACACTTCTCACTACCAAGGTTATAAACCAGCCGCCTACGGTGTATTTTGTTGGAATCACACAATATTTTTTATTTGAGCCAACATACAATAATTAGACATTTTCACAGAAAAATCTAGATTTATTTAAACCATCTAGTAGACCCATCTATAATCAACTGATGCTAAAATACTGCAGCCCTCTTTACAAAACTTTTTTTACTTCTAAACATTTCTTTTTAAAGGACTCATTTGTTGCTATGCCTACAAAAAGTAAAGTCAATGGCAGCATAACAATGTTATCCAATTCTACATAGATACTGTTGGCTACAGAAGAGTCTGAAGTATACCCTACACTTTATGTTTAAAAGGGAGTATATAAAGTGTTTAACAAGACATTTGAGCACCTATAGAGTTTGTTCTTGACATAGTCATAAACATGAGAGAATTAAAATGTAAATAACTTTATCACAGTGTAACTGAGCCACTATTTACTACCAAGTCTGTGTAGCACCCAGTCAGCCCTCGGTCCACCTAAAATCTCTTTGTATGCAAATACTAACATCAGTCCCAAAATGAGAAACACTATCTCAAGTCTAAATTCCTCCACTGAACTCTGATGTATCAATAAGGGATACATCTTAGTGAGGTTTATACCCCTGGAACCAAGCACAACATCTGGCCCAGCACATTAATAGATCTTTTCATCAAGTGGACTCAGTGGGCACTGGCGATATAAATGTCTCTCAGACGGAAACCTGGAATGCAGTGGAGAGGCAGACTTTTAAAACAGGCTGGGAGCACCCTCCTGTTCTTCGAGTGAAGAACTCAAAGTAGAGAAGAGATCAAAGTTACAGACACCACCAGCGACAGAGACCCTCAAAGATATTTGAATTCAAGTAAAGACAGCTGCTGCTTTTTTTTTTTTTTTTTTTTGGTCACACCCTCAGCCTACGGAAGATCCAGAGCCAGGGATTGAACTCACACCACAGCAGCAACCCAAGCCACCAGGGAACTCCGAGATGCTGCTTTCTATAAAATGTCACATCCAACTTTAACAGCCTGTTAGTTTATTCCATGTTCCAGACCAAGTCTAACCAGGGAAAGGATACAGGGTCCAGGGTTAGCTCTCCAGGGCAGGATGAAGAGGGTCCTCTGAGAAAAGCATAGGAAGAGCTCAGGAGGAACTTTGGGGCCGTAGAGGGAGATGCCTGACCTATCCTGGAGACCAAAGACCAGGAACAACCTGATAACGTTAACACAGATAATTGTGACAATGATAATAATGACAATGAAGTGAGTATTTATTAAGCTTTAGTCTGTACCAAGATTTCCCTCCATCCTCTCATTTCACCTTCACTATCATCCTCGGAGGTAGGCAGCATAATTATCTCCATTTCATATTTGGAAAACTATGGCAGCTTCCCACCTGCTGGCTTTGGTACATTTGTGTAATTCCCTCCCCTTGCCTGTGGGTAGGAACTGTGACTTGCTTCTAACCACTAGAATATGGCTAAAGGGATGTTTCATTGTTAGATAAGATCATAAATCTGTCTCACTAAGAGACTCTTCGGCTGGCCGCATTTGGAGAAGCCAGCTGCCATGTTGTAAGCTACTAGCGTGCAGAGACCCACGTGGCAAGGAGCTGTCGGTTGGCAACAACCAATGAAAAGTTGAGGCCCTGAGTCTGGCAGCCTACAAGGAACTAAATGCTGCCAACAATCATGTGCACTTGGAAGCTGACCCTTCACCACTGGAGCTTCCAGATGAGTATGCAGCCCAGCCAACATCTTGCATGGCAGTTTTGTAAGACCCAGACCAGAGGACCCATCCAAGCTCCCACCCTGGATCCCTGACCACAGAAACTGCCCTAATAAATGAGTGTTATTATTTTTTTGGCAGAAGTTCCCAGTCCAGGTATTGAACCCATACCACAACAGTGATCTTAACTGGGTCACCACGTGGTGCAGTTGGAAAATCTGACAGAAATCTGTAAACCAGCTATAATGCAAAGAAATAAAAAATAAATTATATAAAAGAAAAAAAACAGTGATCTGACCCACAGCAGTGACAACACCAGATTCTTAACCCGCTGAGTCACAAGGGAACACCAAACGTGTTATTTTACAGCCACTAAGTTTTCAGTAATAGAGTCACACAACCATAGACAACGAATTACATAAACAGGCTTACATACTTGACAGAACTAAGAAGGATGTGGAACTTGGGTTTGAACCTGATTTCAGAGTTGTGCTCTCAGGCTCGCCAGGGAGAGCCAGGATGGGAGGAAGGGATGCCGGGCTGCGATCACCCCCCTCTCTCTGCCCAGGAGTCAAACACGTGAGCCCTGATGACGATGCCACATGTATTTCTGACGAGTGAGGGAACGCTGCAGGCTCTGCTGCTCCACTGAGAGTCCATAAGAGAGGGACCACCTGTATCTTGTTCACACCACTGTCCACAGGGCAGTGACTAGTAGCTGAGTCACAGAGGGGCAAACAGTGGAGAAACCCAAGAGTTTGCAGAAGTTCTCTGATCATTGTGCACCTAACAGTTGCCAGGCTTGGTGCTGGTGAAACAGTTAATGGCCTCTAGGTACAGCCCCACTCCTAAGATCCTGACTCAATAAGTCAGTCAGATCCAGAGAAGATGCACAGTTAGCAACGATCCTGGGGTATTCAGTGCAGCTGGTCTTTAGACTGCAGTGTACAAACTCCCCCCGCCAAACGTGAAGGAAAATGAAAAGGTGCTTCCAGGAAGAGAGGTTAAAGCAGGAACTCTCAGCCCAGGCTGCACATTAGAAGTACCTAGGAACTTTTAAGATCCAAATCCAGGCTCCACTTCCTGGACCAATTACTTAGAACCTCTGCAGGTAGAACACAAGCAGCAGTATTTCTTTTAACTGAGGTAAAACATATGAAAATAAAAGTCACCATTTTAAAGTGTACAGACAATCCAGTATCATTTGGTATGCTCAGAGTGTCATGCAACCACACCACCACGTCTATCAAGCTCCAAAACATTTCCACCTTGTCCAAAGGAAACCTCACACCCATTAGCATCACTGCACCTTCCCTCCAGCCCCTAAACTGATTTCTGTCTCAATGGGTTTGCCTGTGTCAGATATTTCATATAAATGGACTCACAAAATATATACAATAGCCAAAGGGTGGAAACAGCCCAGATGTCCATCAGTGGATGAGTGGATAAACCAAATGTGGTCTATCGTGGTTTGTGATGGAACGTTATTTAGCCATAAAAAAGAATGAAGTACTAGAGTTCCTGCTGTGGCACAGTGGGTTAAGAATCCAACTGCAGGAGTTCCCGTCATGGCTCAGCAGGTTAAGAACCCAGCTAGTATCCATAAGATTGTGGGTTCAATCCCTGGCCTTGCTCAGTGGGTTAAAGGATCTGGCATTGCCATGAGCTGCAGTGTAGGATCCAGTGTTTCTGTGGCTATGGCACAGGTCGGCAGATGCAGCTCTGATTCGACCCCTAGCCTGGGAACTTCCATATGCCACAGGTAGAGTCATTTAAAAAAAAAAAAAAAAAGAATCTGACTAGAGCAGCTTGTGTTGCTGCAGAGGCTTGAGTTCGATCCACTGCCCAGCGCCATGGGTTAAAGGATCAGCAATAACACTGCTGCAGCACAGGTCACAGATGCAGCTCATATTCAGTCCCTGGCCCAGGAACTTCCATATGCCTCAGGTGCAGCCATAAAGAAAAAGAAAAAAGAATGAAATACCAATGTATGCTTCAACATGGATGAACCTCGAAAACATTTCACTGAGTAAACATACAGACACCAGTAAAAAATACAGACACCAGTATTTTTTTTTTAATCTCCCAGGAGATTCCAAGCTACAGCCAAGGTGGAGATGCACTGCTCCAAGCGGAGGACACAGCTCAGGCTGAATTAAACGAGGCAGTCACGGGAGACACAGACTTTCATTGAGGATGCCCGGCTGCTGCTGGGATGGGGGTGAGGCGTGACGATGGACGCCCTAATCTGAGGGTGTGGGTACAGCTTTTAGCTCCTCTGTGCCCTCAGCCAGTTGATAGGTTTCATGGGTTCTCCAGCTCTAGGACACAGGACGCCAAGAAATCCAGTGAGAGGGTGTTGGAAAGAAAATCCATGCTGTTTTCCCTTGGGGTACACAGAGGCCAGCCTTGATCCCACCCATAGGCCCAATCTCTTCTGAAATTTGACTTTCCACTTCTGGAAAACCCAAAACCCTGTCTCAGAGTCAAAGTGGGACACCTCAGAGTCCATATAAGAGGAATGAGCTTCGGAAGACAAATCTGGTGCACGTACACAGCTAGAATCGCCCCAGCTGCCTTCCCTTTCCCGTCGGGGGAAGTGACGGTGTTGGCGCTCCAGAGTCTATTTGCACTGGGTTTTTATGGAAAATATGGTCGTGTCACTCACAGGAAAAACAAATCACAGCCCACGCTGGAACAGCAGCTCAATAACATGGCTGAGTGTTAGCGCAGGCTTTCCACGGCAAGACCAAACCTGAGAAAACCAGCAACAAGCTCCCAGCAACATTTCTGCCAAATGACGTGGGAGACAAACACGGCAGAGGTGCCCCTTTAACACTGCCTTCTCTGCATGAAGGGGTTCGGTAGGCCACGTCAAATGTGCTTGTTGCTGGGGCCTTTCCAATCCAAGCAAGCTGAGCGTGGACTGTCCTCCCACAGCCGACCAGAAGCGGACTGAGACCAATATAATAACACTGGCACAGACTTGAATAGATTTAGCTCCCCCACATCAGTCCAGATTATTTTAATATGCTTTCCCAGGGGGCATTCCATATCTCTTACAAAAGCAAATGAACATCTCTCTGTGATGAATTAAAACAAAGAATTAATAAATTCGGGACCCAGGGTGGGGGGTGGGAGTTGCTGGCTATACAGGAACACACTGCAAATGGCATTTCCAAGTCTAGACATTTTCATCACAAATGCCAACACTCCCGTTTGCACAGGTCCTAGGGCTTCTCAGACTAGAGCACCCACTTAGCATGCATCTCAAGCTTTTTCTCGAGACCTCCAGCTCACTCAACCCACCTTCAGTGGCCAAGTCCTGTTCATTTTACCTCCTAAAACTTTCTGGAATCCATTCGCTGCTCAGTCACCCTCTGACATCACCATAAACCAAGTCACAGTCTCTGGCTATTTGATTACAAACACTTCCGGAAGGGTCTCCCGTTGCAATCCGGACCCCGCACAGAGACCACAGGAATATCTTCAGAAGGGACATCCAAAAACTTCCGACAGCTCCCCACACAAGCTCATCTTTACCGAGCAAGATTATCTCATTTCATCCTAGAACAGAGGGCCCTTTATTTCACCAACAGGCATCAAGCAAGGTGCCCAAGGTGACACAGTATGTGGTTCCAGTGCTTTCACAGGAGACCCACGTGAGCCAGCCTCTCCCTCCTCCAGCTCCGTCTCCTCCTACTGTCCCTTACCTTCCAGGCTCCAGCCACATGAACCTCTTTGACATCCCTCAAATGTGCTGTATTCCCTTTGACCTCAGCGTCTTCACAAGTGCTGTTCCGGATCCCCAAATGCTGTTCCCCATCCCAAAATGCTGTTCCCCACCTTTCTTGCCTGGCTAATACATATCCTCCCTCCAAGTCTCCCCTTAAGTGTCGTCTCATCAGGGAAGACTTTTTTTAATATAACAGCGTTGTTGAAATACAATTCACATACCATACAATTCACCCATGTAAGGTATACAATTCAATGGTTTTTAGTATATTCACAGAGTTGGGTAACCACCACCACAATTTTAGAAAATTCTCATCACCTAAAAAGAAACCCTGTATCCATTAGCAGTCATTTCCCATTTCCCTAATTCTCAGGCCCTGGCAATGACTATCTATTTTCTGTTCCTAAGGATTTGCCCATTATCGCTGTTACATATAAATGGAGCCCTACAATACATGGCCTTTTGTGTCTGGCTTCTCTCACTAAACATCTTTTTTTTTTTTAAGGGCTGCACATGCAGCATATAGAAGTTCTCAGGCTAGGGGTCAAATCGGAGCTGCCTACACCACAGCCACAGCAACGCCAGATCTGAGCCGCCTCTGCAACCTACACCACAGCTCACAGCAATGCCAGATCCTTAACCCACTGAGTGAGGCCAAGGCTCAAATCCACATCCTCATGGATGTTAGTCTGTTTCATTAACCACTGAGCCAAGACAGGAACTCCTGAACATCATATTTTCAATGTTCATACATGTTACAGTGTGTATCAGTGCTTCATTCATTTCTACGGCCAATTGTATGGAGAGACCACATTCTATTTGTTTATTAGTTGAAAAACATGAGGGTTGTTTCCACTCTTTGACTACTTTAAGCAGTGCTGCTATGACACATTTGTGTGAACCTGTTTTCATTCCTCTTGGGTCTATACCTAGGAGGGGAAATTCTGGGTCATAAGAAAACCATATGCACTTAAACTTTTGAGGAACTTTCAGATAGAAACATATCCTGACCGCCGAGACTGAGGTTCCCTCTCCCCATTTGTATGTTCTCTTGACACTTTTTTTTTTTTTGGCCTTTTTGCCTTTTTTTACCTAGAGCCGCATCTGCAGCATATGGAGGTTCCCAGGCTAGGGGTCTAACAGGAGCTGGAGCTGCCGGAGCAACGCAGGATCCGAGCCACGTCTGCAACCTACACTACAGCTCACGGCAACGCCAGATCCTTAACCCACTGAGCAAGGCTAGGGATCGAACCCGCAACCTCATGGTTCCTAGCTGGATTCGTTAACCACTGAGCCATGAAGGGAACTCCTTCACACTTTTTACTTCTCTTTTGGAGCAGTTGTGACAAGTGTGTCAAAGAAAGACCTGGTTAACTCTCAACTTAATGTCCAAAGCCCCTCTAGACCATCGATGTCCAACAGAAATAGGACATAACCATGTGCTTACTGTCACCATTTGTAGCAGTCACATTAAAAATAAGGAAGAGTTCCCACTGTGGCAACATGGGATCAGTAGCGTCTCTGCAGCACCAGGATTCAGGTTCAATCCCCCGGCCTTGGCACAGTGGGTTAAAGGATCCGGCATAATCACAACTGAGGCTCAGAACTGATCCCTGGCCTGGAAACTCCTTATGCAGCAGGGCAGCCAAAAAATTAAAAAATACAAAATAAAAATAGAAGTTCCCACTGTGGCTCAGTAGGTTAGGAACCCTACATAGTGTCCATGAGGACGCAAGTTCAATCTCTGGCCTTGCTCAGTGGGTTAAGGATCCAGTGTTGTCGCAAGCTGTGGCGTAGTTCACAGATGTGGCTCGGATCTGCAGTCACTGTGGCTGTGGTGTAGGTCAGCAGCTGCAACTCTGATTGAACCCCCCAGCCTGGGAACTTCCATATGCCACAGGTGCAGACCTAAAAAGGAAAAAATACAATAAAATTAAAATTAAAATAATGAGTTCCCTGGTACCTCAGCAGGTTAAAGATCTGGCATTGTCACTGCTGTGGGTTGGGTCGCTGCTCTAGCACAGGTTCGATCCCTGGCCTAGGAACTTCTGCATGCTGCAGGCACAGCACCCCCCCCCCAAAATAATAATAATAATGAAACATGTGAAAATAATTTTAATATAACTATTTGACTAAAGAATAGCCAAGATAACATTTCAGCATATATTAAACTTTTTTAAAATAGTAAGAAAACACTTCACATCATTTTCTTAATATTGTCTTCAAAATCCAGTGTGTATTTTCACTTCCAGCACATCTCTTTTTTCTTTTCCTTTTTTTTTTTTTTTGGTCTTTTAGGGCCACACCCTCCACATACGGAGTTTCCCAGGCCAGGGGTCCAATCGGAGCTGCAGGTGCTGTCCTATGCCACAGCTACAGCAAAGCAGAATGGAAGTCTTTGACCTACACCACAGTTCACGCCAACGCCGGATCTTTAACCCACTGAGTGAGGCCAGGGATCGAACCTGTGTCCTCAAGGATATTAGTCAGGTTTGTCAACCACTGAGCCACGACAGGAACTCCCCCACTTCCGGCATATCTCAATTCATACTCACCTCACTTCACTGTTATCACTTCCTGTTATTATAAAAGGAAGTAAGGAATTTCCACTGTGGCTCAGAAGAAACAAATCTGACTAGCATCCATGAGGATGCAGGTTTGATCCCTGGCCTCGTTCAGTGGGTTAAGGATTCAGCATTGCTGTGAGCTGTGGTGTAGGTCACAGACGCAGCTCAGATCCTGCATTGCTGTGGCTGTGGTGTAGGCCAGCAGCTGCAGCTCCAATTCGACCCCTAGCCTGGGAACCTCCATATGTCACAAGTGTGGCCCTAAAAAGACAAATAAAATAAAACAGTAGCTCAGTAACCCCACGTGGCTGCAGCTAGCGTACTGGAAGGTGTGTCCCTAAACCGCGCACTCCCTAAAGGCAGGAACCCCACCTGCTTTTGCCCATTGTCAGGTCCTCAGTCCCCACTACAGTGTCTAGGATGAAACAGGTATCTGTGCATACATGCTGAATACCAAATAAGTGAATCCATCCCAACTTTCACTCCCTTAAAATCATCTCAGAGGTTCAACATTCAACACCTGATCTTTCCCAGCAACTCGTATTTGTTAAGAAAAGGCAATGAGATGTGGGGCTGCTGTGAGCAGTATGGACCTTCCTGCCGTGAGCACAAGGACCTGCCACTCTTCTGGCTTCCACCTTTCTTTTTTCCTTTTGGGGGCTGCACCTGTGGCATATGGAAGTTTCTGAGCTAGGGGCAGAATCAGAACTGCAGCTGCAGGCCTGGGCTATAGCCATAGCAACATCGGCTCAAGCCACATCTGCCACCTACACCGAAGCTTGCGGCAATGCCAGATCCTTAGCCCACTGAGAAAGGCCAGGGATCAAACCTGCATCCTCACGGACACTATGTCGGGTTCTTAACCCATTGAGCCGCAACGGGAACTCCTGGCTTTCACTTTGTTGAAGGCAAAACCAACTTAACAAAGAGGGGTTTTTTTTGTTTTTTTTTTTTAATGTGACTGTGTATTGTTTTGTTTTGTTTTCTTTGTTTTATTTTACACTGGGTGAACCACTTTGAAAGGGCAAAGTGCCTGTCGGGGGAAGCCTATTTAAATAATTTTCTTCCTTTATTTTAAAATGTTGGCTAATGTCACTAAAAAAGGAAGTAGCTCCAAAGAGTAGATTGTGTGCGCGCACGCACACACACACACACACAGCTCGAGTCCACAGGGCAAATGAATCTAACAGCAGCTTCCTAATAGCCAGCCCTCTTTGTGGTGAGGAAATAATTACCAGCATGTAAAAGCCTATATATATTCAACCATTCTCACTTCCTGCAAAATTCAAATCTACAATTGATTTTCTTTCTAGGTTCCTGAAGCTTGCTTTGTCAAAATTACTCAGGAATGGAATGAGGCCAAGCACTGCCCCTTGGGGACTCAGGACAAAGCAAGTCAGCCATGGATAGTACAGAGTCAGCCACGTGCGATTCTACCCAGACCTACGGGACAACGATGCTGTATGGTCCCCCCCCCAGCCAGGTCCCCGTTGCCTGGACCGCAGCCAGAAGCATTCAGGCACAGGTGCATTAAACAAGCATGTATTGGATTTTATTGGTGGTTAGGGGGCTGTAGTCGGTTACAGTGCCTTAATGGACACAGTTCTTCACAACACCCTAAATCCAGGCCCTTTGCCGTATGATTTCACAGTTCTTCTCACTGAAAAGTCAGAGTATACGCCTCCAGCTCTAGATGTTGCATTTATGTCTTGCCATGGCCAGCGGAATGTTGGTCTGCATTCTGTGACCGAAAGCTTGAAAAGGGGGTACTCAGTACTTCCTGCTCTCTTGTGCCTTGCCCCCAGGCAAGCCTGCTGGTCCCGAGAGAAGATAAGAGACACCAGGACAGAAGAGAGCTTCTCAGATGCACCCAGCCTAGATCAGCTAATGCTCAGATGATCGGCAGATCCACAAAAATACAAACAGTGTTAAGCCACTGACTTAGGCTTGCTTGTTACATAGCACTTTTGTGGCGACAGCTGACTGATAAAAGGTCATTGCCCCTTATCTCTGTAGGTTGTAACCAAATGTGAACAGGCAGGCAGCTATAGGGGGATCCCCCAGTTGTCTTTATTCATAACAAAATGGACTGGAGAGTTAGTTTGGCTCTGACACCATCAGTTATCGACCCAGAAACTGGTTATTCCTTTCTTCTTCCCTGTTCACAGAACTCCTGTTTCGCTCAGGTACGGAGCTGCTTTGTTTCTTAGAAGTGTTGCCCCAGGCTCAGAAAATGAATCATGATTGGTCTAAGCAGGGTTTGGCAAAGTGAAGCCCAAGAGCCAAATCTGGCCCACTAACCATTTTTGTAAATAAAGTTTTATAAGAGCAAAGTCATGCCCACTCATTTATGAATTGTCTGCGGCTGCTTTCACACTGCGGTGGCCGAATTAAGTAGTTGCAACAGAGATTGCCTGAACCAAAAAGACTAAAATCTTACCACTTTTAACAGAAGTCTGTAGTCCTCCAGACTACAGCTTAAATCCTAAACTAATGTTACTCAAACCCCTTCAGCCAGTGATTGGTTTAGGACCAGTCTCTAGATTCAATTCCAACTGGCCTGTTGAGGGCTGATGTGGCCGAGATGGATGAAGCCTGCTGGGATTTTTCTGGGAGGGACCGTAACATAGAAATGTGCAGAGAGACGCCATGCCCCTTCCTTTGTGCCTTTGGGGGTTGGCCCGTGAGGACTTCATATGTGGGTCATGGCAGCCTTCATGGGGAGAAAGGCAAGAGCATCACAGAAGAGGCAAAAAGAAACCCATCGTCTCGAGCTACTCATTCCACAAATCCTGGACCTGGCCATCTCCGGTCTTAGTACTTGATTGAGATAATAAACTCCTTCTGTTCAAAATGGGTGGACAGTCACTCGCTGGCCGGCTGTGCCAGAGGCAGCTCTTGTCTGTCCTTCTTGCCCGCAAAAGCCTGGAGTCTGTGCAAGGGGCCCGGGGAGGTAAACTTCGCTGCCACAGCTTAGGCAAAGCAACCCATCCAGTGATAGATGAACTTGGACTGAGTCAGCATCTCCTCCGTGTCACCGACCAGAGCAGTGTGTCCTCTTACAAAAGGGGCAGAGAGACGTGGGCTCCTCTCCCAGCTCATCCCCAAAGGGACAAAAGTGAGGCTGGAACACCCTTGCCCTAAGGGCCAAAGAAGGGAATTGGGGAAAATGCCGGGCAGAAGAGACGCAGCAGTGGACGTGGTGCTTCTGGAGCTCTGGTCCGTGGACCCAGCAGAAACTGCATTTCTAGACAGGGGGTTAAAGAATGGAAACCTGGAGTCATGGCTGCTGGCACGCTCCGTCCCTCCAAGCCAGAGCGAAGACATTTTGCTCCACCATGCCCGGGTGTGAGAAATGTCACATTCCTATTTCTGTAACTCCAGTTAAATCTGCTCTCAGTCCGCGTACACCTGGCAGGTGGGGGATTTGGTCTCGTCATTATCAGGGCTTCTTTTCCTTCTCCGTGAGTTTACATAAGAACTCTGGGCTTACATGTTGGAAAGCCAAGCGTGACCTAGGTCCCTGGAGGTCACCAGTATTGCAGTTTCTCCTGTTCTGGCAATATTGGGGGGCCACCTGTTACAAGCAGACCTTAATACGCTCATTCCACTGACCACAGACTCAGCCACAGGCACCCTCACTGGAGCAGGTCTCCACTACACGTGGACACTCCAAAAAGCCTTCTCTTAATCTCAGCTTCCTCTAAAATGAAACCACTCTCAATTTTCTCACCTGTAAACACAAATGCTAGCTCCTCCCTATAACACCAAACCTTGGTGTCAACTCAGCTAAATCCTCTTCAAGAGGCTTCGGACACCAAAACTCTTCACCCCCTCACTTTACAGAGGCAGTGCAAGGATGTCGGAGATCTTCTCTCTTGTGGCGGGAGGTGGGGTGACAGTGGGAACTATCATCTCCTGTTCAATGCTGTGTTTAGCTTGTTGACCCCTATATCCCCAGTGCCTGGCACATAGTAGGTGCAATAAGGATGGCACATAGTAGAAGCTGTTAGGGTCTATTGAACTGAACTCTTGAGGTTGAAGCTATAAGCAGAAACCAGCCAAGCAACAGGATGGAAAATCAACCAATAAATTTTTTTTAATGCAAGTAATCATGGCTTTGAGCTCTGAATACATAGGGCACCAGCCCAAGTTTGGGCAATTTTAACACAACATCCATTTTGCCTCCAAACAATCTGGCAACAGCTCCGGAAGCCTCCCTCTGCCTCTCAAAGAGAACCAGTTTCTCCTTTAAATGCATCCTCTTCGGGTGGCAGAGCAGCAGTTTTCACCCCACTTGCCTCCAGTCAAGGCCTGAAGCCAGGCACCAAAGGTCTGATGGCTAAACTGCATATTTTAGAGTGAAAAACAAAATAACATCTCGTCAATCTGTAAGCACCACTTTCCAGAGGTCAGATCCCGTCGTGGAAACTCCCGCAGGTCGAGCACTGACATGGCTCAACTATACACTTTGAGGGTTTTTGCAGGGGAAAGTGGCGCTGCTCTGCGAAATAAAGGGACAAGAACCCCAGTCCCCAGAGCAATCCAGGAGGGAGGAGGTATGTGGAAAGACGCAGGGGTGAAGCAAAGTGAAAGGAGTCAGTGAGCTGGCCAAGACCCGGCACGGAGTGATGTGACCCTGCCCTTGCCCCCAAGTCTCAACAAGTCAACGAAATCCATTAATGTGGATAGTTTATGCTCTGGATCAAAGCAGACAGGGGAGAGAGGCAGCAGCATTAAACTCAAATACCCAGAAGCCTGGAGGGTTCTAAGACATTAAACCCCACCCCGGGGGCAGCAGAATCTCAGATAGGGCTTCAGGCATCCATGCACCATGGAATCTGTGAGCACTGGCTCCCGTGTGGATGTCCCGGGTGCATCTTTCAGCTCCTCCACTTCCAACTGGGGCTATGAACAAGTTATGTGCCTCTAAAACCTGTTTCTTAGAGTTCCCTGGTGGCCTACTGGTTAAGGACCTGGCGTTGTCACTGCTTGGCCCAGATCACTGCTGTGGCATGGGTTTGATCCCTGGCCTGGGAGTTTCTGCGTGCCATGGGTGCAGCCAAAAAATAAATAAATAAAAGATAAATGAATAAAACCTATTCCTTGTCTCTAAAGCAGAGGTCACACAGTCTACCTTCTAAGGAAGTTGTGCCATTAAGAGGAGATGATAAGAGGAAAGTGTTCAGCACCAGGCCTAGAACACGGCCAGCTCTCCATAAATATGATGTGCCATCACCAAGAACTCCCGAACACAGAGGCTTCCCCATGGGCACAGCGGGCCCCAAACCAAGCTGAACAGCAGAATCTCTCAGCCCTACCCAAGCCCTACACGAGACTGACTAAGTCAGAATCCCTGGAGACAGGGCCCAGGCAACTGTACTTTTTGTTCAGGACTGCAACTGCAGCATGTGGAAGTTCCCAGGCTAGGGGTCGAATCGGAGCTGCAGCTGAGGCCTGTGGCACAGTCACAGCAACGCTTGGATCTGAGAAGCATCTAAAACCTATGTCATAGCTTGCAGCAATGACAGATCCTTACTCCACTGAGTGAGGCCAGGGATCGAACCCACATCCTCACAGAGACTATGCCGGGTTCTTAACCCACTGAGCCACTATGGGAACTCCCGGCACTTCACTCTTTTAATGACCAAATAATATTCCCTTGTGTGGCTATACCACATTTTGCTCATCTATCCATCTGTTGAAGAGCATCTGGGTTACTTCCTTCTTTTGGCTATTTTGAATGATGCCACTATAAACATTTGTGTATAAGATTTTGTGTGGACCTATGTTTTCATTTCTGAATAGATCTATCTCCAAGTAAGCTATACAACAAATGGCCAATAAGCACATGAAAAGAGGCTCAACAACCTTAGCCACTGGAGAAATGCAATAAGATCAAAACCACATCCCACTTTACATCCATAGGATGGCTAGAATCAAAAAGACGGCAGTAACAAGGCTGCTGGGGATGTGGAGAAATCGGAACCCTCATGTGCTGCTGGTGCGAATGTCAAACACCGCGGCCACTTTGGAAAACAGCCTGGCCAGCCTTCAAACAAGACAGCATAGAGTTACCATACAACCTAGCAATCCCCCTCATAGGTATAGATCCACCTGGGCTCTTTTAATCTGTGGGAAATGAACCATCGGTATTTGGCAAGAACAAAGCAGGGTGGGGAAGAGAGGGGAATGGGAGTTGTGAGCACAGCCTTCACAACAGAGTCTTGTAGCTGCTTTCTTAGTGAGAACGTCTCACTTTGATGAATGATTCTGAGACCGAAGACACCAATATCCCTAAAAGGTGGCCCTCGATGACTTCATCAGCTGCACACCAAAGAAACCACTGTCTGTTCAACCCTGGAGGAAGATGTGCTGGTGGGAGCTGGTAAGCCGTGCTCAGTCTGACCTCTGTACTTTATGAAAGATGGAGGGGATTTTCAAGAGTTATGTAGACTGTTTTGGATTTTTTGCTCTGCCCCATGGCTTTAGAACCTCCTGCATAAGCCCTGGCATGCCTGTGTTTTTTATTGCGTCTCTAAGTAAATCTCTAGTTCAGCATCATCCAGAGATGATTGGCCAAGAAAATCGCTCAAAAAAAAAAAAAAAAAGCTAAGGATATAGGCATAGCTACATTGCATTTGTATATATGAAGCTCAATACATTTCCACATGTAATTTTTTTAAAGGGCTGCGGGGTGAGGTCTACCAAGGCATTTGCCCAGCAAGATGCTTATCTGGGTTCTTATCTGCTTTGAGTTGGGTACAGTCACCTCTGACAGACTTACGTCTCCATCAATTTACCCTCCTCTCCTGGCAAGTTCCAGGCACACAGTGGCTCCGTGCACCTGTGTTGAGTGAATAGGAGACAGATGGCGACCGGGAATTCCAGAAATACAGTCAAGAGCCTAGAAGCTGTGGGTACCAACAAAACACCAGGGCCAGTTTCCTCAGTCTCATCATGATTTCTCCATCTGAACTTGAACCCTGTGGGTGGCCCTCGTTACAGAACTCCCGTCCTGTGTGGACACAGGTGTGTGCTGGGAGCACAAGCCGTTGCAAGATTTTAGCAAATCGACTTAGAAAGCTCCATGCTTTGGTATTTCCCTTGTGTCATGGCCCTGCTCTCGAAAAGAGGCCTCTCCCTCCGTGTAACTAGCAAACCGCACTGCACTCCTCTCCTTGGCCAACCCTCTGCAAGGCCCACCTTGGCAGGTCCTCCTGTTCCTCTAACAGCAGCGCAGATGAAGGTGGCCACTCTTTGTGCTAATCATTTGATTCTGCAGATCGCCCCTCTTCTCACTGAATTTTTTTTTAAATCCCAAATGTGTTTCATGGGATTGTTTCCCATGCATCTTGATTCAGGGTGCTTTTGGTGCTCCTTCCGTCTGAAGAAGCATCCTTCCGTGAGCCTTGCTTTTCCTGCTGTAGGCTGGCAGAGGACAGTCACGGCACAAACTCCTGTCTGCATGGAAGACTGGTGACCTTAGAGCAACCTGGGCATTTCACGTCTGTGCAATAGGAACTCAGGCTCTTCTTGTGTTTCTTCTTTTTCTCTTCTGCAGAGGGATGAAGGAGACCCTTGGGAAGAGGCATATTCTCATGGGAAGGTCTTCACCACGGGAAAGGTGACTGATATTTTAAAAACTTCATTGAATTATAACCTACGCCTAAAGTCTACACGCACAAGAGGCCACCTTGACAAATTTCTTACAAACCGAACATAGTCATATAACCAATGCCCAGATCTAGAAACAGAGCACCACGGCCCCTCCCAGAATCCCCCTACCCTCTTTCTATCACCGCTCACTCTTATGGGCCCGTGGCCTCAACCGGCGTCATCTGATTTCGTGCCTTACATCAGGCAGCAGTTCTCCCGCTGCGGGCAGTGCTGTCCCCTAGGGGACACTGGCACACATCAGGGCAGGTTCGTGGTCGTTACAACTTGGGGTAAGAAGGTGACTGGCAGTGAACGAGTGGAGCCCAGAGATGGCGCTCAGAGTCCCGGCGGGGAACTCTCCAACCTGAGACATCAAGAGTCTCAGGTGAGAAACCCCGAGGTACAGAGAATCACACACTGTGTACCCTCCCCCTGTTGTGCTTGTCATCCGCTTTAACCCTCTAACAGAAGCAAAAACGTCATAGGGAGGAAGCAGAACCCCAGACAAACCCAGAGCTTCCCACACACCTAGTGCCTTTAGAGCTGAGATTTGCTTTCAGTTCTGTCTCGTTTTTGAGTGATTTTTCTTAAAACAGCCTCCACAGGGCTCAAGGCCCTAAGACTCCCGCAAAGCTGAGGTCTGCATGCGAATTTTTCACACACCCACACAGGTCCACACTGTCATTTGCATGCAGACATCCACCCCCAGACACGCACACCCGGAGACACACACACACACACACACACACACACACACACACACACCACCGAAGACAGAGAGCAAACTTCACCCTACAAGCACGGTTCTCCGAACAGCAGAAAGGCACCCTTCTTTCCAGGGGGACGTGCATTGTGTTTGTCAGACTCCGAGGGTCAAGCTGTCGCTGAGCCCAGCTCTCAGTCTTCCCGCTCTAGGAAAGAGAGTTTTTTGTTTGTTTTTTTTTCTTTACTCTAGAATATAGATTTTAAAAACAAACACTCCTCCATCTCAAAGCAGGTTGTTCTTCCTGAGCTGCACATATTGATCAGGGTTTTATTGTCAATTTTCTTTCAGTTGAACTGGAAAAAATATAATCTAATTATGCCCTTGGTGACACTGGGAATCCGTCGTACTAAGTCCAACAGTGTGTGTTTGTGTGATTGAGGTGTTTAATTTGGGAGACGACAAAGCAGAAGCCATGGCCGTGTTCGAACGTAATGAGGACAGAATCCCTCTAAAGGGCTGAACTATCACGACGACAGTAAGCTCCTTCTGAAGCAAATGGATTCTACCCCTAGACCTGAGTCAGGGTGGGATCCCAGCACCATTTAAGCCGTAACGTTTTATCAGCATGCCTTCAAGAGACCCCGGAATGTGGAACAGGAAAGACGGGAGAACTCCCAACACTGGCTAAGCTTCTACAAAGGGAAACAACCTGGGCTTGTGGATACTTGACCCCGTGGTTCTCTCAGCTGCTGACTCCCAGACTGTTCTATTTCATAAGCCAGTAAAATGTTTGTTTTTCTTTAATTTGGAAACCAACATCAGGTTGCCCCTTTTTCGGAGGGGTGGGGAGGTTAAGAAAGGATGCTTTGAAACTACCAATTTCCCTCCACCCTGCTTCCCCCCAAAAATACCAGCCTAATCAATCACCTGGATTAAGTTTTGCTGCAATAACAAACAACGCCTAAATCTCAGTGCCTTAGGAGGACAGGAGCTGCTTTTCTCACTCATGCTCCACGTGTGCTCCAGGCCAAGGAGCAGGAGGTGGAGGAGGTTCTGTCTCCGCACTGAACTTAACTCAGGTAACAGGCCCCGTCACCTGTCACGGTGGCAGAGGGAAGACAGAGCTGGAAGACCATGCACTAGGCATTAAACGCTCCAGCCTGGAGCTGCCACTCTGCACTCCCGCTCCAGCCCGTTGGCCGGTACTAGTCACATCCCTCACCCTGCCCCACCCATGGAAATGGAGGAAGTGGGTGTCATCCTCCTATTGGTCAAGAATGAGAGGAGAACTGGATATGAGTAAGTATTAGGCTTTTCTACCCCTTAGCATTTGTAAAAGAAAAAAAATTCTAAAAATGCAAAATAAAATTGAACAGAATTGGAGTCCCCTTGTGATGCAGTGGGTTGAGCATCGGTGTCGTCACTGCAGCTGCTGGGGTCACTGCTGTGGCATGGGTGCCATCCGTGGCCCAGGAACTTCCACATGCCATGAGCACAGCCAAAAAAAAAATTTTTTTGGACAGAATAGGCATTATTTCAGAATAAAGAACAATCCCAAGAAAGGATAAAGATTAATATTTTGCCCATGAGCACTTTCCCACAACATTTTCCCCATTGTTTTTGTTTCATCCTTGACCTATGAACATCTGATACAGAATGATCATGGTACAAGGAGTCTGAGGGAATCTATAACACCAGGCAAGTTATATAATATTCCTGAGCCTCAATTTCCTTATCTATGAAGTGGGTATGCCTTATTCATTAACTGAATTCTACCTGAGCATATGCCAAACACCAGAGACACAGTGGGACTTTAGAACAAGCATGGCCCCTGCTCTCATGATGATCATAGTATGGAAGGAGGCAGATATTCATTGAAGAATCATGCCCAGAGAAACAGCCATCTCTAGGGGAGCTAAGACCTAAACAGAGACACCTGGTGCTGTGAGAACAGGTAACAGGGGTTGCCGTGACTTTGTCAGTGTGGCCAGGCTGCCCTGAGGCAGTGGTGACTTGGCTGGCAGATGAGATGCTGACCAGGCGAACAAGGGAGAGAAATTGCTTTCCAGGCAGAGAAAGCAAGATATGCAAAGGCCCTGTGGCAGAAAGGAGCACAGCATGTTTAGAGAAGCCTAAAAGAGACTAGAGAGACCGAGTGAAGGTGCAGGTGGTCACAGCAGCCACCTCCCAGAAGACCCTGCAGAGGAGCTGCAAGGACACAGAAGACCTGTCTAAGATGAGTTCAGTCAGCAGTAACACAGGACACAGTTCTTCCTGGATCTTCCCATGAAGGGCCGCAGTGGACTCGGAGGCCAAGTCCAGCGTCCTCCTTGACAGCCCCCCAGCCAGCCAGCTGCCAGTGCCACCTCAATCACAAGCAAATATCAAGAACCACATGAAACCTGCCAAGACGGGGAGAGGTAGGCTTCTTCCAAGGCTGTGGTTGGTTCCAAGAGTCTTTCAGATGGAAATTAAGCAGCTCTTCACTGGGGCCCAAGAGCTGAGCCTCTCCCCGCGCCCAGTGAGAGACCAAATGAATCAGACGCGCGCTGGTGGCTCAATCAGCAGGCCCCTGTGAAGAAGTTTATAGTGGAAATGAAGGGCTTTATTTGTCTGGCAAAACACGGGGTGGTTTAATCGCCAGGAGGGAGGAGTGTCTGTCGGTCCAGGTTTTCTGGCAGGGGGAGCGGTGCGGACAAGGGCTTCCGTTTCATCTGTGGGCCCCTTGCAGAGGGAGCTGGGAAAGCTTTGCAGCCATCTGGCACACTGTTTGCATCTCGTCTGGCTGGGTGGCTATGCTTCAAACAAGGGTGGATGGGGCAGCTCTTGCCCTGTGTTTGGAGCGGGCCGTGAGGTGGAAGAGGGAGGCAGGTGCTGGGGACCAGAGCCCAGGTCCAGGGACCAGAGCATCCAACGCCACAGACTTGGGGAGTAGAGCGTGCTAGATGACCTTCCCATTCCAACCCCGTCCTGGTACCTACAGACAGTCCGTCATGCGGAGGTACAGCAACACGCACCCACAACACCCCACACACACACACACACACAACTGCCAGACACAGCAAGGAAAAAAACAGGACGCCACTCAAACTGGAATTTCAGATAAACGACAAATCATTTCTAGTGTACTATGCCCCAAATATTGCGTTAGGATAGACTTACTCTTTTTAAAAAATTGTTAATTTGAAAGTCGAGTTTAACTAGACCTCCTGCAGTTAATCTGCATAAACCCAGGACTTGGAAACTCACAAACAAGGTCGCATGCACACACAAGAACACCAACATACAGGCACACACACATACATGCACACACACAAGCCCACATGCTTTGCGGGGCCCAGAGCAAGGGGGGCAGTGAGGGTCAAACTGTAGGTCTTGTCCCCACCCCCTTTCCCTGTCTTCTTTGCATGGGCTCAGAACCAGTAGAATCCCAGCCACCTCAGGGTCACTTGGCATCCAGGACCAAGCTGGGGCTGGGGATGCCCTGATGCAGCAGGACACTGACCGGCACCTGCCTGGGCTCTGGCCTGGAAGACACAGCAGAGCCCTGTGGTCCTTGGCAAGTACCGGGCGGGGGTAGGGGTTCCGAAGTTGAAGGTTCATCTTGGAGCCTGCTGGCGGGGGACCCAGTGATGAACCCATTTCCTCTCGTCTGCTCCTGCTGCCTCCATCCAGTCCCCATCTCTACCATTCCATCACTAACTGAGCCTTTACTGAGCAGCTACTAAGGGCCTGGCAAAGCCAGAGCCCAGCACACCAAAACCTCTGCAATGACCTGCCCAGCACTTGCTGACTGTGCACAACAAGCCGAGCATTGCAGAACTGGTGGTCCTTCCCTTGAGTCCTCCCAACAGCCAAGGAGGCAGTCGTCATCGTTAGATTATCCCCATTTTACTTTCGAGGAAACTGGACCAGAGAGCTGAAACAGGGCAGACAGGCAGGTGGGAAGTAGCAAGGCCTGGAGGAAGCAAATGCCAGCCTTGGAACTTGCAGTGACATAACTGAGAATGTTCGGGGAAGCAAACTTTCCCGTGAGTGAGGCCACCTGCCTGAGTCAGAAGCCAGGGTGCTGCTAGGAAAGGCTGGTGGGATAGCTGGGACTTCAGGGGTGGCAGGGTATAGACTGATCCCAGTGGAAATGAGGCAGGCAATGCCATCTGACCAGTGCCCTTCAGGCTTCAGAGGATGACCCCACAGAGGATGGTACCCTGCAGCTTGGGGGCTGGAGGGGTGGAGACATATTTAACCAGGATGCCAATTCAGCACAGATCTCCTTCTGTGCTTGGATATTCTGCCCCTAGGAACCCCTTAGAGAAGCACAAGCACAGAACCCCAAACAGTGTGTGCAAGGATGTTTACCACAAATAAAGTGTGCTACATCCACACAGCAGGATAACTGCCCTACAGGCAAGGAGGAGGCCAGGTTCCACCATGAGATGCCAAGGACAGCCCACTGAGTGAAAAAGAAGCTTTTCCAAATAATAAATGGAGCACTATCCCATTTTTATTTTAAGAAGGTTAAAATTAAACTATGTGCATTATTACGTGTTTGAACACACAGAGAAAGGTTCACAAGAGTGAATATCAACCTCTCCCCTCCAGGTGTCACCTCTGAGAAGCAAGATTGAAGAAAGGCAGATAAAAGAGTTGTCTGCTCTTTGTTTTGTATGTACTTGTATTGTGTAAATTCTTTACAATGAGCAGACAATAACATGTATTGCTAATAAGCAGAACAAAAGCCAAGAATTATACTCAGACCATGGAGACTCTTTCATCCAGCCCGACTCCTAGAGGCCAGGGCTTACAGCTCCATTGCAACGATACAGAACACGGGATCAACAAGAAAAATGAAAAGGGCAGTAGACTTTCCCTCCCGGGCACCACACACCTTCCCAGTTAAGCTCACACGTTTCCAAATCACAAAGTCCTCCTTATCCAGAGGCACAAGACATAAGCCCTGGAGCAAAAACACAAGCCCTGCCCAGTTTCTCCAGGAAAGAGGACTGACAGGCAAGGCAGGTGGCAAGGCCGGACAGGAGGGGCCACAGGGTCAAGGAAACCCACTGGGCAGCCTCTTCTTTCCCCAAAGACTCTTGACATCTGGAGCTGCACAGAGTCCCTGAGAGCCTGTTTTTGTGACACCCTGGGACACAGCGACAGGAGCCAAGGAGAAGGGAATAAGCAAAACTCACTAAACGCAGTCATGCTGGAGCACGCTAACGGTGTCTGCTCCTCTCTCCATTTTTGGAAATCCACGCTTTCTCCTCTGTACCTTCAATCACAAGGGCTCTCCTCGCTGCCCGCCTGCCTCTACCCTGTCCTGGGAGTTCCTCCCCTGCGGTTTTTCCCAGGCCCCTCTTCCTCCAGGGCTGCACTCAAACCCCCAGCCCGCCTGGGACACTGGCTCCAGCCAGTGAAGTCTAGGTGGTCAGGTGCAGCCGTGACCCTCCAGATTGTGAGTGACCTTCCCACTGAAGCTGATAAGAAGGGGAAAGGCCAGCTCCTCGGCAGAACAGCCCCCACAGCCTAGGGCTCTCAGTGGCCTCTCAGGTCATCTGCGCCAGTGGTCAAAAGTGCTGTCACCTCCACATGCAGTTGTCTGCAAGGAAGGCAGTACAGGAAGCCCTGTGTGGCTCAGAGAACCAAAAAAAGGAATTAAATGCACCATCTGCTTATTAGCGGGAGATTTTGAGGCAGACGCTTAAACATGCATGCCCAGACATTATAAAACTTCGGGGTAAATGTTAATTTCAATAACCCAAGCTCTTGTGCTTGCAAAAAGAAAGCATCTTTCTTTTCTCTCTCTTCTTAGTGGTTTGGAGGTTCTATACCTATGTCGCAGCAAAGAGAAGGTGAACCTCACCAGATTTTTGCAGCTGTGCAAAGTGGGACCCCAAACACTCACTGGGCACTCATCTTAGGGAGAGGCTTAGGAGGCGGCCACCAAGTCACCACCCCCTCCCTCCTTTCCTGTCCCCATCCAAAAATCAGACAGCATTAGTCTGGTAGCCAGACACAGAAGTGGGAAAACCCCACTCAGAACCCCCATCCTTTCCCTGACAGAAAGACCCGGAAAATCAAGAGTAGGGGGGCTGACTCCCTCCCCTCTGGAGCCCCACAGGGC
Source organism: Catagonus wagneri (assembly GCA_004024745.2). Lineage (NCBI taxonomy): Eukaryota > Metazoa > Chordata > Mammalia > Artiodactyla > Tayassuidae > Catagonus > Catagonus wagneri. The sequence goes on from PVHT021183594.1 coordinate 5,052,267, forward strand.
GAGCACCTACTGCAACTTCACCCCAGAAATGTGTGCATTTCAAGGGCAGTTATATATCAGGGCCCCATGGGACAACCTGGGGGTGCAAAACCCTTCACCTGAGGCTCTCAGCATAAATGTTTTCAGCTCTGTGAGCCATACAGTCTCTGTCCTAAGGACCCAATCCCCCCATCGTAGCAGGAAAGCAGACACAAATGATATGAAGGGGTGTGGCTGTGTGTCAATGAATCTTTACTCACAAACACAGGCCAGGAGGTAAGGAAGTGGGGGGGGGGCAGGATGTGACTTGGGCTCATGGACAAGAGTCTGTGTCCTCCACCTGAGTAGGGTCTCCAGGAGAACAGGGACTGATCCATCGTGTAGACCAGCACCTAGCCTGGCACCTGGCACAGAGGAGCTGCTCAAATACTTGGAAAAGGAATGAGAACGGCAAGTGGCCCCCAGCGGAGAGAGGTGAGGGTCTCCCCAGTGGCGCCATCTGAGGCCGAGGACAATACCCAGGGCAGGGCTCTCCCCCCAGACTGGGTTCTCTTCGAAGGCAGCATGGAAAAGTGATAACTAAGTGTTTTGAGAGGACAGAGGCTTTGGAGTCACACACTCACAAACTACAGTTTTGCAGGAGTGTCAAGACCATGGAGCGTCCAGGGCTTCACTGAACACACCCTGGCTGGGTGCAGGCGTGTCCAGACTCCGGTGAATCTTTGCACCCCTCCCAACTGGCCTCCATTAAAACTCCAGCAATAGCCCGTGAGCATATTAAACCAAACGGGCTTTCTTCAACACGGCTGACCCTCATCCTTCTCCCTCTACTGTCGGACGAGACATCCTCCTGCTGGTCCTCTGGTCCTTCTCATGGGTCCTTCTCCTCTCGTCTCTAAGATTTCCCAGGCTTATACCAAAGTGTTCTCTTGCCCCTCCTCTCTCTCCCTATCAACCTCAGGTGTCCCTTGCCTTCAACTATCATCATCAATGACGCTCAAGTCTGAATCTGCATCCCAACCATTAGATGTTGCCACCTGGGTCTCAAAGTCAAGAATCAAATTCATGGTTTTCCCCTGCATTCCTGGAGGTCAGGCTGACTCCACATCTTCCTCATTCCCAATACTCAGGAGCATCCTTAAGTCCCGTGAAATGCATCTCAGCAGCTTTCCTCCACTCAGGCACACAACTCCACCACTGCCACCACCCAAACCACCAGCAGCCCTGGCAGGGCCTCCTGTCCCAGTCCCCAGACTGGTGTCTCTCCTGCTCCCTGAACTCCAAGTCACATTCCAGTGGACATAAAAGGACAGTGACCATCCTGCTGAAATTTTTGAAACGAGGAGGACACTGGCCTGCAGTCTGAGTCTTTCCAGCTGAGAAGCCCAAATCAAGCTCCCATTTGCCAGCAATGGGGTTAAATATTTCTGAAATGATTAAAGCCAAGGGCAACACAGCTCACACTCCAAAACTACTTCAGGCACAGAAGCCCTGCCTCCCAGGGGCTGGGGGGATCTGACCACCCAGGATGTAGCCCCAACTGAAAGGAACAGCCTCTGTGCCTTCTTCCTCCTCCAAGGACCCTCCACCTTGCTGCACCCCACTCTTCCCTCTCAGAGGAGGATGAGGAAAGCTCCTGCCATTTCCCGCTCAAGCACAGCATTCCTCAGAAGCCTGTCTCACAAATTACAGAAGAGCCGAGGCAGACACACCGCGCTCTGGTGGGCGGTCATGTCTTCATGTCAGCCTGAAAGATCGTTGCCGAGGAAATATCTATATCTCAGAAGAGAGAGCTTCCGCCCTGTGGAATCCAGCTGTGCTCAAATGGGAATCCTGAAACCCAGATGTTGGTCTCAACGCCCTGTCCCGGCAGCCAGCTTTGGAATTCTCCATTGTGGGAGCAAACCCTGCGTGCCACCTGCTCTGCCACCCGTATCCCTGGAATCCTGGACCCTGAGAACCAAGGTGGGAATCGGGGGGAAGCTGATGAGTTCCAAGCAGAAAGCTGAGATGCTGCCCGAATCCAGTCTGAGGTCTGGGTGGACAGTACCCTCCTCACCAACGGATGAGGGGATGAAGGACACTGTCTGACTCACCCAAATAACTAAGTACAGAGATGACTGTTTCTTGCCTTTTCTGTCCAAGTGCTAGGGCAAACATTTTCTGTTTATTACCTGGTTATTTTATTGAGTGTACACAAAACCTGCTATTGAGCCTGTATCTCATTATCTCCATTTTATTGATGAGGGAACTGAGGTCCATGGAGATTATGTAAATTCCCCAAGGCCACATAACTCATGAGTGGTACAGCCAGGATCCAAACTCAACACCCACACACTGAAAAATTTCTTGCCTGCTTGCTCCTGCTACCCCAGGCAAGGTCTGGGGACACTTTGGGTTGTTGCAACTGGGGATAGGTGTCATTGCTACTGGCATCGAGTGGGCAGAGGCCAGCTATGCACAGGACAGCACACTCCTCCATGGCAGAGGATGGTCTGGTGCCAACAGTAAACAGCACCAAGATGAGATACGCAGGTGCAGACCATCCCCAGTGGGAAGGGGAAAGACCTACAGCCTGGATTCACCCCTACAGGGAGCCCTGTGCTGCTAACAACCTTCTACTCTAGTCTCAACCCCAGGGACTCCAGAGTCGATGGTCCATCGGGGGATTTCAGGGAATCCAATGAGTTAATACACTTGAAAGCTCAACTCTGCCCAGCAACAACCCAGAAATCTATGCCAAGCTGCCCGATCTTGGGAAAAGCTGAACAAAACACCTGAGGTTGATAACCAATGACCTAGGAAAGGCTTTTCTCTCCTTCCAGGAAGAGCTGAGGGTCAGACTCACCCTGGTGTCCTTCCAAAAGAATCAATAAGGGCTCTGGGAGGACCAGTTTTTTGATTCCTTTTCAGCATCACTGGTCCTGGAGGGGGCAAAAGGAGCCTATAAAACTTCGGATCCCTGGAGGGGGGGTGCTAGCCCTCACTAGTCACACACCTTCCGTCCACCGCACGTCCAGCAAGATTCAGGTGCTGAAAGGGCTTCTGGGGCTCCAGTTTACCTCCTAAAAGCATCCCCTAGAAACCACCGGAGGAAGCAATGCCCTCCTTAAAGACAAGAGCTGAGCCCAGGAGCCATGCTGAGCGACAACCAGTCACATGTAAACCTCAGCCATCCAGAGCACCAGATGTGGTGACAGGAAAGGATCTTTCTTTTATGCTTAAAAACATCTAGATATAAGATGGACAGGGAGGTGTTGCCCATGCACCTTCTGCAGAGAAAAGCCCAAAATGATCTGCATCTAAAAATAATCCACTATTAAAGAACAAGGATGTTTTTGACATTTCAGCCAAGCTAATGGTCTACACAGACAGAATCTCATGAAAAAGCATTCTGTTTTTCTTGATCCATTCAGACATGGTCTGCAAGTGAAGAAGTGGCTCACCTCCTTGAAGAAATAGCTGCTGCTCCTGGCACCAGCCTGAAACTGCTTCCTGGTTCCTTAAGGAGAATATTCCTATAGAAACTAAAAGGGAGGAGAAATCTGTCTGGTGGGTATGTTGGGTGGCCTGGGCTTTGGCCAGCCTCTAAACTTGAAAACCAAGATGCTATCTCCATGAGGGGCACTTCCCCCAGAAGGTTCAGGTTCCCTCAAAAGAGAGAATCATATTCAGGCTCAGAAAATAAGGGTGCCTTCCATCCATTTAAGACATACTCCCTTAAACCAGGGGGTCCCACTACCCTTCGTGAACCAAAAAGTTCATTGGGGTTTCCGCCTTTTTAAAATGTCATCATCTTCTCATAAGTCCTTCAACCCCCAGAAGTTATTTACCATGGAGAGGCTGGCCTAAGACCTTTGTCTCTTGTGATGCACCCCAGAACTAAACATGGCTGCAGACAAGACGGATGGAGTGGATTTCAGCACTAAATCACATTCCCTGAGCATATACTACTTCCCAGGCTCAAGGCTAAGTGCTTTCTTTGCATAACCTTCACTTAATCACAGGAACAGTAACCCCATGAAACAGGGCCTCCTGCTGACATACTCTTTTCACCAATGAGGACACCAAGGCCCAGAGAGGTTAAGTAACTTACCCCTAGTCACCCAGCTGGGCCAGAGCTAGGAATCAAACCTGAGTAATCTGACTCCAACCCACATTCCACAGCATTCCCTCTGCATCTGGTCCCTTCATTCTGTTCAGGTGTCCTGGTCTTTGGCAAAGTTCCATGTAAGAGGCAGGTCACAGGAGGAGAGAAGGGCTTCTGACAGTACAAGTTTCACAGCCTCACGCAGCCCCCATAATTGTGTCTCAGACCCGGGACCTCTCCTTACTCCACACTGAGACACATCCCTTCCCGCTCTTTCCATGATGTGTCCCAGTAAACCTTCTGTAAGCGTTATCCTTCTCCTGGCATCTCAGAGAGAAATTCACCTGTTTCTGGTGTCCAGGTAGCCCATGATCTGAGCATAATCAAAGCCAGGGGAGGTGAGGGTTCTGAAGCCATGCCTGGGAGCAGCCCCACGCCAAGTCAGCTGGGCTTTGATGCAGCCTAGCGAAAGGGAGGCAGGCTGCTGCCGCCTGCGTGGATTTGGGAGAAGCAAGGAGACTTTTCCCTTGTGGAGCTCGCTAGCCACAAATCAAATTTGTAAGATGAGCTATGCCAAGCAAACGGTCAAAAATAAAAATGTTTGGAGGAAACAAAAAGGCCAACCCCATTATCCATTTAAAACTCTCAAGGTGGCAGCCCGCACCACAGGGACAGATGTCCAGCCAGCCCTCATCTGTCCTCCAGACACTTGTGCTCCCCTAATGTAAGGTCATCCTGGTCACGACTGGACGATTCAGAAGAGGGGACATAAACCAATGGCCTGGGGTTCAAACTGGCCCCAGGGGTCCATTCCACATACACCTAGTGAGTGACTCACATACCCAAGCACGTATGCAACAAATCACCCTCACCCTCAGCAGGCGGGGACCAGAGCCCAGCTGCACCTGAGTAGATGCACAGAACTTTGCCTCCCTGTCCTTCTCTGTGGGGATAGGGAGAGAGGACTGGCTTCAGGGCTGGAAGCCACCTGCCTTCTCTCTCAACTCTCGCTGCCCGGCCAGCCTGGGGAGCAGAGACAAGAAGACAAGGGCAGGCAAGGGGTTTGGTGAGCTGCCACCAGCATGCACACTGACAGGGCAGGGTTGGCAAAGTCTGTCCTCAGGTACTTCCCACCCAAGCACCTTAGCAGGTGGAAGGCACACACCACCAGTCAAGTCCCAGAGAAATGCCTAAAACAGCTCTGCCCCGGATGGGGGTGCGAGGTGAGGGCTGCTCAGAGTACACCCCCACCTCCTTTCCTTTCTGGGGCTCCCAGGACACAGAGCTCCCCCTCCCTGTTCGGCCAGCTGCAGAGCCCACGGGTCTCCCTGCCAGCGGCGACTTCGTGGGAGAACCAGCAAGTCGATCCTACATAAACAAGAAGGGAGTTGCCACCAAGAACGGCGCATCTAGTTTCTCAGGAGGTCCCCACAAGCTGTCACACCGCGCTCGCCCGAAGGAGTTGCAGCCCAATTGTCAACTTGGACCTGACGCCCGCCGATGGAGCATCCTGCCCACCCCCCAGCCCCCGTCCCTGCTGCGCCCCCGCTCACTTACACCTCTGTCTTCGCCACCTGTCTGGGTGCCGGTCTCTTCCCTGCCCAGACGTGGCGCGTCTTCTTCCTCCTTCGCTGCGCTTCCTCCTTCCAGCCCCAGCCTCAACCTCTTCTCCTCCGGAGGGGCATCCTCCTCCTCCTCCCGCCTCTGCCGGCCATCCCTGCCTCTGAGCTTGCCCGTGTCCTCGGGGCTGCCACAAGAGCTGGCCATGGCTCCAGGTGACTCTGCCTGCACTTGGGGGAAAGGAAGGACCCGGCAGCCTTCAGAACCCAGCGGCCTGTCGGTAGCAGATCCGGCTTCTGAGCGCGGGCTTGGTGGGTTCGCGCGGCTCGGCTCGGAGCTGGGCTCCTCCGTGGACCACTCCTGTCTCTCTGCCGCCCCCTGCTGGCTGCTCGTGAGCACCGCGGGCACGCGTGGAAGAGGCCTGCGCGGGTCTTACCTGCCAGGACCACCAGACCCGCTGTCAAAGCCGGGCCCCGAGGTCGCACAAGAATGGTCTACCTGCCCATGGAAGGGAGAGGAGGAGGGAAAGGCAGACATTGACTTCAAAGCCCTGCAGTGATGGACACCCTGGTCCTTGGTACTGCTCTGCGTACTGACTGGTTTGGAGGTGGCTGGAAAACACATGGAGAATTCTGCCTGGAGGATGATGTGCTTAATGCAAAAAAAGCACCATCTTTTGAGGCTGTGCTTACCTATTATTTACTGAGCATCACTATGGACCAGGCAGGGTGATGCAGGAGGGGGTTACAATGGTGACCATGGCAGGCATTGTCTCTGACCTGGTGGAGCCCAGCACCAAGAGGGGAGATGCTGGTTGACTGGCATTGCCAACGGGGCAAAGGGCTGCAAAGGAAAAGCAATGGAGACACAGGAAGCTAAAATAGAAGTGCCTCAGCAGGTCTGGGGCTGGGAAAGGAGCAGAGGAAGTGAACACTGCATGGAGGTACAAAGATGAGTAGTTCTCAGCCAGGTGAAGGGTGTTCAGGCAGAGGAACAAGCTTGTGCAAAAGTTCAGAGGCTGGGAAGGGAGCAGCAAGAAGTCTGTGGGGCCGCAGCAGGGTGGGCGAGGGGAGAGGTTGCCAGGGACCAGGCATGCAGGCCAGGACCAGAGAGAGCACCATTGCAGGGCTCAGCACAGTAGCAGTGCCAATGGACAAAGGGCGGAGACACTGAAAAGTACTCTGGAGTGATGGACTGATAACTCTGAGTGTGCCCCCATGTGCCCTTAGCACCGATGTGGGCCCCCCTCCACAGCTATGTGGTGAGTTAAGCCAGGAGGTCTTTTCTGAATTTACATCTTATACCCAGTATCCAGGGAAGTCTGAGAGTGCCAGGTTCCTGTGTGCCCTGAGCTTCCCCAACTAAGAGCTGGCACAGTATTTCACTTGGTTGTTTAAATTTTTCCCCCTACTCATTGTAAATCAACTGTAATTTAAAAATTTAAAAACAAATAAAAAATAAAATTCTCCCCTACTAAGCTCCGGCAGGCAGTCACTGCCTCTGCCTTGTTCATGATTTTACCCTTTAAATCTATCACAGTGGGTGGTACACAGTAGGTGCTCAAGCAACATTTGTTGGATGAGTAAAAGGATCTGTTCCCACCCAGAGTTCTCTGTCCCCTACGTGTTCCCCTTCTCCAGCCCCTTCCTCTCTCTTCCATCTCTTCCCTCTCCCCCAGCACAAATAAACTCCTGTTATTATCCCCACTGTACAGAGGAGAAGCACAAAGAAGGCAAGTGACATGGCCAAGGCAACATGGGGTGGGGTGAGAACTGCTGCCACCGAATTGGGAAAACTAAATGCAGTGGGGCGGGGGGGTCACTGGATCCCGGGTGGCAGAGGCCAAGCAAGGCAAAGGGGCGTGGTTACCACGATGGACAGGAGAGTCAAAGCAGAAGTCAGAACAGTCCGACTCACACAGAGCTACTGCACTGGCCAGTCAAGCATGGTGTGAAGTGAAACAGACGCAACCCTACTGACTTCTTACTTGATCTGTATTGCAGGAGAATTCTAGGTCAAGCAAAAAGAAGTCTAACTTGAATCACAAAAACAGATGGTCATAACCCCTCGATCAATTCCCAGATCTGAGCCAGTTCACAGACCCAGGGAGGCTAGGTCCCCCTGAGGAAGGACCTCGGTACCCTGCCAAAATGTATGCTCTTAATCTTTCTCGCAGCCTTCCCCAAAGGGACCTATGGCCTTTTACCAGAGTGACTAGAAAAACAAAAAGGGGGGGAAAGCAGACATTTCCAGGATCACTGAACATGGGCTCAGAACTGACACTAATTCCAGGAGACCTAAAACATCACTGGGGCCCACCAGTCGGAGTAGGGTTTGTGTCGGTCAGATGGTAATGGGGTTTTAGTTTCATCGTCTCCCTGTGGGCCCAGTGGGTCCTCAACCCCACCCTGTGTTTGTTAACACAGTAGCAGAGCTGGGATTCAAATAATGTGTCCAACTTAGAGGCTGTGCTCTTAATCACAAAACAGTCTGACATCTCTAGGAAGAAAATATAATTCAGCATTCTGGTCCCCATGCCCCAAGCTCAGCCCAAGGTCACGGTATCAACTCCATTTTCATTTTCAGCATTTGAAACTAGGCAGGAAAATTAGAGATAATCTAAAGGTCACGGGGCCTGATATCAAAAGAAAGGCCATGAGAGAGTTCCCCACCGTGGCTCAGCATAAACAAATCTGACTAGTATCCACGAGGACACAGGTTTGATCCCTGGCCTCGCTCAGTGGATTAAAGATCCCATACTAACATGAGCTGTGGCGTACGTAGGCTGTAGATGCAGCTCGGATCTGGCATTGCTGTGGCTCTGGCATAGGCCAGCAGCTACAGTTCCAATTTAACCCCAAGCCTGGGAACCTCCATATGCTGCGGGTACAGCCCTAAAAAGACTAAAAAAAAAAAAAGAAAGAAAGAAAAGAAAGGGCATGAGGAGCTCCCTGGTGTCCTAGCAGATAAGGATCCTTCATTGTCACTGCTGTGGCTCAGGTTCTATTCCTGGCCTGGGAACTTCCACATGCCACAGGCACAGCCAAAAAATAAAAATAAAAATAAAATAAAAAACAACAACAAAAAAAAGAGAGAACAAGTATGAGTTTACTAAACCAGTGGGGTAGATCCCCCAGGGACCTCGCCTCACTTTTCCAGCAGTTTGACCAGATCTGATGTCAAGGTGGGAGAAGGGACAGAACAAAGATGAGCCCTTTTACCCTCTCTTGAGGACAGGTCTGCAAATTCTTGGGGAAGCCTCTCAGGTATAGAATGAGTAAATAATAAAACAACAGACTACAGGAGTTCCCACTGTAGGGCAATGGGATCAGCAGCCTCTCTGCAGCACCAGGACACGAGTTCGAGCCCCGGCCCAGCACAGTGGGTTAAAGGATCCAGTGTTGCCACAGCTGCAACCTAGGTTGCAGCTACAACTCAGATCTGATCCCTGGCCCAGGAGCAGCCAAAAAAGAAAACAACAAGCTGCAGATAGAAACCATGAAAGAGGATATGGACTATTTGAAGGAAGATACGCCCTTGCATTGGCAGGGTCTTTGGACGGCCACCACCACCCATACCCCAGCAGAAAATATGCACCTGACACCAAAGAGAGCCTGGAAATGAAGATTCTAACACGGGAATTCAAAGGCGAGTAGTTTATCTCGAAGGTGATTCCAAGAACCTGGCGATAGACTGAGGACCTGGGACGGGGAAAGGGAAGGCAGGTCACAGGGGGTTGTTGTCAACCAAATTACCGCTGAGAACACCTAGAGCTAATCCAACAAGGAGAGAGTGTAGATGGTGCACCTCAGAGCTGCCCCAACCAGGGCTGCGGGAGCTGGGAATTCAAGCGGTCTTGACTGACAGTCCTTAGAGGATCCCAATTCCCATATTTCTGGCGAAGTGGCCCCTGGTAGCTCTAGAGAGCCGCAGGCAAAGGCAATCAGTCTGTGCACAGGCGGTGAGGGCAGGGACACCAACGTCTGCGGCAAAGCCTAGCTAGCCCCGGTCCTTTGGCAGGTGCCAAAGACGCCTGGGCTCTCACCCTTCCTCAGCAGGGCTTAGAGAGCAGCTTAGCTCAGTCAGGGCTGGGGGGGACGGAGCTCGATCGGGGTTCTGACTTCACTCTCAACCACATGACCTCAGGCTGGAAAACTGACTTGGGAAGAAGCTTCAGCTTCCTCGTCTGTAAATGAGCATAGCAGCGCCTTGTGAATTATTGTGAGGACAGAACAGAATTGTGCACATAAAGCTTTCAGTCTAATAGAGAATAAGGGCTCACAAGGAAAGCATATCTACTAATACTATTAACTCATGTGCTTTTCTTTTCCTCCTCTTTTTTTTTTTTTTTTTTTTTTTTGTCTTTTTAGGGCCGCACCCGTGGCTTTATGGAGGTTCCCAGGCTAGGGGTCGAATCGGAGCTGTAGCCGTCGGCCTAAGCCACAGCCACAGCAATGCTAGATCCGAACTGCATCTGCAACCTACACCACAGCTCACAGCAACACCAGATCCTCAGCCCACTGCGCGAGGCCAGGGATCGAACCCAAAACCTCATGGTTCCTAGTCGGATTCGTTTCTGCTGCACCATGATGGGAACTCCTCATGTGCTTTTCTTATAGGGAAGGCAAGCCTGGCCCTGAAGTTGGCAGGTCCTGAGCTTCCAGATGCAGTGGTGGAGAAAAAGAAGGAGACTGAATAAGGATGAGACAGACAATCAAAGTCAGGGAGTCAGAGGCAAGGGCTGGGAAGACAGCCGGATCCCACACAGGAGCTGGCCAGTCACAGGAAGCTAAGTGTGACATCTCAGAATGGCCATAAATTGGGGCATGAGGAATATAAAGCCCAAAGATTCTCTGCTGACATCCCTCTTGTAATCGTCTAGCCGTCAGGGAGATAGAGGGAGGAATCCAGTGGTCGGGACCACTCTCTCCCCACTGACACCCGCCTTAGGTTGTCAGCTGAGGGCCAGGGCTCCACCAAGATGAGACAAGCACTCTCCCCAAAGCTCCCATCCATCCAAGCTCTCCAGGAACTCATCCTCCCAGAAGAACAGACCCCCGATCCCAAGGCACTGCTGTTTCCTCTCCAGTGAGAAATCCCAACAGGGGGCTGCTGACCCCTTGAGACCCATAACTTCTTCAGGTAACTGACACACAGCCATGTATCTCCTGGTGTCACTTACACATCACCCACGGTGTGTCCACTGGCTGTACGGGCCCCAATGTCAGCCAGGACCCCAATTTCAGCCAGGATGCTATATCAGCCAGGACCCCCAATGTCAGCCAGGACCCCCAGTGTCAGCCAGGACTCCAGTGCTAGCCAGGACCCCAATGTCAGGCAGGACCCCAATTTCAGCCAGGACCCCCAGTGTCAGCCAGAACCCCAATGTCAGCCAGGATCCCCAGTGTCAACCAGGATCCCAATGTCAGCCAGGACCCCAATGCTAGCCATAATCCCCAATATCAACCAGGACCACCAATGTCAGCCAAGACCCCCAATGTCAACCAGCACCCCCAATATCAGCCAGGACCTCAATGCTAGCCATGACCCCCAGTGCTAGCCGTGACCCCCAATGTCAGCCAGGACCCCCAGTGTACCAAACTAAAAAGTCAGGATTTATGCTGTGCTGCACCATTGCTAAGGACCCATAAATCCCATCTTACCCCCATCAATGGTCACTGGGGATGAGGAGGCTTCCTCCTCCACGCTGGAACAGGTCCCCCTGCATCTTTGCTCAGAGTCTCTTGGCTTCTGCCTCACTTGGAATGTATATCTGTGTGTCCTGAACCCACAATTGCACAGGGACTCGTAGTTCCTATTTTGACCATCAACGAGCCTTCCATCAGCCCAACGATGAGGGCATAATCTTGCTAGGGTTTATCCTTCATTTTGAAATTTTTTGTGGCATTATCAACATGCAATGACAATCCAACAAGTCATCAGATTCCAAGTTCAAAAATGTCATTTTTCCCCTTTGACACATCTTACCTTTAATTCTGGGATGGGATGTGACTAGAATCCTGTTTTTATCCTCCTCCTCCCACAGTCCAACGCTTCTACCTAAACAGTTCACACCCAGTGTTTCTGAGTGTCTCTCCTATGCCCCCAGCACCCAAATTTTTCCCACCTCAGCTCTGAACCAAACTGGTGAGCAAGCGTTTGCCAGGACGACCCGGCAAACCCTGGACATCAGCGTTTATCTAAACCATTCCTGCCAGCCCTTCCTACAGGCATCCTGGGCACTTTGCTATTTGTCTTGATTATCCAAATCTCCCCTCCTCTTGCTTTTACTAAGTGGGTCCCATTGTTTTCTGCCACTAGGTGCTGATTGCTGTAAGAGCCTTTTAATACACATACAACTCTTAGAACAAAGACGAATTCCTGCCTTCTCCCTGGCACCACTGCACCATAAATTACAGAGTTGAGAGAAGACAGCGTCAAAGGCGCGCCCACACAGCCTGTGTGAGAGAGACAGCACTGGGGGAGGAGGGAGGCAGCCCCCATCCCCAGCACCATCATCTTGAGCAGCCCAGACAGGGCCGTGAGGCAGCAGTGGGAGGGGGCACAGTGAGTCCTAGTCAGCAAAGGTGCCAAACTCAGAAGCTTCTGGACAGACCCTCTGGGACCCTCAGACTCTCAACGTCCCAACATTATTATCTTGACTTTTTTTTTTTTGTCTTTTTAGGGCCATACCCGCAGCATATGGAGGTTCCCAGGCTAGGAGTGAAATCAGAAATGTAGTTGCTGGCCTACACCACAGCCACAGCAACACAGGATCTGAGCCATGTCTGTGACCTACACCACAGCTCACAGCAATGCCAGATCCTTAACCCACTGAGGGAGGCCAGGGATCGAACTCGTAACCTCATGGTTCCTAGTCAGGTTCATTAACCACTGAGCCACGACAGGAACTCCTACCTTGACATTTAAGGCCTGTTGTTTTGTTTTGTTTTGTTTTGTTTTGTTTTGTTTTGTTGCCACACCTGTGGCATGTGGAAGTTCCCAGGGCCAGGGATCAAACCCAGACCACAGCAGCAACCCAAGCTGCTGCACTGCCCATGGCAGATCCTTAACTTGCTTGCACCACAAGGTAACTCCAAGGGCCCATTTTTGTGTGTTACTTTTTTTTCCAAAAAACTCTCTGAAATTCACTGTGTGAAGGGAGATTAAAATAAGGTTTTGTGGGCAATGGGATAAAAACCTATAAAAGCGTATGAACTACTGGGCCCACTGAAATGATATGTGCAGATTTGTTTTTCTCGGAAGAAGATTCTGAATTCAGATTCACATAGGATTCCATGAGCCCCTGAAAGGCAAGAACCACCAAACTGTGCAGTCACTTCAATATTTAATATGGCTTGGTCTTGCACAAGACCAAGGGAAGGGGTAAAGGGGAAATCCTGTTTGGATGTCTCCACTGGGTGGGGTGCTAATGTAAACCATCTCATTTCTTTCTCCTACTAACTCTGTGCACTGATTATTATCCACAGCCTCGTTTTGGGATAAGGAGACTGAGAGCAGACAGTATAAGTCACTTCCACATGCCATCCAGCTGATAAGAGCTATGCTAATAATATTAGCAAAATAATAGCTGATGTTTCTGAGCACTAACTATGTCTCGGGCACTGTTGCAAACACCAGATGTACGTTAGCTCATTAAATCTTCACTGCAGCCCATTGAGGTAGTGGTACTATTATTATTAATAATAGTAATAGCCATTGAGGTTGTTCTTATTCTTACCATTATTATTTACTATCACCATCTTAACAGATGTGGAAGCTGAAGGATAGAGCTGGAACTTGCATCTCAGTTATCTGCCTGCAGCCCATGCTCTTAACCTCTCAGGGCTACCACTTCCCAGAACCATCTGGTGATCATTGTAAGATCAGGCTGATTTGACTGTTTGGAACCAGCAAAGACCACAGTGTGTTCTGTAATAATTCCAGGTTTAACATTAAGCAAGAACCTCATCCTCAGGGTTTTTTTTTTTTCCTGGTCTTTTTTATGGCCAAACCCACAGCATATGGAAGTTCCCAGGCTAGGGCTCAAATCAGAGCTAGAGCTACAGCTGCTGGCCTACGCCCCAGCCACAGCAACGCCAGATCTGAGCCGCATTTGCGACCTACACCACAGCTCATGGCAACACCGGATCCTTAACCCACTGAGCGAGGCCGGGAATCCAACCTTCATCCTCATCAGTACTTGTCGGGTTTGTTGCTGCTGAGCTACAATAGCAACCCCTCATCCTCAGTTTTCTCTGTGTTCAAATACCACTCACAACCCAGGAAGGTGCACGTCCATGTTAGTAACAAAACACGAGGTGAAGACATCTCCCTCAGGACCACAGAAAGAGATAGAGAGAAGCTTTGAACCCAGGTATGTACGCCTTGTAAGCCTGAGTTCTAAACCACAATGCAGACACTTGCCCAACCTCTTGTCTTCCTGCATGGAAATCCCTGGCTTAATGGCAGGCAGGGAGGCCCTTCGCAGGTCAGCATGAGGCACAGAAAGCAGACAGCCTGTCCCTGGTCACCTCCAGAAGATGGTACCAGAGAAAACAAAATAGCAACCACATGGGTTGTGAGACACTCCTGATTAAACAAACAGAAGAGGAAATTCCCCATCTCTTGGGTTGAGAAAAGAGTCTCCTAAGATAGAACAGAAGTATCTTTCATCTTTCCCCCCACATTGTTGCCAGTGCTCAGCAAGAGTCCCAGTGGCTAGGGCCACCTGAGTTTGCCTCCCAGCTCTGCCACCATACTATTTTATGAGCATGAGTAAAATCAATTTCCAAGCAACCTCCAACGCTGAGTGGAATTCATACAGTAATAAATACACATATGTTCTTAGACACGTGCAAATACACACACACACACACACACACACACACATACACACACACACACACACAGGGAGAGAGAAAAAGACAAAATCTAAGGACCCTGAGGAAGTGAATCCTTGCAAAAAAAAGATACATGTTGCAGTTCCCTTATGACGTAGCAGGTTAAGGATCTGCTGTTGTCACTGCTGTGACAGGAGATCGATCCCTGGCCTGGGAGCTTCCACATGCTGCAGGCATGGCCAAAAAAAAAACGATATATGTTATCTCCCCGTCATGGACCTGTGGCACCTGATCCCTCATCTACATCTAGGCAGGATTCACTCCATCGCTCTCTCTTTCCTCCCTCCTTCTCATAACTACTATCTTACTTCCTTCTATTTTAACTAGTGCGTAAACCCCGATACCCGCACACACCCCTTTTCTTACTGACTAGTTCCCTGCTTTCCATCCTTGGAAGCAGGACCTTACTTCAGCACCACGGCCAGAGCAAACCTCCCCTTTTCCTTCAAGGACACGAATGACTGGATTTCTGATTCACCCTCTGTCCCCCGTCCGTCTCACTCCCTCTTGTGCCCCTTCTCTCTACTCCTCCCTAACTCCCCCCCCCCGGCCTCCCTCCTTCCCTCTCCCTCTCTGCCCTTCTACCTAATGCTTTTTGAGCACGCCTGCAGTGACATCAAAGTTGTGCCCAAGGAGGGAAGCTTCAAAGACAGATACAGGGACCCAATCCAGCTGCCTGAGAACACTCAGCTTGCCTGGGTCCTGGGCATGAGACCACCGGAGATACCACAACTCGGCTCTGAAGTCTGACTGACTTGGGCTCTGAGCCCCTGTAGAAGGAACTAGGGTCTAAAGGGTTAAATGCTGAGGACCACACTGCACTTATTGGTCCCAAGATGCATTCACTCCAAACACAGCCTTTCCATCCTAGTCCAGGGCAGGGGAAATGTTGAGGAGTAAATGAGCTAAGAAGTAAGCACCCAGGTTCCTGCTCACTGCCCACACTTGCTACTCTCTCCTATCGCAACTAAGAAAGGACAGTGTGTGTTGTGTACACCCAAGTGTGTGTGTGTGTGTGTGTGACTGGCTCTGTGTATACATATATGCTGGCGGGGGGCAGGGCAGGCAGTGGCAGCAGGAAGGATTCGAGAGAGAGGGAGGCGTCCATGAACAACCTTAGCAAGAGGATGGGATGAAAGCCAGATCAATCTGAGAGCAAAAAAAAAAAAAAAAACACGACAGACATTATCCACCTGGGGAGAGGCCCATTACCCTGTGCAAATCATTTTAAAAGAGCTAACTTTTTTGAGTAATGGACACAGCCAGGCATTGCTGACTGCTTTGCATGCATCAGGCCATTCAATGACAACAGCTCCATGTTCCCAATTGTACAGATGAGAACACTAAGGCTCAGAGAGGCTGAGTAAGTTCATCAGAGCTACACAGCTAGTAAGCGACAGACAGACTCAAGCATGAGCATAAAAAAGGCAAGTGCACCATGGTTTAAAGGGCAGAAACTTAGTCCTATGCAGAGAGGGTCAATGAATTAGGGTTTAGCAAGCTTGGAGATCATCTTTTCCCCCGTCCTCCAATCTCAACAAGGAATTTTTATAAAGACAGTGCTGATGAGTTCTTCTCCATGTGTCTGGAATACCAAAGAAAAGGAGAGTGACAAATCAAAGCATTAGTATATTTAGTTGGGTAAATGATAGACCTTAATGTCAAGGTGTATTTTTTTTTAAGCCAGGACATTAACGCTGTGATGCAAACAGCACTGACTTTGAATTCTGGCTCTTCCCATAACTTGCTTCAGTTGTTTAGGTCTTAGCCTCCCTCTCCTCCACCCACACCCCAGCTGCCGGAAAGGAGGGGCTATGACCAGGTTATCTTATCCTTCCAATGTTGGCTGCTTATGTTCCCAAATATGGATCATGAGAAGGTCTCCTTCCTTCAAGGTCTCCCCCAAAAAACACCCAGCAGCAGCAGCAGCATCACTGGACCCTCTCTCCCTCACCCAGGAATTTAAGGATCAGGGCTTCCCCAGCCCCTATTGACTTCAGTCCCCCAGAAAAATGCTCACTGAGTCTGCCCTGAGTGCCAGCAGCCCCCAAGTCCCCTCTGAAGCCAGTCACGTACCCACCCTCCTTCAGGTGATAATCCATCAGCTGGGTTTCCTGGGGAAACAGAACTCATTCTTAAGCTCTCTTTTATGGCTTTTACCCAGAATTGATTTGAATAAATCAGTCTAATGCTCTCTCTACAATGGAACCAATTGTAAAAAAGCTTTATTTGCTCAGCTTTGAAAGCAGGTTGGAGGTTTCTTCTTCCCATTCCAGGGCAGATGGCGGGGGGGGGGGAGCACACACACATTAAATTGGACAAAGAATAATTCCTCAAAAGGTGGGGACCCAAGAACCTCCCAGGATTCCCCAGCCAGGGGTCCCCTGCAGGACACAGACCTGGAGAAGGCCAGAGGTGACGAAAAGAGGTTTATTGGCTCCTGATGCTGAGGCCTTGATACGATAGCTGCTGTGCTCACCCGGAGGCTTGAGGAAGTAAGCCTTCCTTCTACTCTCCCTTTTCCCTGGTTCTTCTGATTTCTCCTCTCTCAGAAAGGACACGGCAAGAGCTGACCTCCACCAAGTCCTGGCAACGTGCCAGGCACTGCATCAAGTCCCCATGGCACCTGCCATTCAGTGATCCCAGTGACAACGGCTTTCTTTTTATTCTGCAAATGCCCCCAAAGTCTTGCCTACCTCAGGACCTTTGCATGTGCTGCCCCTCTGCTTCTCTCCAATTCCCCACATACACCCAGCCCTGCAAGGCTGGCTCATTCTCTTCCTTCATCACTCTTTCCCAGTGCCTCCTACTCCTCCTCCTAGGGGTCTTCCCCAAACACACTGGGATAAAGGAGGTCCTCACTATGATTCTGCCATGGATCGTTCTGTTCTTTTTCTCTGTATCACCAGTATTACTACTTTATAGCATAGAAGCAAAACACTGTCTTGTTTAAGGATGCAAGTTTGGGAGACAAGGACCTGAGAATGAATCCTTACTTCTCCTCGTATTAGATGTCGGCTTAGGGAAAGTCACTTAATCATTCTGAGCCTCAGTTTCCTCACCTGCAAAATGAGGGTTATAAAAACATCCACCTCTTGGAGCTGCTGTAAAGATTAACTGAGCTGACATCTGTAAGGTGCTTAGGAATGCGACAGGCAGGAGGCAACCACTCCATCAATGTTTGCAGTTACTTGTGCTGTGACTGTTTGATGCATGTCTGTCCCCACACCTACCCACGTGCTCCAAGAGTGCAGAGCTTGGTCATTCTATTTCTCATGAGAGCCCCAATGCCAAGTTAGGCCCGGCACACCTGGGTACTGAAAAAAATACTTGTCGAGTGGAAATTTTGTTTGTTTCACTGTGTTTACTTCATATAGGTTTTCGAGAGACAAAGGAAAAAATGGCACTGAATTTTACCACTTTACAGATGGAAAACGAAGGCTGGAAACCTCAATTTTATCCAAGCTTGACCAATCGGGTATCTGGCCAAGCAGGGTGAGAGCCTGCGTAGCCAGCACGTTTCCCACCAGAGGGCAGGAAGCAGAAAGCTGGGGCTACCCCTCTCCCTCTGGGACCTGAGTCCACCACACCTCAGCTATAAGAATGTCCTGCCAGGCACAGGCACAGGCTTAGGGGGCTGCCACAAACTTGCCCCTCTGACCCTCCCAGGGGACCCTAATGATTTACAAAGATCAGGTCCACGGCTGATAGTACAAGAGGGAGGTGGAGGGAAGGATACTGGAGCTGCACTTCCAGGGGCTCAGAGGGCTCTTACTCTCAAATGAACACCTCGAACAAGGGGCGCACCCTCGCAAAGCGACTGACCTTCAAAATCAAGCAGAGGTAAGGACCACATACAATTTTGTTGGCTGCTATCCCCAGCACTCTTGGCAAAGAACTGCCCTTGATAATTTTGTGTTGAATAAGTGAGCGACTACACTAAGGGTTGAAATGAATAAATCACAGAGACAATGATAACCCGTGTTTATCCAGCTACCTCCTTCCTCTGACTCCTGAGGGCATACTTTGAAACTGCTAGGGTTTAAATCCCAGCTCTACCATTTACTAACTGTGTGACACTGAACAAGGAATCTGGAAGTTCCCTGGTGGCTCAGAAGGTTAAAGACCCAATGTTGTCACCGCAGCTACTTGGGTCACTGCTGTGGCATGGGTTGATCCCAGACCTGGGAACTTCTGCATGCCCTGGGCATGGCCAAAGGAAAAAAGAAGTAATCTAGTCCTTGTGAACCTCAGTTTCCCCATCTATGAAATAAGGGTGTTGATTATCCTTTCCTAGCGAGACTGTGAGCTTTAGATTAATTCATACACATAAAGCACTTAGAACAGTGTCTGGCACACAGCAAGCACTCAAAATAAGTGTTAGCTGTCACTGCTACCATTCCGGCTTTTCTCTGTATGTTTATTATTTTCAGCCTTTATTTGATTTTCCTCTTGCTATAAGCTTCCTTGAGCCCTTTTGGGGAAGAGGCAGATCACAAATCAATTTAATAAATGAACTACTCAAATATAACATTTACAGGGCAGACTTAGTCTAACAGATTTTCTCCTAATAAGACACACTTGTAAATTAAACTGTCTAATTTGGTAATATCTTTCCAAATGTTAAATGCTCATACCCTCTGCCCCAGAAATCTCACTTCTAGGGACTGATCTTAGAGATACGTTCACGTGAGTGAGCCAAGGTGGCGTACAAGGAAATTCATTGCAACATCGTCTGAGAAAGCAAACAGCCGGAAACAACCTACATGTTCACGCATGGAAGACAGGCTAAATGAATTTATGGTGCAACCCAAAGTGGAATGCATGCTGCCACCGAAAAACGGAGCAAAATTTTATGCATTGACATGGAAAGATCTCCAAGGTATATTGTTTATGAAAAAAAGAAGTTACAAAATGTTGTAGACAGCATGACTTCATTTATGTTTCTAAATATACACACGCATGCATACACATACATGCATACACACATACATGCACACACAACTCATATGCACACACACATATACACTACAGTCATTACACACATTTTATTTCTTTAATTTTTTATTATAGTTGATTTACACCATTCTATCAATTTCTGCTGTATAGCAAAGTGACCTAGTCATACAGCTATATATATACTCTGGTTCTCATACCGTCTTTCATCATGTTCCATCACAAGTGACTGGGTGTAGTTCCCCATGCTATGGGACCTCATTGCCTATCCGTTTTTAATGTAATAGTTTTCAACTATTAACCTCAAACACCCAGTCCATCCCATTCCCTTCCTCCCCCGCCTTGGCAACCTCAAGTCCACTATCCAAGTCTGTGAGTCTGTTTCTGTTCCGTAGAGACGTTCCTCTGTGCCATATTTTAGATTCCACATATAAGTGACATCATATGGTATCTGCCTTTCTCTTTCTGACTTACTTCACTTGGTATGAAAATCTCTAGTTTCATCCATGTTGCTGCAAATGGCATTATTTTGTTCTTTTTTAAGGCTGAGTAGAATTCCATTGTGTATATGTACCACATCTTCTTAATCCACTCATCTGTTAATGGACATTTAGGTTGTTTCCATGTCTTGGCTATTGTGAATAGGGCTGCAGTGAACATAGGGGTGCATGTATCTTTTTCAATGAAAATTTTGTCTGGATATAGGCCCAAGAGTGGGACTGCTAGATCATATGGTAGTTCTATATTTAGTTTTCTGAGGAACCTCCATACTATTTTCCATAGTATTTGTACCAATTTATATTCCCACTAACAGTGTAGGAGGGTTCCCTTTTCTCCACACCCTCTCCAGCATTTCTTATTTGTAGACTTACTAATGATGGCCATTCTGACTGTTGTGAGGTGGTACCTCACTATAGTTCTTGCATTTCTCTAATAATTAGTGACATCGAACATTTTTTCATAATGCACATTTTTTTTTTGTCTTTTTGCCTTATCCAGGGCCACACCCGTGTCATATGGAGGTTCCCAGGCTAGGGGTTTAACAGGAGCTGTAGCCACCAGCCTTCACTACAGCCACAGCAACGCGGGATCTGAGCTTCGTCTGAGCTTCGATCCTTAACCCACTGAGCAAGGCCAGGGATCGAACCCGCAACCTCATGGTTCCTAGTCGGATTCGTTAACCACTGAGCCACGACGGGAACTCCCACAATTTTAAAGATGAAGAAACTGAGGCTCAAAACCCTAAGATTCCACGGCTACCCACTCTGCCTTGTGACAGAGTCTCAGCATAGACATGGTGGAGATCAGAGCATAGCTCCAAGGAATCATCCTGGTAACATATAAAGAGAAACTAAAACAGCCAAAAGTGCTGACACTGAGCAGAGCCTGGGGGTATGAACTGACTTTTTTTCTCAGTTAGTTCCAACATCTTACTGTGTCTGTCTCTCTGACCTCAGCATTTGAGATAACACCTTCTAAAGCTGTGCCATTCTACAAAAAATAAATCAATAAAATTAAAGGGTAAAAATAAAAAAATAAATGAAAGGCAATATATGCACATACAGAATATTATTCAGGTTTTTTTTTTTTAAGGGCCACACACATGTCATATGGAAGTTCCTAGGTTAGGGGTCGAATCAGAGCTGCAGCTGCCGGCCTACACCACAGCCACAGCAACGTGGGATTCTAGTCACATCTGCAACCTACAGCACAGCTCACAGCAATGCCAGATCCTTAACCCACTGAGCAAGGCCAGGGATCGAACCCGCATCCTCATGGTTACTAGTCGGGTTTATTACCACTGAGCCACATGGGGCACTCCTTATTCAGTCTTTTAAAGAAATAGAATTAACACATGCTACAACATGGGTGAAAATTGAAGACATTATGCTCAGTAATAATGATAAGCCAGACACAAGAGGACAAATGTTGCTTGAGTACACTTAGATGAGGGGCTTAGAGGAGTCAAATTCATAGAGACAGAAAATAGAGCGGTGGTTAGGGGAGCCAATAGTGGGAGTGAGTGTTTAATGGGTAAAGAAACCTGAGCCACAGCAGTGACAGCACCACATCCCTAACCCACTGAGCCACCAGGGAACTCCAGTAAATGAAGTTTTACCGGAACACAGCTATGCCCATTCATTCACATACTGTCCGCGGCTACTTTCTCTCTATAAAGGCAGAGTTGAGAAGTTACAAAAGACCACATAACATGAAAGGCCTAAAACGACTACTATCTGGTCCTTTACAGAAAGAGTTTGCTGGTTCCTGGGCTAACTGCCCAGATGAGGCACAAAGACTGCTGGGCGATCAACACCAATGACACTACACACCTGTTACTTTCAGCCAAATTACTTCTTAGACTAACCAGGTTCTATTAGTTTATCTCCCGCTGGGTAAAATAGTTCCTCCTTTTGATGGCGCTTGTCTCTTTTCTTTTAAACTTCAAGGAATCTTTTAGTTCTTTTGATTCAATGTTTGTGTGCAAACTGATAGAATACACGTGAGATCTGAAGTAAACAGCCAAGCTAGCTGCCAAGTGGGAGCACTGTTGTCAGACAGCTGATGCTACAGCCCACCAAGCATCCCTTCCCCTTTCTTGCTAGGGTCACCCCCCCCCCCACTTCTCCCGTAGGACCTGTATCAGTTGCCTCTCATTGCATAACAAACCACCCCCCAAACCTTAGCGGATTAACACAACAATAACAATTTATTCTGCTCACAAATCTGCAGTCTTGTCAAGTCAGATCATCTCTGCTCCAAGCAGCCTCACCCTGGTTAGTGGAAAATTTACTTTCAAGACAACCCGTTCACATGAATGGCAAACTGGTATTCACTGTTGGCTGGGAGCTCAGTGAAAGTCATGGACTGTGGGTCTCAGTTCCTCTCCACGTTGTCTTCTCCATGGGCTGCCTGAGCTTCCTCATGACACAGTAGCTGGGTTCTGGGATCAAGTGTCCCAGTAGAGCAGAGGAAGGAGGAAACTGGATCACCTTTTACATCACAGCCTCAGCAGTCTCAAATTGCCACTCCCACCGTAGTCATGGGTCCAGATTCAAGGGGAGGGAACACAGATCCCACCTCTCAATGGGAAGGGGGTTGGTCAGAACCATTCTAACTAGAGCCATTAGATAGTCTTGTTTTAATCTCTTTTTTTAGGGCCACACCCAAGACATATGGAAGTTCCCTAGCTCCAAGACTACACCACAGCCACAGCAACCCAGCCACAGCAACCCAGATCCAAGGTGCGTCTGCAACCTACACCACTGCTCATGGCAACGCTCGATCCTTAACCCACTGAGCAAGACCAGGGATCGAACCCGTTTCCTCATGAATACTAGTTGGGTTCATTACCACTGAGCCATGACGGGAACTCCTAGATAGTTTTGTTTTAATAAAAACAGCTCAGCACCATATTTTTGCCGTATATTGATACCACCTACCTCTGGATGGAGTAGTATGTCTGAAACTTTCCAGATTCAATCAATACATTCGTTAAGACTCTTTGACTTGCAAATGGCAGAAACACAACTCAAACTAGTTTGTATCAATATGCTATTGACTTATGTACCCAGGAAGCTTGAGGGAACGGTGCTAGCTTCAGGTCCAGCTGGATCCAGGTTCGAACAGTGTCCTTGGGGCTCTCTGTATGCTCTCTTTTTTGAATCGCTCAGCTCAGCTCTGCTTTATTATCAGAGAGCCCTCTGGTTGAAGAAGCCTGAGTCACATGACTACCTGAACCACAGGAACCAATCAAGATTACTTTGAACACAGGAAAGAGTGGTCCAACTAGGGTAGAGGTGAACCTGTCCATTGTACCCAGTGGTCAACAAGCACGGTCTGGAGAAGCCAGAAAAAGACAAAGGGCTCTAAGACCATCACCAAGAGGGATGCTTTGGGCCCCAAAACTATAGCTCTTCCCAAATTCCAAAAGGACACGTAGGTGAGCTGCTTGTTTGTTGGTTGGTTTTGATTCAGTAAAGAAAGATGTGAGTTCCAGGATCTCTTGGGAGGCTGCCAGGTAAAGAACCACGTGGTTAAAATTCACTCTTGGAGCCCACACTCAGGACAAATGCAATCATGGCTCTATACGTCTGGCATCAAGAGACAGTCATCTTTCAGCAAGTCTGAAATCTCACTTGGTGTATTTTTCTCAGCCTTGTCACCGGAACTTCAACGTTAACCCAAAGATACTCCTGAGTTAGTAGGAAGCTCAGCAATATTTCCTCCCTGACAAATCTTTGCACTTCAGCTCCTGCGATCTCGGGGTAGGCAAGGTGACTCCTCCATGGGAAAATACTGCATTTGTCCCTTCCATAGTGAAGGCTGTTGCTCACCATACGAAGTAAGGTTTTTACAAACCCATGAAAGAAATATGTCCCCTTCGCTCCATAACCCGAGAAGAAAATAAAACACAGATTCTCACAAATAGGAGAAGGTTTGAATTGTGTTTGTTATTCTCAGCTTCGAGGCTGCATTGATTACTTCTAGACAAGAAAAAAAAAAAAAAAAGAGAGAGAGAGAGTTCCATTTCTAATATACAGTCACCCCACATCAGATTTATATACTTGAGTTTAAAGGAATCCAAGTAAAGTTATCTGTTCTTGTTGTACCTGATTAACCTCAATACACAAATCCTGCAAATCAATAGTTAATTAAAAATGTGGCACTGCCTCTGTAGTTAAGTTACCTCATCCCTCTGCAAACACTACCCACCTCGTATATTATGAAGCTAAAAACCATGCAGGCCACCCTCTAGGACAATGTAGAATTAAACACACAACAAAATAAAACTATTTCCAAAATATTTCCACGCAGGGACTTCAAATGTAACATTTTCACTGTACTTGTAATGGGGGGCTTCCCAGAGAAGCTGCCTCAGATGGTCTGCAGAGCTTCCCAAGTTTTGGAATCATTTTCTCCTGTGGGCACACAGCCCATGTCCTCTGTCCAGTCAAGACTTTTGAAATGCTCCCATGGCTATTTGAAGTACTAGTTTTCCATTTCCAAATTCTCTCTGGGCTGAGAGCCTAAGAACTCACCCTCACCCTGATCTCATATTCACCCACACTTTCTTTCCTTTTTTTTTGGTCTTTCTGGGGCCGTACCTGTGGTATATGGAGGTTCCCAGGCTAGGGGTCAAATCGGAACTGTAGCCCCTGGCCTACACCACAGCCATAGCAACACCAGATCCTCTGAGCCGCATCTGTCACCTACATCACAACTCACAGCAACACCGGATCCTTAACCCACTGAGCGAGGCCAGGGATCAAACCTGCATCCTCATGGATATTAGTCAGATTCATTTCTGTTGAGCCATGGTGGGAACTCCCACCCACACTTTCAAAACTACAAATAATCAAGAATAATAAGGCAGAAATAATCTGTTTGTCTTTTCCTGGTTACTGGCAACTCTTTGTGGGTTTCTTTGTTTTAATGTCACACTAATTTCTGCCATAAAAAAATCATATATTTTATTACTAAATGTATTGGTGGCCTGCCTTATTCCAAAGGCGGATTAAAGTGGCTGAGAAAAGAGTGCATTGGAAAGAGCTTTGTCAGAATCACCCACTGTGTTAGACTCATGTCATGTGGTTTCCGCCAGTGGCCCTGTCTGCACCCTGCCCCCACCAGCCTTCTTCTTATAACAGGTGCATCCATCCAACCTGCCCCTGGACTCAAGTTGGGCCAATCATAATATTCCAAACCCCTGCTCTACTGGTGGACAAGTGACCCGGGAGGGCCCATTGCAACCCTTTCCTGGGAGATTTCACACTGGAGCTAGGAAGGAGAAGCCAATCTTTCTCCTGGTGACAAAAGCCATAGAATGAAAGGCCAAGACACTTCTTCCAAGATTCCCTCTGGCCCCCAATACAAAAATCCCAACTACAGGAGGAGGGAACAAAAACAAAGATACGGAAGGGAAAGACAGAGAGAAAATGGGCAAGAGAGAGCTACCCTGGGGTGTGGTTACATGGATCAAAACATTTCCTTCTCTGCTTCAGTGGATTAAATGCCTGGAAGAATACCTCAGAAAGAAAGGAAGACAAGACAATCACCCTTCTGACTTTTACTAAAGTCGATATTCACATACTTTAACTGATCCTCAACACCCAGCTCAGCTGAAAGAATCTGAAACACCAAGAATCTCACCAGCCAAGAGCAAAGGCTGTTGGTTCCTGCCCCTCCATCCTCCTCAGCTGGAAGGAACTGGAGAAGACTCCACTCCTCGTATCTATAAGCCAACCCCTAACCAAGACCTGGTAATTGGGGCACCTGACCACTGCTCTTGGACTGCCTGGGGTTGAGCTTTCAAGAACATGAATTTGGCACTTGGTGGGTACCATTAGCTAATGGGCTGCCTAAAGAATCCTAGGAGACAGAGATGCGAAGTGTGTTTCCAAGAGTCTAGGCAGAAGGAAGGGATCCAAGGGTCCCAGGGGAGGGGAGTATCAGAGAGAAGCAGGGGAGGGTCTAAACGGACTGTCTATGGAGTTGAGATAGTGGCTACAGACATTTTGGAGGAAGCCCGCAGCCTCAGGCATGAGCATTGAAGATACCAACCCAGTTTGGACAGACCAGCACAGGTCACCATCAGTGGTTCCTGGACGCCACCTTGTAGCTATAGAGTTATTTGTGGTGGACCTGGGGTAAGTCAGGGGCATCCACCTTCATGCCCAAAAAGCCACAGCCTCCCCAGCCTTAATTAATAAGAGTTCACATATTTTGAGCACTTTCTAGGTGCCAGGAGCCATGGTAAGAGCTTACCAGGCATCCTATCAATTAATTCTTACAATAACCTTATGAGGTATGACTTCCATTTTTATCCCCATATTGCAGATGAGGAGACTCTAAAATTTAGAGAAATTTAAGTCACTTTCACGAAGTCAATGGCACATCCAGGATTCCCAATGAGATCTTTTTAATTCCAAAGCCATGAGACCAGGGTGCACTTCTGTCCAGACCCTCCTAGCTCCCCCTCAAGAGACTGGACTCCGTCATCAACACCCACACCCACACGAGATAGCACCTTTTCCCTAATTATCAGGCCACCAAAATTGGATCAAGGATCAGCACTGATTCAAAATTGCAGTTACTTGGAGTTCCTGTCATGGCTCAGTGGCAACGAACCTGACTAGTATCCATAAGGACTTGGGTTCGATCCCTGGCCTCACTCAGTGGGTTAAGGATCCAGTGTTGCTGTGAGCTGTGATGTAGGTCACAGATGAGTCTCGTATCCCATTTTGCTGTGGCTGTGGCGTAGCCTGGCATAGGTAGCTCCGATTCAACCCATAGCCTGGGAATTTCCATATGCTGTGGGTATGGCCCTAAAAAGACAAAAAAAAAAAAAATTGTAGTTGCTAGCTCTACCCCCATGGCTGGACCACCTCATATAGCTTCAACTCCCACCAAAGTCTGCCTACATTCTGCACCTCCTCTGAACAGAGTAATGAGAATGTTGGGGTTTACCACCCCCTCATTAAAGCTGACTCAGTTCCCCCATCCTTGCTCGGCTCAGTCTCCCTGCCTTCCCCATCAGCCCACTCTAGGGAGGCCCAGAAAGCCTGATGGTCAGACCTACCCATGTCTTGACAAAGGATCACAATTTTCCATCTCAAGTTCAGAGCCAAGGTCTGTGTGCCGATCACAAAGGAGAGAACACTTGGGCATGTTTCCAATGAAATGAAAGTACAGAGCAGAGGAGAAATGAGGAAGAGCAGCCTGAGGCTGCACCGAATCCCATAAATGACAAATACTGTACACGCATGTCAGGAAGCCAAGGTTATAAAAGCCACCAGTGAATTAGGAAGGGGTCCAAGGCAGTGATGTCATGTGAGAACATCTTTATGTAAGGCTGCTGCCTCACAATGAAGCTGGCACTCATCTCTTGGTCAGACAAGTTCTCAGTCCCTGACGGTGCCTCCTATCAGGAGAAGGTGGAGAAAAGGCAGAAATGAGTACAAAATGAATTCTGGAGTCACTACTTCTCTCAAGGAAGCCAGAATAGGCAGTGTACACAGCCACTCCCCCTTTCTCCATGAAAAGTGTTCCAAGAAAGGTGTAATGGTGGACACTTGTCAGTCTGTGGCCGACACCTCCGTTAGCATCCTGATCTGTCTTTGGGGAGAAGTCCTCACTGCACAGCCTTGGCAAGGGACAAATCTCAAAACCCTTTTCCCACTACCATGGTGCTTTGAGATGCTCCCTACCAAGGCTTTGATTCTTGATAAAGGGTTGCAAAGACATGAGTCAGTTGCTCCAGCTGGCTGGCTCCAACAGCTCCCCACAAGTCACACACACATTCCTGCCCATTCCCCAAGCCTGGTCCTCCAGCTGCCTGTGCATTCTGCTGCCCATAGGAACTTTACAGTGAACTCTCTTCTTGCTTCATAGATGGAGCTAGTTGCTGTTGCTTGCAGCCAAGAATCCTGATTTCTTTGTGTTCATTGCATTTTGCTTTCAGAACCAGCAGCCCCAAGGATATTTCAAACCATGGGCATTAGTGCAATTCTACCAAAAGGAGCCAGAAGCCACTTAGATTCTTTCCAGGAAGCACCTACAGATGCTTTGAGGAAAGGTGCCCAGCAGTGATGTATTGAGTGAGGCCCAAATTGGGGCAGTGGGAGTCCTCTCTTTATAGCCTCAGGGTCTTTGCACATGCTCTTCCCTGGGAATTCCATGTGCCTAACACCCATACCTCATTCAAGCCTCAGTCTAAATATTACTTCCTCAGAAAAGCTATCATAATTGTCGTTATATTGACTTGCTATTTATCTGTTTAAGGTCCATGTGCCCCACTAAACCGTAAGCCCTAGAAGAGAAAGACCAAGGCTATTTTTCTCATCTCTCTCTCCTCAGTGCCTGGAAAAGTCAAGCACCTAATAAGCATTCCAAAAATATTTGTAAAGGAACTCCCATTCATGGGCTAGAATCACCCATCCATATTATTATGACTATTGTTATTATTAAACCTTCATGACATCCATGAGGTAGATGTTATTATCATCCCTATTTTATAGGTAAGGAATCTGAGAAAAAAGGAGGTTAAGAAATTTGCCATAAGTCACCTAGTGAAGCAAGGTGGAGAGGGGATTTCACCCCAGGCACTCGGACTCCAGAGTCCTCTTAATCTCCTCCACAACGCTTTACGCCAAGGAGATGTTCTGATTATCTTTTCTGCATAAAAAGCCGCCCCAAAACTCAGTGGCTTAAAAAGAACTACATAATTTGTTCAGGGCTCCACAAGGAAGGCTAATTTCTGCTCTGGACAGTATCAGCTAGGGTATGTTGAATGGAAGTTGGAGGGATCATTCTCAAGACTGCTTATTCCATGGCTGGAAGGTTGGTGCCAGTGTCAGCTGAGAGCCCAGCCAGGGCCATGAGCTGGAGGCCACAGTTCCTCTACACAAGGGCCTTGCCACAGCCTACTTGGGCTTCCTCACAGCATGGTGTCTGGGTTCAAAACATGAGCTTGCAAAGAGAAATTAGCTTCCACAGTCACAGAGAGCTACAAATGTTGTACCCTCTTTGTGGAAACAGATTCAAAGGGAGGGGACACTTGTACTCCACCTCTCCAAGAGGGTGTGGCAGCATTCTAGAAGAACCCATGGGATGGGAGATAGTATGGCTATTATAATCTGTCACAGCAAACAAGATATGGCATAACTTCACCAGACTGTCCTAACTTACAAACCTGACTTTAAAATAACCACCCTAGAAGTTCCCATCGTGGTGCAGCGGAAACAAATCTGACTAGGAACCATGAGGTTGCAGGTTTGATCCCTAGCCTTGCTCAGTGGGTTAAGGATCTGGCATTGCCAAGAGCTGTGGTGTAGGTTGCAGACGCGTCTTGGATCTGATGTTGCTGTGGCTGTAGTGTAGGTCACAGAGGCAGCTGGAATCCTGCATGACTGTGGCTGTGACATAGGCCGGCAGCTATAGCTCCAATTCGACCCCTAGCCTGGGAACATCCATATGCTATGAGAGCGACCCTAAAAAGTAAAAAATAAATAAATTAGTTAATTAAATAAATAAATAAAATAAAATAACCACCCATTCCCAAGGACCCCCAGCTAAGAGTTGAGAAAACCATTTAACTCCAAAGCTAGGGAAAATAAAAGTCACTTGTCGGGCAGGCTTGGCAAAGGGAGACTTCTCCCACAATATTTACATTATTTCACTTCATTTCCCTACAATGCCTGAAGCTCTACTCATTAGAAACTCATTTGCGATAACTAGTAACCAATTTAAAAATGCAAACACCTCAGGGTCTAACTGGAGTCCTCCAAACCCTTTTGTAAATTGGATTCATCAAGGATTTCCTCCTGCTCCCTGCTGAGAGGCAGTTAAAGGAGAGACCTGAGAAGTGCTATGGGTAACTGTCACCACAAGCACTTCTGTATAGAGACGTGGGGTAAAAAGCAAATGGAGTTCAGCAGACGAGGTCAGAGGGGTAAGATTTTTTTTAGGCATCTGAACAAGTGCCCTGGTTTGGGGCTCTGCAAATATAGCCTCAACCAGGCTGCACGATCAGTCACTGCTGGTGGGCCAAGGCACTTTTCGAAACACCCTTGCACGGCCATGCAGAGTGACCAACTCCCCTAGCAGCCGGCAGAGCCATAACTCACGCTGTCACCACTCCCCTCAAACCTCGTCTGCAAGCACTTTGAATCAATGCAACAGGAATGGACTTTTGCTGCAGAGTGGCATGTGCCCCGAGGAACATCGTTCCTCTCCTCCCAGAAAGCAAAACCTTCTGGCTGTTTGCACATACAAGAGCCTACAGGAAAGGTCCTTCACGTTTTGGCGTGGTCATTAGGTTGGGGACACTTTCTCCAGGGGGTGAGTTTCCTTCTCTGAATTAATTTGTAGTCTGAGGTGCCATCTGTCAATGTTACTGTTCTCCAGTTGACTTTCAAAGCATCACTGCTCCCTAAATGGTCACCAGCCCTGGCCTGCAAGTGCCAGGTGACACTAGACTTAGGTTAGAAAACAGGAAGTTGCAGAGTCTCGTGTGGGGAGGAAATCTTTTTTCCCAAGCTCCGGGCCAAACCCTTGTTTGTGGTCTGCTTTCGTTGTTGGAAAATGCTAGGATAAGATTTGCGTGGGCGGTGGAAGGGGCACCCAATCTAGTATGAAGTGGTCAGAAATACTTCCCTCATCAGACAATTCCTAAGGTGACGCCTAGAAGGTGAGAATAGTTATCTAGGCGAATAAGGAAGTTGGTGAAAGATTGTTCCAAGCAGAGCACCAGCATATACAAAGATTAAGAGATGAAAGAACATTCAAAGAGCCTAAAACAGTTCACATCATTGTTAGAGTGAGACGTGAGGGCTATAGAAGTAAGTTGGTGTCAAACCGTAAGGGTTCCTGTCAGTCACGTTTAGCGCACGGACAAAGGGAGCTAGTAGGTGCCTTTAAGAAGTGTAACGATCCTCTTTGCACTATGAAAAGAGAAATCTGGCTGGAGGATGGATGGGAGGGCGGAGAGAGGTAAGAGGCTCATTTGCAGTAACCCAAATGAGACAAGACGACTGGCTGAACCAAGGTTGTGGTGATGTGGATAGAGAGGAGAGGGTGGACTAACTTGATGGCGGTGTAGGCGAGGGAAGAATGCAGGGCAGCATCTAAGTTTTTTGGAAGCACAGTGGACGGTCAGGTGAGTTGGACCTGATGAGCCCAGGCAGAAGAGGAAATCAGGAACAGAAGGGTAAGCTGAGGTCAGAGCGAGAGGGACATCTAAGTGGAGGTGACCCGTGAGCAGGTTGAAACGCCAGAGTGGAGTCATGCAGAGAGCTCTGGCCTGTAAATAAAGACTGGAGGACCTGGGACTAGATGATCCCCAGAAGAAGGTGCAAAGGAGTAAGAGCAGAACCCAGGAGACAGATAAAGGGGAGCAATCCATGATTAAAACCAATCAGCCATCAGACGCCTTCTCAGAAAACACTGATTGGAGCTTTTCTCAGTATGGGTTATTCAGAGCCATATTTAAAGATCATATTCAAAATAACTCAAAACATTTAATACTGTTTTTTAATTAAATTTAAAAAAAAACAGTTCAGCTATTGCACAGACCCCGAAGCAATTTTCCAGCAAGTGCCTATCAAACAAAAATCTGATCTGACTTAAGAGGGTGTCACATCAAGTGTAAGAATTCAATTCCATTGTCTGTAAGAGCTTTTCTGCCAGGTACAAGACCCTAATCCAGTTGAAGTGGTTTTCTATTGATTAACAGGCTGGGAATACACAGGTTGTTGGTTTCTGAGACGTCTTCCCTGGGTCTTGATGCAAGCTATGACTAATTTTCACAGAGTCAAAAAGCTCCCAACTGTCAAAATAAAAATGACGCTTGGTCACGAAGGAGGCAGATTATAGGTCAATCACCTCGATTATTTTTTAACTGTGAGGAGTCATTAATGTTACCAAATAAGTAAATCTGTTTGCATAACCAGATTTTTATAGGCTACTGGGAATAAAGGTTTTCCTAAGTGGATGATTTGTACAACGATAGCCCTTGGGTCTCTGATGGTACAGCTCTGATGAGGAAATGTTCCTTTAATTATGTGGAAGGCCAATTACCACGTTATAGCCACATTGTTTTGCAGATTGCATATAATTTCGCCATTTCCATAGCTTCAGCACTATAATTCTGGAGGAAACGCAGGCACCAAGAAGACACTTGAGGCACATTATGCTGGAGATGAAGATGTTTTAGCGAATTCAATTTAAGCTACAACATTAAAGTTATTTTGTTGAATAAAACATAACACAATAATGAGCTTGTGTATGTCAACTCTACAGTGGAGGTAATAATAGCTAGAGAGAGTGCATCCTCTCTCCCCTTTTTCATGCTCATTAGAGTAATAGATAATGCTATGGAGAGAACCTTGCTCTAATATGTGCTTCATCTCAGGTTAAGTGTGTTCCCTGCAACTGTGCTTCATGGGGGGAAAAAAAGGTAAAGGGACTAATTTGGGAGCCATTCACCAAAGTGCTACTACTTGATGTTTTTTATCCACTGAGATTTCTTGTTCCCAATGCCAACCAGGAAAGGACTTTCTTGAGAAGCGCAGATTAATCACTATCTTTTACGTACTCAGCACTGGGAGGTTTGTGGGGAGAAAGGGAAGAAATTAGGAGAGTGGAGAGAGAAGAAGAACACGATGGCAGAGAGGCAAAGCTATCACGGTGTTGATCTCAAGTCTGCCACTAGTTACTGAGACCAGTGACTTCCCTCTCTAGAACTCAGTTGTTCTTATCTGTGAAATGGGGAGTATGAAGGTCTTCAAGGCGCCCTGAAAATATCGCCATTCCATGACTCTATAAAATACTTTTCTTTTTGTGTGTGTGTGTGAATTTTTCTTTAGGTCAGAACCACAGCATTATGGAAAATCCCAGGCTAGGGGTCAAATTGGAGCTGCAGCTGCCTGCCTACACCACAACCACAGCAATCCGGGATCCAAGCCGTGTCTGCAAATCCAGATCCCTGACCCACTGAGCGAGGCAAGGGATCGAACCCACATCTTCATGGATACTACTCAGATTCGTTACTGCTGCACCACAATGGGAATTCCTAAAATACTTTTCATTCATACTAATACAGATCTTGACTACTTGGCCAAGAAGATATAGTAATCATTAAGCTGAATACACCAAACAACACAGCATGGAACTATGGAAGCAAAAACCAAGAAAATCAGTTTCTGCTGTGGTACAGTGGTTTAAGGACCTGGCGTTGTCTGTGACTTCGTGGGTTCGTTCCCCAGCTGGCACAGTAGGTTAAGGATTAATTGTTGCTGCAGCTGTGGTGTAGGTCGAACGTGTGGCTCAGATCTGACCCCTGGCCCTGGAATTTCCATATGCCATAGGTGCAGACAAAAAAAAAGAGAGAGGAAGTTATATGGAAAGAAGACAAATCCCCAATAAGAGTAAGAAATGTTTAGCACACGTTCCATGATCCAGGCATAATACTGTATTCACTACACAACTCTTCTTCCTGGACATGCAGATAGACTACATTTCCCAGCCTCCCTTGTGGTTACCATGTGACTGCATTTCCACCAATAGGAATGTAAGAAATCACATGCCAGTTCTGGTTAAAGGTAATTAAAAGCAAGTGTGAGTGCTCCATACTTCCTCTTTTTCCCATTCATCTGGCTACAAATTAAAAACTCTGAGATGGCAGAATTACAAGATGGAAACCTCCCAGCTCTCTGAAACACTGTTGGAGAATGGCCACCAAGGAGAGTGCCTGACTTGCACTGGATTGTAATATGGGTAATAATCAAATGGTTATTTTGTGAAACCTATGAGATCTCATAGGTTTTGCTTTGTTTTTGTTTTTCTGTCAACAACAGGACTGTCTAGCATTACCATGCCTAACATTTAAGGTTCTGGGAGATCTAACAGACAGTAAAAGAAGCTAGATTTTAATTATACTGCTAACCCTGATTATATATTTTAAAATTAAACAAATGATCCTAAAAGGCAGATCATCCACAATCCTTTTAAGCATGTATGGCACGTATGCAAAATACTGACTACAAATAATGCCATAAGAGAAATCTCAACAAAGCCCACATAATTGGCATTATTCAGATGACATTTTCTAACTATAATGCAACAAAATTAGAAACTGACAGCAAAAAGTTAAATACAAACATACATTTGGAAAATTAAAAATATCCTTCTGAATAATTCATGAGGTAAAGGAGAAATCACAATAGAAATTCCTAAATATTTATAACTGAATATATATATGCCTTTTTTCATATGGATTCATTCAGCTACTTGGCTTTCACTTTCATTCTAGGAGACAGTAGCTGCTTGTTTCAACCCTACTTATTTTTATGCCAACTTGTAATTGATAAGGCCATACCTCTTTCTTCTGGAAAGCTAAACACTGAGCTGAATTGTTCAGCAACACAACCATGGACAGAGCAACTATGTGTTATTGGTTGGGTAGAGCAGTGGTGGCGGGGGACAGTGAGCAAGCACACATTTGCAAACGCAAACAATTCCCTGGGCAGCTCTTTCACTGTGCTGAGCATCCAGACAGAAACTCAAAGTCGATCACTGAGCCATCTCAACACTACTCATTTTTATTTTAACTTTGGGCAGTTGCAGTTGAGAGAAAGAAAAGTACTAAGAGTGTAAAATAAATAAGTACATACATGTGTATAAGAAAATTGGGAAACCAATCATATATTTATTTCTCTTTAGCGTCTCAGGCCATTTGTCTCATCATATACCAAGGTAGCGTTCCTGGGGGAGTAGCCCAGACATAGGAGGTCCTTCCTAGGAGCCACCATTCAGGGAAGCCTGTGGGGCAAGCATGTGCTTGGGGAATCATGTGCAGTAAGGAGCTTGAGACAGTGCTTCTCTCGAGGAAGGAGGGATATGTGATGGGGTAGGGTGGCTTGGCTGTATCTGTGATGTCATTTCTTAGAAACCAAAAAAGGTCTGAAGCAAATATTGCAAGGTTATGTTACTAATGGGGGTATGATTTCCTTATGGTCTGTTTTTGTCTGCATGTTGGAAATACTGCACAATTTTTAAAAAAAGGAATAAATTAACAAGAAAAATGAACTTAGAGAAACACCTAAACCTCCTCTGAGGCAACATCCAAACTGACTTGAGCGCTCACTTCGGCACTACTTATACTAAAACTAGAATGCTACAACAAAGATTAGCATGGCCCCTGCACAAGGATGACACACAAATTCATGAAGTGTTCCATATTTCCTTATATCTGGAATCTAATATGAGGCACAAATGAACTTTTCCACAGGGAAAAAAAAAAACCCACGGACTTGGAGAACAGACTTGTGGCTGCCAAGGGGGAGGGGAAGGGAGTGGGATGGACTGGGAGTTTGGGGTTAACGGATGCAAACTATTGCATTTGGAGTGGATAAGCAATGAGATCCTGCTGTATGGCACTGGGAACTATATCCAGCCATTTGTGATGAAGCATGATGGGAGGATAATGTGAGAAAAAGAATGTGTGTTTTATATATATATACACACACACCTGGGTCACTTTGCTGTACAGTAGAAAATTGACAGAACAGAGTAAACCAAATATAAAGGAAAAAATAAAAATCAATAAAAATTAGCTAGAAGGATACTTTAAAAATGAAATAATTTTTTTAAAAACTGACCTGAAGTTGCTGAAAAGCTAAAAGCAGACCAGATGGGAATGTGACTAAGAACTGACCTGAGAACATCTCCAAGCAGGGTCTCCCAAGGAGACGCCTTACACGACCCTATCTGTCCCACTGCGGGTTCACCCGGAACCCAAGAGTCCCATATCTAGCAAAGAGTTAAATTGCAGAACAGAATTTGATTCCTGAGTGTGCAGTTTGATGCACTTTTGTGAACTCTGAGGTTGAGGTTATCATGGCAGACATAACAGCATATGGGGAATAAAACGTGGTTCTGGAAGGAACAGGACAGTCCGCTTCCCCCGCTGAGGGGTGCTGCAGCACACCCACCGGTCCTTGAATGGAGGCCCCCAGCACCCTTTCCACTCACTCCTGCTCCACCCTGATTAGGGGGTGGTGCCTCTAGCCCCATCTTGTGTCAACAATTCAAGGCTCTGGGAATGAGCCTGGAACTTTTTTTTTCATTTTTGTCTTTTTAGGGCCACACCCAAGTGTATATGGAAGTTCCCGGGATAGAGATTGAATCAGAGCTGTAGCTGCCGGCCTACACCACAGCCACAGCAACATCAGATCCAAGCTGCGTCTGCAACCTACAGCCACCGCTCACGGCAATGCTGGATCTTTAATCCACTGAGCGAGGCCAGGGATCAAACCCCATCCTCATGGACAGTAGTCGGGTTCATTAACTGCTGAGCCAGGACAGGAACTCCCTGAGCCTGGAACATTTTTGGATCTGTTTCAGGCACCAGAAAATCACAAATGTTTGACTGCTCACCCCACCCCTCCCACATCTGATACACCAAATTTCATTAAAAATGCCAGTTTAAATTGTAATGGCTCTCTGCAGGTTTTATAATTCTAGCTTGAAGTCATTCACTTCAGCTTTTTTTTTTTTTTTTTTTGCTTTCGCTCTTTTTTTTTTCTTGGTCTTTTAGGAAGGAGGTGGATTTCTGATGAAGTTTCCTTACAACGGTGGTGCCTGCCTCAGGGTCCGAAGAGATGTAGCTAAACCCTGCTGAAACCACCACTCTCAAGATAATGGACAGCCTGTCCACTCTGAGATGGGGTTGCTGTAATGAGTTCTCTGATCAGCCTTAGACCCAGTCATCATTCAAAAAATGGTTATTGAGCACTTACTGTGTACCAGGTACCACTTCAGACACTGAGAATACAGCAGCGGGCAAGACAGACAAAAACCATGGATCTAGGGGGCCTACAGTCTAGTTGAGGAAGACAGACAGTAAGAAAATTAATATAATTGCTGTATAGCACAGACAACTCTACCCAGTATTTTGTGATAAGCTATGTGGGAAAGAAATCTGAGAAAGAATGGATATATGCAAATACATGACTGGATCACTTTGTTGTATAGCTGCAATTACCACAACCCTGTAAATTAACTATACTTCAATAAAACGTTCAACAAAGAAGGGAGTTCCCACTGTGACTCAGCAGTAATGAACCTGACTAGAATCCATGAGGTCTCTAGTCTGATCCCTGGCCTCGCTCAGTGGGTTAAGGATCTGGTGTTGACTTGAGCCGTGGTGTAGTTTGCAGACACAGCTCAGATCTCCTGTTGCTGTGGATGTGGCATAGGCCGGCGGCCGCAACTCTAATTCCACCCCTAGCCTGGGAGTTTCCATATACTGTGGGTATGGCCCTAAAAAGATAAAAAAGAAAAGAAAAAAAGAAAATCAATGTATTAACATGTGTTATTAATATAATCACATATGTAATGTATCAATATAGTATTATAGCTGGTTAATAATAATATATGTGTATATAACTATATTGAGACATTACATGTATAATACACACACATTTTATATATATATATATATATATATATATATATATATATATATATATATACATATATACAGGCAGAAAGTGAGTGAGTGAGTTCTAAGAGCTAAAGGGTAAAGTAAATCAAGAAAGGAAGTAAGTACTGGGTGCAGGTTGCAGTCTCAGCTGCCTGCCCAGAGAGGATGACCCTGAGGGCCACAGTCAAGTCCTATAGCTCTCTTATGAGAAGAGCATTCCAGATGGAGGGAACAGTAAGAGTGAGTGGCCTGAGGCTTTGCTGGTTTCAGGAACCACCTAGACCAGGTGAGGGAGGCCTGGCTAGAGCAGCAGGGCAGGGGTAAGGGAGGCTTGGCTTTGCCCAATAAGATGGAGCCACAAGTGATGAGAATGGGACTGACATAGTCCGGCTGCAGGAGGAAGGACAGAGGCAGAAGAGTCAGTCAGAGATGCTGTAATGACCTGGAGCAGAGATGCAGTGGGCCTGGAGCAGAGTGGAGCTGTGGAGGCAGAGGCACAGAGAAGCCCCCAGAAATCAAAGTTGGAACCTAGGAAATACAGATCTCCGGAGCAATTTCACTTCTGTGTCCTTTCACATTTCTGTGCCTTCTCTTTCCCCATCTTGAAACTGGGCACAACATCACCACGCTTGCTCCCCTGGGATGTTTTGCTGGATTCAGTGACTCAGAGAGGAACCAAGACTCGTGACACTGAGGGAGGATAACTTACCTTTCTGGTTACACTGTCATAAAGGCCACACGCTCAAACTCACTGAGATAGGGTACACCCCTCATCAAGATATAAGTGGTAGAGGAAACCATCCCCACACACAGAGAGAGCCAGTCTCCCCAAAAGCCCGTCCCCACTCATGCACTTTTTTATGACTCTCAGAAAAAATGGTGTGGAAATATGATAAGGCAAGACACCAAGGTTCTGGAGTTGTGACAGCGAGGGCTCTCACTAGCTGATAACGTGCAGACACGGCAGGTCAAAAGTCCTTTTTTATGGCTCCAGGGCCGCTCAGTGTCAGAGTTCCAAAGCAGCGGGCTGAGTCAGCTCGTTCCCAACCACTCAACCTTCCAGAACATCAGCTCCACAAATCTGCAGTGCAATGCTGATTTCTGAGATCATCCTCTGGGTGAAAAGGAACCACCTGGGGAGGGGGTCACCATCTCCACAACAACCATGGCAATGATGGCAGATGGCAGATGCCCAGTCTTTCCCAGGGGCATTAGGAGGGGTGGCGGCCACTGTCCTAGGAACACAATGTTCCAAAAGTAACATCTGCAAAGCAATCTCCTCTCTGTCCTGCCACAAGAATCTCATTTACAGATGCTATCTCTTTAAAACTTTTAAATCTCTCCTTTGGAATACATGATGTCTGGGCTTTGCTTCTAAGTAACAGAGGTGCTCAGGGCAGAGGTGGGGAGTGTTTGGGGGCTGTAGATAAAACAAGACTGGCCATAAGCTGGGAATTGCTGGATTGTTTTTTGTTTGTTTGTTTGCTTGCTTGTTTGTTGTTTTTTAGGGCCGCATCCGAGGCACATGAAGGTTCCCAGCTAGGGGTCGAATCGGAGCTATAGCCATTGGCCTACACCACAGCCACAGCAATGCCAGATCTGAGCCACGTCTGCGACCTACACCACAGCTCATGGCAATGCCAGATCCTTAACCCACTGAGCGAGGCCAGGGATCGAACCTACATCCTCATGGATAATATCAGATTCATTTCTTCTGAGCCACAACAGGAACTCTGGATTGTTTTTTGTTTGTTTGCTTGTTTTTGTCTTTTTAGGGGCACGCCCATGGCATATGGAAGTTCCCAGGTTAGGGGTCAAATAGGAGCTGTAGCTGCCAGCTTATACCACAGATCACAGCAACGCTGGATCCTTAACCCACTGGGCAAGGCCAGGGATCAAACCTGCGTCCTCATGGATATTAGTCAGGTTCATTATCGCTGAACCAAGAAGGGAACTCCTGCTGGATTCCTGAATGGAGTCATGGATATACATCATGCATTAAACTAGTCTCTCTACTTTTGATACATTTGAAATTTTCTGTAATAAATGTTTAACCACCTTAGAGCAAACTGGCAATATCCAATAAAATTACATTCCCTTGGATACAGCAAATGAGATTCATCAGCTTTACTAGCAGAGGTGCCACATAAAGGATTATTCCTTGCAGCACAGGCTCTAAGAGCAAGAGGCTAGAAACAGGCTAAGGGTTCATCAAGAGGAGATTGGTTAATTACAGCACATCAAAGATTGGGATAGATGTGTGCAGCCAATAAAAGGTAAAGAATACTCTTATGTCCTGACATGGAACAAACTCCAAGATGATGGACAGAATAATGCCCCCTCCCCCAAAAATGTCTATGTTCCAGCTCTAGAACCTGAGAATGTATCCCCTCACATGGAAAAAGTGATTTTACAGGTATGATTAAGAGTTTTGAGATCAGGAGACTTATTCTGGATTATCCAGGTGAGTCCAGTGCAAGCACAAGTATCCTTATAATAGGGAGGGGGGTGGGCCATCGTCAGAGAGGGATTTGAAGACGTTACGCTGCTGGCTTTGAAGACAGAGGGAAGAGGAGACCACAAGCCAAGGAATGCAGGCAGTGTCCAGAAATTGCACAAGGCAAGGCAACAATATGGTTTCAGCCTAGAGAGATCCATTTGGGATTTCTGGCCTCCAGACTGTAGAAAAATAAATTAGTGCTGTTTGGGGTACTATTTGTAATCACTTGTTATAACAGCAATAGGAAACCGTACATCATTTAAATGGAAAAAATAAGGCACAAAACAGTGTTTACAGTAAACTGTCCTTCATAGGAGATGGGTAGTATAGGTCTAGAGATATAGATATGGAAGGGACAAGAAACTGGTAACACTGATTGCTTACGGGGGAAAACTGGAGGTGGAAGGAAAGGGGTGGAAGGGGGACTTTTCAGTGTGTATCCCTGTGACAGTCCATTCGGGCTGTCACAACACAACACCATAGACTGGGTGACCTACAAGCAACAGGAATTTATTTCTCACAGTTCTGGAGGCTGGGAAGTCCACAATCAAGGTGCCAGCAGATTTAGTGTCTCCTGGTTCATAGACAGCTGTCGTCTCACTGTGTCCTCAAAGGGCAGAAGAGGCAAGGGAGCTCTCTGGGGGTCTCTTTTATAAGAGAATAATCCCATTCATGAAGGGTCCACCCTTCTGATCCAATCACCTCCCAAAGACCACACCTCCAAATACCGTCACCTTTGGGGTTAGGATTTCAACATATGAACTGGGGAGTGGGCCACAGTCTCTAGGAGGTCTTTTGTATCTTTGGACTTTTGTACCACTGGAATGGGAAAATAACTTTCAATTAAAATAAACCTACCATAGAGTTCTTGTTGTGGCTCAGCAGGTTATGAACCTGACTAGTACCCCCTGAGGATTCGGGTTCAATCCCTGGCCTCTCTTAGTGGGTTAAGGATCCGGTGTTGCTGTGAGCTGTGGTGTAGGTCGCAGATGCAGCTC
Source organism: Catagonus wagneri (assembly GCA_004024745.2). Taxonomy (NCBI): domain Eukaryota; kingdom Metazoa; phylum Chordata; class Mammalia; order Artiodactyla; family Tayassuidae; genus Catagonus; species Catagonus wagneri. The sequence continues at coordinate 5,093,239 of PVHT021183594.1, forward strand.
GGATCTGGCGTTGCTGTGGCTGTAGTATAGATGGGTAGCTGCAGCTCCAATTTGACCCCTAGCCTGGGAACCTCCGTATGCCTTGGGTGTGGCCCTAAAAAGAAAGGAAAGGAGGGAGAGAGAGAGGGAAAAAGAAAGAAAGGAAGGAGGAAAGGAAGAAAGAAACTTCCCTTCATTGACATGACTTACAGATTTTCAAGGTTCAGGTTATTTTAAATGTATCAACTCAAGAAGCATGGAAACAGAGTCATCGCTACCCAGCAGCTGGGGCTCCTGGGTATCTGGGAAGCAGAGTCAAAAATAGGAAGAAAATCTCACGGGATGTCATTTGCTACGTGGTATTCACCAAGTCAAGGGAGTCTGCCAGGGGCTGCTTTCAGGACCAACTTGGGAAATTTTTCCCAAATAATAAATAAGCCCACTACAGACTGTCTCCAGTCTCCTCTGGGTTCTTCTCTCTCCCCCAAAGAACCCCAAAACGGCAGGAGGAACAAGGTCAATGCCACCCTTCCCGGAGCCTGGTCTCTCCTTCCATCTTCCACATGGGTCACAGCTAGGAGTCTTCAACACTTGTTCCACCTTTAAAAAACCTCAGTTCCTCTGATTTTACATATCAGCTACCGAATCAGTGGAAGACCATCATAGCCCCAGGCAAAAATGCTTCCAGACCTAAAATGATTAGCTTTATGGAAGCCATTATGCAAATTCATGGCCATTTCAAAGCTATTCAGCCTTGTGAAGACCTAGCAGAGAATAGAGTCAGTCGAATTCAAAAGTTTTTGATCATCCGAGTTCGCTCAAATTCTCATTTGAATATTAGAACTCAGTCCAATTATTATGTGACCCCTGTACCATCGGATCTTTTTAAGCCTGACTTCTCTGGTGCTCAGAATCAGGACAGTGAAGAACAAGATTTATTCTAGTGTTATCAGTCCCTGGGGGTTTTCTCTCCCCTCACCTTTGTACCTGGACCACAGCATCAGCCTGATCTCTTGGACAAACAAGAAGAGGCAGCTTCAGGCACACCCAAGCTCAAAGACTAGGAGCAAGCATCCAGACAGGATCTTGACAACCCAGAACAAGACAGGAGAACATTTACTCAGCACTTGCTACCAGCCTGACACACTTCAGAATACACCACCTGTGTTAACTCCTTTACTCCTCCCAGCAACCCTCCGAGATCATTATTATTTTTACCGACCACTCTGCCAAACGAGGAAATAGAGGCACCACAGATGTGTGGCAGGGCTGGGCTTCCATCTGGCGACTGCATCCACCCTGCCCCACCATCTCCTGAATCTGTGTATGCGTCCCCTTGAAAGCATATAAAACTGCTCAATAGTCTGTAATAACCTATATGGGAAAGGAATCTGAAGAGAATGGATACAGGCGTATGTAAAACTGAATCACTTTGCTCGACACCTGAAACTCACATGATGTTGTAAATCAACTATACTCCAATAAAATGTGTTTAAATAAAATAAAAATAAAGCCTATAAAACTAGTAATTTGGGGTTTCTTAGGTATGTCATGAACATACCTACTTAGATGGACAAGGGTCTGGGTAGGACAGGACTGAACCCTTGAGGCAGATAGCCTGGGTTCAACCTTGGCCCTGACCATGTTCCTTACGGCGTTATGGATGAGAGTGTCTTTTATTATTGTTGCTATTATTCTTTTTTAAATATGAAGATATGACAGTCACCCTCCTAAAGTGTAGACTTCAACAGATGTTAGTCTATTCACAAAGTCACACAACCAGCACCACTCTCTAATTCCGAGCATTTTCTTCACCTCAAAAGAAACCCCACACCTACTAGCAGTGACTCCACACGGCCCTCTCCCAGCAGGTCCTGAGACCGCTCATCTCGGTTCTGAGGGATGAGACCTGATCCTCCCCTTATGATGGAGCATGATAATGTGAGAAAAAAGAATGTATACATGTATGTGTGACTGGGTCACCTTGCTGTACAGTAGAAAACTGACAGAACACTGTAGGCCAGCTATAATGGAAAAAATAAAAATCATTAAATCTCAAAAAATAAAAAAATTTTTAAAAAAGTGGGAGCAGTAAAGGCTGCCTTGCAGGGCTGCTGTGGTTATTAAAAGGGAATAATTGAAGGGTGCCACAACAGTTCTGGCACACACAAAACCAGAGCTCATGTTTTTGTCAAGAACCAAATGGTGAATATTTGACACTGTGTGGGCCACACGGCCTATCGCAATTACTCAAGCTTTATTCCTGAGCCACACTGGACTCTGCCCACAGCCCTGCACCCCAAATCCATGCCTCCACTCCAGTCCACCATCCCAGCATGTCCAGCACAAACATCCCACCTCTTTAATGGAGACTTGCCTGGTTTCCCCATGCTCTGCATCTCAGTGGCGGTTGCACGGCGATATCAGTTTGCTACGCTACCACAACAATGTACAGAAAAGCAGGGGGCTTAAGACAACAAAAGTATGTGGTCTCAAAGTTCTGAAGGCCAGAAGTCTGAGATAAAGTTATCAGCAGGGCCGTGGTCTCTCTCTGGCAGTTCTAAGGGAGTGGATGTCCTTCCATGACTCCCTTCCAGCTTCTGGTGGTCGCCAGCAATCTTTTTTTTTTTTTTTTCACACTGTACCTGCAGCATATGGAAGTTCCCAGGCTAGGGGTCAAATTGGAGCCACATCTGCAACCTACAACACCACAGCTGTGGTAACGCTGGATCCTTAATCCTCTGAGCCAATCCAGGGATCGAACCCACATCCTCACAGAGACAGCACTGGGTCCTTAACCTGCTTAGCCACAACAGGAACTTCAAGTTGCCAGCAACCTTGACTTCTTAGTTCATAGAGGCATCATCTCAATCTGTGCTTTCCTCATCACATGACCTTCTCTCTGCGTGTGGGCCTGTGTCCAAATTCCCCTCTTCTTACAAGGACACTGGTCATATCGGACTAAGGGCCAGCCCCAATCCAGACTGACTTCATCCTAACTAGTTACATCTACAGCAATCCTGTCACCAAGTCAGGTCTCAGGCTAAGGTCCTGTGGGTTAGGATTTCAACATACGTTTTGTGGGGACACAATTCAACCCACAACAACAGGTGTATACATATGCAAAAAAAAAAAAATCAAGTTGTTCATTTAAGATGAGTGCACTTTATAAATATTATGTCTCGCTCCAACAAAATGGAAGGAAGAAATAAATAAGCAATAACCAACAAGTCCCACTTGCCCATCAGCATCTGGGAGATAGAGCCAGTAACGATAATTCTCAGTGTGTTGCTTTTTTTATTTTTCCCTCATTTAGGTCATCAAACATGTACTCTCTCCCCATAAAATCTGCTGAGTCCCTGGGACCTGCCTCTTCCAGAGGTCAGGGAGAGACTGAGTGTGAAGCAGTCATCATTTTCAGAGCAAAGCCACCTCAAAATTAGCAGGACCAGCCAGCTGCTCACTTTCCAACCTCACGTGGCACCCTTGGCAGATGAGAAGGAATTTTTAAAGACTGATTATACATTCTTTTTTGTTGGTGCCATGTTTGTAGTATTTGCTGTCCCCAGCTGGTGCCACAGTAGGTGATATAAAAGGATGTATGAATAATGTATACAGCGGCACCAGAGTCATCGGAGAACCTCGCTGCCAAAACAGGGAAGGCACGGCAGGCCTAGATAATGGATTTGAGGGGGAAGCGAGAGAAATGCATAGTTTTCCTTGAAAATTCTGGGTTGCTGTCAGCTTGAAGATGAGCAAGTGGGATCTGCCTCTGGCCCCAGAGAAAGCTCCCAACAAGAACGTGTCAAGTGTTTCAACACAGCAATCCCCATCCGGAAGCTCAACCCACCAAAATACTGTGCTGGATGTACAAATATTTATGGACAAGGATGCTTGTTTCAGCACTGTCTTAATTGTAGGGGGAACAAAACTAAAGCTGCTGATTTAATAGGGTTGCTCCAGAAAGTCCCCTCTTGGTGCAGGAGCCCTCCAAATAGAAGCTGCCTCCTAATGAGGCAAGCCCTGGCGTGAATTGATGCACATAGATCTTGAGCGATAACAAGATGATAGGACTTTCTTCTGGCAGCGAGACTGAATGTCGTGAAATAGGTGAGCATAATAAATTAGTTGGAGCTTTATTTGGAAGAGGTGGAGGGTTGTTGGTCCGTAGGTAGAGGCCCCTCCTCCACTTCCTTTCTCTCTTAGCTCCATCTACAGAGGCCGAACAAAAGAGAGGCTTGCTTTCCCAGACTCCCTTGCAGCTAGGGACAACTACATGACCCCGTCTTGACCAGTGAGACGCAAAGGGAGGTCTCCGGGGAAAGATGCCCCCCCCTTCATAGGAAGACTAAGCTCATTTCCCCTTCTCTGTCTTCTTCCTCTCCTTCTTTCTTCCTTCTTCTTCCTCTCCTTCCTCCTCTTGCTCCTTCTTTTTCTCCTTTTCCTCCTTCTTCTTCTTTTCCTTTTTCTTCTCTTTCTCCTTCTTCTCCCTCCCTTCCCCCCCCCCCTCTTGGTTTTCTGCTTTAGCCACAGCAGTCATCTCATGACCATGAGGAAAAGCCAAGAGAATTGCAGAATCCACAACCCAGAGCCCAGATATCGTGGAGCTTCTGAACCATCTCCAGAGACACCAACCTCCAGGCTTCTTCTGGATCTTCCTACCAACATGCCAAAAGGTGGGTTCTTGGTTTCTTGCAGATGAATGTGCCCTAACCACCCTGTGGTCTGGCCTGTGACTGCCTGGACACCACAGTAACACCCATTTCAGCCTCAGAAAAGCCCTGGCCTTCTGCCTGGCACTTGGAAATACTAGGACAATCCCATAGGAGATTGAGGAGTATCCCCTCAACGTAATTACATTCACCTCAAACCTTAGAATATGGCCTTATTTGGAAATAGGGTCTTTGCAGATATAATTAAGGTAAGAATTGAGATGAGATTATTAGGGTAGGCTCTAAATCCAATGACAGCATCCTTATAAGAAAAGCACATACATCTGCAGAGCAAAGGAAACCCTAGACAAAATGAAAACCCACAGAATGGGAGAAAATATTTGCAAGTGAAGCAGGTGACAAGAGATTAATCTCCAAAATTTATAAACACCTCCTACAGCGCAATACCAAAAAAACAAACAACCCCATCAAAAAATGGGCAGAAGATCTAAACAGACAATTCTCCAAAAAAGACATACAGATGGCCAAAAAACACATGAAAAGATGTTCAGCATCCTTCGTTACTAGAGAAATGTACATCAAAACCACTGTGAGATACCACCTTACACCAACCAGAATGGCCATCACCAAAAGGTCTACAAACAAAAAAGGCTGGAGAGGGTGGAGAAAAAGGAACCCTATTACACTGTTGGAGGGAATGTAAATTGGTGCAACCACTGTGGAAAACAGTATGGAGATTCCTCAGAAAACTAAAAATAGAATTACCATTTGATCCAGCAATCCCACTCCTGGGCATCTACCCAGAGAAAAACCATGACTCAAAAAGACACATGTACTCCAGTGTTCATTGCAGCACTTTATACAGTAGCTAAGACATGGAAACAACCTAAATGTCCATAGACAGAGGAGTGGATAAAGAAGATGTACATACATGCAGTGGAATATTATTCAGCCATCAAAAGGAAAGAGATAACGACATCTGCAGCAACATGGAGGGACTTAGAAATTATCATGCTAAGTGAGGTCAGTCAGACAATGAGACACCAACATCCAATGCTATCACTTATATGTGGAATCTAAAAAAAGGACACAATGAACTTCTTTGCAGAACAGGTACTGACTCAAAGACTTTGAAAAACTTACAGTTTCCAAATAAGACAGGCTGGGGGGTGGGGAGATGCACTGAGGGTTTGGGATGGAAATGCTATAAAATTTGGTTGTGATGATTGTTGTACATCTGTAAATATAATAAAATTAATTAATAAAAAATTAAACAATTTTTAAAAGTTTTAAATATTAAAATTAAAAAAAAAAGGAAAGCACATACATATACACGGGGAAGAAGGCCAAATGAAGACAGAGGCTGAGATTGGGGTGATGCAACCACAAGCTGGGGAATGCCAGGAGCCATCGAAATGTGGAAGAGGTCAGAAGGATTCTCCCCTAGAGACTTCCAAGGGAGTGTGACTCTGCCAACACCTTAATTCCAGACTTCAGAATGCTGAGATAATAAATTTCTGCTGTCTTAAGCCACCCAGATGTGGCAATTTGTTGTGGCAGCCCCAGAAACTCCAACACTCAAGTCTGTTCCGTGGCCCTAACCCCTGCTGGGACTCAGTGGTGAAACTGCTGTGCCTCCCTGACCACGCTGTGGGGATAAACACCTTGCCCTCAACCCATGACCAGTAAACCTCTTCCCTTCCTGCATGGCTCAGGGACCTGTTCCTTCCTCCCCACTGGGTATGGGATAGAAGAAAGCAGCGATGAAGCAAGCTTTTGTTTTACTCCAGTCTGAAGAATCTGCATCCTCGATATAAGGGCCCCTTAAGAGAAGGGGAAAAAACCTTTTCATTTAACTCATATTTACAGCTAGCAAATATGTCTTTACCTAGACTAAACACTGCTGAAATGCCCCTCAATAGGAGACAGGATAAATAAGTTATGCTCTACTTATCAGTGGAATATTACACAGTAGTTAAAAAGGAATGGGTTACGTACTGAAATATTTATAAATGCAGTAACATAGCAGTTGCGATTTCCTTCAAAAAAATGTGGGAAGGGAAGAAGCAGGTGGAGGGAGCATCTAGGTGAAATATTTTTGGCCAAGAGTTGATCATTGTTGGGTTGGATAAAGGAGGATTCATTTTACTATTCTCTCTACTTTTGTATATGTTTGAAAATTTCTGTCATAGGGAGTTTTTCTAAATGACGCAGTCTTTCTACGCTGTCTTAGAAAGAGGTCTATGATGTATTCTAAATTTTTAAAAATAGCAAATTGAAGATAATACATACAGTATAATCCCACTTATTTGTACATGTATGTGTACTTTATATATGTACAAAGAATCTTCTATGGTTATTATTACAGATAATAATTATAACATCTATAATGATTTAATTATTAAACCTATACATTCTGTAATAATCTATACAACAAGAACAATAATGGTGAGAAAATGTGGTTCACTAATATTCTCTCTCAAATCACCATTTCTTCTCCACAGTAGCACTTCCCGCCTCTGTTATTACACACAGGCCTGCCTGTGTGTTAATATTCCATAGATATTTGCCAGGTGAGTGTGTGGCTTCACTGCCTTACACCTGTGGAGCCTAAGAACTTGCTGAATTCACCAGACGAACAAGTGAGAGACTGGACCCCAGGAGGCTCTGGAAGTTTATTACAATTCCGGAGTGGTTTATTATTTACTTTTTTTAAAATAGAAATTGTGCTCTTGGCAGAATAACCTGTGGGCTCAAGTGCAAAATTATAACATGAAGGCAGACCTTGGGAACCACCCAGGCAGCTGCAAACAAGATCACAGACGTGAAATCGATTGACACAAAAACCTTGCAAGCCTTCCCACCAGGAAAAGTCAGTTTTGACAGAAGCATTTTACTGGGACACAGAGGTCAGTTCATAGGGGTTGCAGAGGGTGCAGTGTGCTTAGGCTCAGAGCAGTGAGGAGTGGGGGGGCTCCACCAGAGATAGTCTGTCTTGCCTGGGGTTCACTCTGCTGAGTTCAGCCCAAGTCATTATCAAAAGGCTTGGGGAGTTCCCTAGTGGCTCAGTGGGTTAAGGATCTGGCATTGTCACTGCTGTGGATTTGGTCACTGCTGTGGTAAGGGTTCAATCCCTGGCCTAGGAACTTTTGCATGCCCTAAACATGCCCCCCCCCCAGAAAAAATGAAAGAAAGAAAAGGCATGGACACAAGTAAGCGGAACCCAAGGCAGGCACTCTGGCTCAACACAAGACTCGGATCTAGCGTTGCTATGGCTGTAGCCAGCTGTGAGCTGTGGCCAGCAACTGCAGCTCCGATTTGATCCCTAGTCTGGGAATTTCCATACGCCACAAGTGTGGCCCAAAAAAGCAAAAAATAAAATAAAATAATACAAAATAAAATAAAACGTCAACCCAACGATCCCTGAGTACTTTGTAAGCTAAAATACAAGTGAGACAACCACCCAAAAGTGCTGGGACGACCCAGTAGACATGCAGAAAGAACCCTATGAGTCTCACCTACAGCAGCAATTCTCCAGATTCTGCACATCAGGATCACCAGCGAGGGTTGATAAAATGCAGATAGCTGGGCCCCAGCAACAGAGAGTCTTGGTGGGGCCCAGGAATCTGCACTTTAGCAAGCTCTCCAGGTGATCTGATGCAGGTGGGAAAGGGGCCCCATTTTGAAAAACACAGTGCTAATAGAACCCAAGGCATAAGGTTTCAGATCTCCTGGCAACACCAGGTGGGTAAAACACACCTCTAGGGAGAGTTCACTGCTCAGCATAGAAATTGTGTACACATGAACTGACATGATACACACACACACACACACACACATCAACAACACCAACCAACAGGAAAGGACTTGGGACACCAACTGCGTTGACTCAACGGAATAAATGACTCTGCTCTCAACATACTCCCAAAATTATTGAAGAGTCATTCATAAGCTCCACCACCACCAGAGCCACCACCAACTCTCCCCTGCAAGAAAGACCCTCTTAAGAATGAGCCAAGGTTAATGAGGCTGGTGATTATCTGCTGAGTAAGTGCTGGCCACGCCATTAAACTGCCTGAAGGCAGATTCAATTTATGGGTCCAGTTTTTCCAGGAAAGCCAAGAAAAATGTTTGCACGAGAAGAACGGCCAGTTGCCACAGGCCGGGGTGAGAAGGAGAGACAGCAGGGTTCCACCAGGATGAAATTGGAATTTGGTCTGGGGAGTGCAGCTGGCTCTCCAGATGCCTCCGTTTCCTCCTATCTGACCCATCCTTTCCCCTGCTCTATCTCCGGGGCCAAAGGCAGCAAGAGGAACTTCTCCCAAGCCTCTCTGTCACTTTGAGCAACATTCCCTGGCCCCTGCTTCTGAAAGTAAACGTTAATTCCCATCTCTCCTGCTTATGGCCCCATCCAGCCCCAGACAGTGGGCAGGCAGGCCAGGTTCAATGTGTGTCAGAGCTGAGGAATTTCTCCCCTGATGTGCACAGGGGCAGCCCAGATCCTTGAAGACTTTATTGCTCAAAGTGGAGCCCTCTGGCCAACAGCATTACCATCGGCACCTCCTCCGGATCTTATCAGAAACACAGAACCTCAGGCCTCACCTGAGGCCCACTGAATCAGAATCTGCATTTTGGTAAGATCCTCTTGCGACGTGTACGTACACATTAAAGCCTGAAGTTCCCACTGTCCCCAGAACAGGGCTTGAAGTCCTCTCCATGTGGAGGGACGCTGCCTCAGAAAGTTTGGGGTGAGAGGATAATAGATCTCAGCTGCCTCCCTAAGGCTCATTCTCAGTCTCCCTGGAGACAGCACCCAGCTCTTCTCCAGCCTAATTTTTTTTCAATATTAATAGGAAATTGATCGTTTTCATACTGTCCCAAAAGAAACAGAACTGTGTGTAGCAGTTTACATAGATGATGTCATTGGCTTTTAAACTTCTATGTCCACAGCAAGACTGCACACTTGTTTGGTTTTGCCCGCACCATGTTTTTACATATTTGTTAATTAGCTGCCAATTTTTTTTGTCCTTTTGCCGTACCCGAGGCATATGGCAGTTCCCAGGCTAGGTGTCAAATTGGAGCTATAGTCACCAGCCTACGCCATAGCCACAGCAACGCCAGCTCCAAATGGTGTTTGTGACCTGCATCACAGCTCACGGCAATGCCAGATCCCTAACCCACTAAGCGAGGCCAGGGATCAAACCCAGGTCCTCATGGATACTACTCAGATTCGTTACCACTGAGCCACCACAGGAAATCTAAGCTGCCAATATTTTTAAATGAGGATTTTCGCATATTTTCAAAAATCTGATTTCTAACTTCTACTGAAAAATCAGACCACATGGCACAGTCAACCAAAGCTGAGGAGAGGCTGTCCCTCTCGGTGGGGCCTCTCTTTGCCCCCTGCCCCATCTAGCCCCCCGGGAGCAATGGAGCCAGCAGCTCCCAATGTCACATGGTTTTCCTCCTCGGGAAACTGAGGGAACAGGTATGTTCCCAATGCATCCCTCCCCCTGTTTAGCTTCCCATGGCGGCCGTAACAAACCAGTGGGCTTAAGACAGCAGAAATTTACTCCTTCATGGTTCTGGAGGCAGAAGTCCAAAATCAAGGTGTTGACAGGGCCGTGCTCCCTCTGAAGGCTCCTGGAAGACTCCTTCCTGGCCTCTTCCAGCTGCTGATGCTCCCAGCAATCCTTGGCGTCCCTCAGCTTGTAGCTCATCACTCCGGTCTCTGCCTCCACTTCATACTCCCTTCTCCCTGCATCTTCGTGTCTCCAGATCTAAACCTCCCTCTTCTTTGTCTTGTGAAGATACTAGTCATTGGATTAGGCCTCCCTACTTCCGATCCAGCATGATCTCAACCCGATTGCATCTGCAAAGACCCCTTTTCCAAATAAGGCCACGTTCACAGGTGGCATGGGTTAGGACTGGTCACATCTTTTGAGGGGACACAGATTAGCCCGCTGTGCATACCACTAGCCACACCCCCTTCCAACCTCATCTCTTACCCTTCTTCCTGCCCACCCCAGTTGCCCACCACAACCCTCGGAAGCTCCACGCTACTCCCCCAATGCTTCACAGCGATGCTTTTTAGCATCCCTCCTCCTGGCCCCCATCTCAGTCCTCATCTCATTCCTACTCATCCTTCAGTCTCAGCCCAGCCATCACTTCCCCGAGAAGCTGCCCCACCCCCAATCCCCATGAAAGGGTCCCTTGTCTTTTCCCAAGTTATGCACCATGCCTTGAAGTTGCCTTGTGAATCATCTCTCCTACCACTGTACATAAACTCCAAGAGGGAGTTTGTCTATGTGTCCCCTATTTCAACCCTATTAAGTAGCCCTCCGTGGTTAGTAGGCACTCAAATAGTAATAATAATAGGCACTCAAATATTGGTTGAATGAATGAATGAGAAATGGAATGAATGGGAGAGAGAGGAGGGAAGAAGGGAGGGAACACGATACATCACATATTGCGTATTTCACATCCCAGATTTACAAGGACGTATGCTGTGGCACGAGATACTTTAAACATAATGCCTTAGATTGTCAGGAACTGCTCGGCGCTTTTTATTTCCTCTCTTAATCAATATTGCCCCATCTCAGCGCTTGCTCCTGTCTCATTAACATTTATCAACAAGCTCGATGGTACGTGGGCATTTGCAATTGTTTCCTGACTCCGAATTTTAGTTCATCTCACAGGCAGCCCATTTAGCATCGAGGCGAGAACAAAAGCTTCTTCTAATCTGTATCCCGCCGAGCGACACTGGCTTTATCAATGTCATTCCCAGCCCAGGCCGGCTGGGGCCCTCCCTCCCCCTTTGGACTTGCATCGATTCTAACAACACTTCATAATGCAGACTGACGCTCCATCTTACTTGATCATGCCACCTTTTTTGTTGAGAGAGGTGGGCCCTTCTCCATCCTGCCTGGCAGTGATGTACAAGCAAGCCGTTTTCATCCCTTCTGTGGGGAAGATGTTGACAAGTACTGAGTGTACCTCAAAGGGCAGGATGAGCTGCATTTGCAGAGGGAAAGGAGGGGGCTCTGGGGCCGATGGAGACGTCCTGGGGTGGGAGTTCCCGTTGTGGCTCAGCAGAAACGAATCTGAGTAGTATCCTTGAGGGTGAATGTTCGATCCCTGGCTTTGCTCAGTGGGTTAAGGATCCCACATTGCCTTGAGCTGTGATGTAGGGTGCAGACACAGCTCGCAACCCACATTGCTGTGGCTGTGGTGTAGGCCAGCGGCTATAGCTCCGATTTGACCCCTAGCCTGGGAACTTCCATATACCATGGGTGCGGCCCTAAAAAGACAAAAACAAAAACACATCCCGGGGTGTTTCTTCCCCTGCAGTCCCATTAGGGAACTGTGGGCATCTGTCACAGGTCCTCTGAAAAGGACCTCAGAGTGAACTTCTCAGCTCGATCCCTGGTAGTGACCTTGTTACACTCAAGACTTTGCTGAGAAGAATCTAGAGACCTGAGGGTTAATGCATTTTTGTGTCTAGCCGACCTTGACCTCTGTACCGCTTATTGTCAACTGTGCCCCATGGCCCCGTGAGCAGGAAGCGACTCTCTTCCTGCACAGGTGGGTGGTCATTTCATTCTTGGTACCACACCAGCTTTTCTGGGCCTCCTTCGAAGCACTGAGCACCACTGTGTGGTTTCAAAGAGCCTCTGATATCTGGCAGTTTCAAAAAAAAAAAACACTACCACTTAATTCTCCAGGTTTTGGAGCTTTCTCTCTAGGGTTTGGAGTTCCCTTTGTAGCTCAGTGGGTTATGAACCCATCTAGTATCCATGAGGACATCGGTTCAATCCCTGCCCTTGCTCAGGGGATTAAGGATCCAGCGTTGCCATGAGTTTTGGTATAAGTCACAGACACAGCTTGGATCCTGTGTTGCAGTGGCTGTGGCATAGGCTGGCAGCTATAGTTCCAATTTGACCCTCAGCCTGGGAACTTTCATATGTTGTACGTGTGGCCCGAAAAAAGAAAAGAAAAACTTGCTTTCTCTCTAGGTTTTATTTCACCTGAGGCTTATCCTTGGCCCATGGTCTGTGAAGTCACTGAGATGAAGCATCGTGGGTGTTGCTGTTCCTATGATTCCACCTGTTGCTCACCTGCCATCTCTGATCACGGTATCTGGTTATTCCAACTGACAGCCAGTGGGTCTCACATGGAAAGGGGAAGGTTTTGGGGGTGGCAGGCAGTGCCTCAGGAGGAAGAGAGAAAAGGAATCTAAACAACCAGGTCTTACTTCAGTCTTGGCAGGCTGGGAAAGGACAAGCCCCACAAAGCACAAAATGAGCAAAGTCTCTCACTCGCCTCTCAGCCCCCTCCATCCCAGCCCAATGCCAGGTTCGCTTGACCTTTGGGATGTGCTCATCTATGATACTCCCCCCTCCCCAATCATCTACTCTTCTGGGGGATGGGAGAGAGGCGAGGGGGGGGTGTTGAGGAAGGCAGAACTCCAAGATGGTCCCCAAGATTCCTGCCCTCTGGTGTCCATGCCCTGTATAATCTTGCTTTGAGTGTGATCAGAATAGTGATTAGGTTACACAGCAAAGGAGAAGGGGTTTTCTGATGTAATTAAGGTCCTTAATCAGTTGGCCTGGAGTTAAGAGAGATTGATTGTCCTGGGTGGGCCTGACCTAATCAGTGAAGCCCTTTAAAGAGGGTGACATGTCAGAGAGATTCACGCCTTGGCCTCCAAGAAGCAGCATGGAGACACTCAAGAAAATGAATCCGGCCAACAAACCTAAAAAGCCAGGAATACCCCAAGCCTCAGCTGAGACCCCAGCACCAACTGACACCTTGATTACAGACTGTGAGACCCAGTGAAGCCCTGCCCAGACTCCTGTCCCATGGAAACTATGAGATAATAAATGAGGGTTGTTTCCAGCTGCTAAGATTGTGGTAATTTGTTACCCAGCAATAGAATTTTAATACAGAAGTAAACAAATCCTTTTGACCAACGACAGAGACAGAAGTTACCTCCATTCTCTCTTAATCATCTTTATATCAGCTCTGAAAAATGGATGTTGTTAACACCATTTGTCATAGATGAAGCCGAGGCCCAGGAAGGCAATGGAATTTAGCAAAGGCTGCCTCGTTTTCTGGCACTTGGGCTAGAATTCATTCCCAAGTCCATAAAACTAAAGTCCACAATCTTTAAAACACCTGCTAAGTTTGGCCCCTCTCCCTCAGGCTTGCTCTTCAGAAATCTGTTCCTTCAACAATAAATCTCAACCAAGAGTTCAAAGTTACTGAATTAATTAATTAATTTATTTATTTATTTATATTGCTTTTTAGGGCCGTATCCTAAAAAGCAAAATGAATAGGGAAGTTCCCAGGCTAGGGGTCAAATCAGAGCTACAGCTGCCAGCCACAGCCACAACCACAGCCATGAGGGATCCGAACTGCATCTGCGACCTGTACCACAGCTCACAGCAATGCCAGATCCCAACCCACTGAGCAAAGCCCGGGATCGAATCCGCATCCTATAGATACTAGTCAGATTTGTTTCTGCTGAGTCACAGTGGGAACTCCTGAACTCCTAATTTTCACAAAATTTAGTAACTGCCTCCCACATCAGTGATAATAAGTAGCAGTACTTTGAGTCCATATGTTTGTAGCCCATAGGGATAAATGATATTATTGTTGTTATTGTTATCTCCATTTTACTGATGAGACATAAAAAGGTAAAGAAACTTGCTAAAGATCACCCAACCTTTTAGCAGTAGAAATAGCACCTGAGCCCAAGCAAACTAATATCAGAGCTTTGCTTTTACCCATCACACCATACTATCCTCCAACAAGTCTTAGGTCTGACATTATGCGGAAAAAAAAAAAAAAGCAGTGCCAAGTAATAACTTGGAAATGCACATACCTTCTGAAGTCTAATGGGCTATAATTCACTTCAGAAATTGGGAACGGTGTTCCTCTGTGGCTCAGCCCGTTAAGGACCCAGCATTGTCACTGCTACAGCATGGGTCATTGCATGGCAGAGTTCAATTCCTGGCCTTGGAAACTTCCATATGCTGTGGGCGCAGCCAAAAAGAAAAAGAAATTGGGGAGTTCCTGTCATGGCTCAGTGGTTAACAAATGAGACTAGTATCCATGAGGATGCGGGTTCGATCCCTGGCCTCATTCAGTGGGTTAAGGATCCAGCATTGCTGTGAGCTGTGGTATAGGTCGCAGACACATCTTAGATCTGGCGTTGCTGTGACTGTGGTGTAGGCTGGCAACTGTGGCTCCGATTCGATCCCTAGCCTGGCAACCTCCATATGCCACAGATGCAGCCCTAAAAAGACAAAAAGACAAAAAGGCAAAAAAAAAAGAAAAAAGAAATTGGGAAGAATTATAAATAAGTAGCTGTATTTAGGTCAAGGAGTAGTCAGTGAGGCTGTTCGCAAATATTCTGGCTCTCCTTCTAGGCACAGGGTGATTTGGCATGACCATGTGGTCTCTTTTGTCAATGAAACATGAGCAGAGGAAACTTGTGTCATTCCCGGGTGGAAGGCTAAAGAGACTGTGTGATTTCCCTGTGCTGGTGACGAAGGAAACACATACAGGTGGAACTTTCAGCAGCCTGGATCCCTGAGTGACTAAGGCTGGATGGACTACCCCAAAAACACCCAGATACACACTAGACACGTAATATGACCAAGAGTAAACCTTGCTGGAGTTCCCTGGTGGCTCAGTGGGTTAAGGATCCAACATTATCACTGCAGCAGCTGAGGTCGCTGCAGAGCCACAGGTTCAATCCCTGGCCCAGAACTTCCACATGTTGCTGGCACGGCCCAAAAAAAAGCATGAACTTTGCTGCAATGGGAGCAAAAAAAAAAGGGAAATTTTTGATCTGGGAATTGCTGATCTGGGAATTGTTGTTACAACAGCATAACCCAGACCATCCTAACACATTGCCCTAACTAGGGCTTCTTAGCAAAAGCAAAGACAGTGTAAAAGTTAGCATCAGTGTAAATAAAAGAGCAAATACTAACAATCTCCCAACATGTCAGGCTAGCAAAGCCAATAGCCGTAAGTTAAAAGAGACAAATCATCACATTGAAAACAGAACTGTCAAAAGAGGCACAACTGAGTAATTCAGTGATTGGCGATGAACATCAGGCAAGACACAGATGTTATCATCATCATCATTTATTGTATGCCTAATTGCACATAATGTCTGACTAAGGAAAACATGAAGTGTTTAATCTCATTATCTATAGTCAGAGAAGTAGCTCTCCATTTATTTATTCCTCACCCTGCATTTATTTATGGAGCAATTATCATGTGTCAGGCACAGTGCTGGGTGCTGGTGATACGACGATGAATGTGGTAAAAGTGCCCCTGTCCTTAAGGAGCTGATGAGCTACTGAGGTAGACAAACACAAAATATGAAAGTCCATGAAGAGAGCAGCAAGAGAGTAATATGGGGAATAACAGAGTCCACTTTATTTTGGGGTTTTTTTTTTTAGGGCCGCACTCACGGCATATGGAGGTTCCCAGGCTAGGGACTGAAGCAGAGCCGTAGCCGCCGGCCTGTGCCACAGCCACAGCAACACAGGAGCCAAGCCACATCTGCAACCTACACCACAGCTCATGGCAACGCCAGATCCTTAACCCACTGAGCAAGGCCAGGGATCAAACCTGCATCCTCATAGGTGCTAGTCAAATTCGTTAACTGCTGAGCCACGATGGGAACTCCCAGAGTCCATTTTATAAAAGGAGGTCAGGAAGGACCTCTCTGTGGAGCTGAAATTTAAGCTAACACTTAAAGGATGATCAGAGAATAGTTTGGGGAGGAGCAGAAGAAAATCATTCCAGGTTAGAACAACAGGTTCTGAGGTGGGAAAAGGCTTGTTGGGTCTAAAGTATTCAATGGCGCCAGGGTGACTGAAGCAGAGCAGGCGGGGGGTGGGGGTGGCAAGGAAGAGGTGGAAAGATGGGCAGGAGCCGTCGGGAGACTCAAGGTCTCAGTTTTGTTCTCCAGACAATGGGAAGCCAAAGTAGAGACCCTGGGTCCCTTTAGCGTCCAGGTGGGAAATGGATTGCTGAGGGTTGAGAGCAAAAGCAGGAAGACCAGTTAGGAGGCTGAGACATGACAACAAAAGACAGCGGCAGCAGAGACGGAGAGCATGAGCAAGTTGAGATAAAGTTCAGAATCACAGGACTTGCTAATGAGGGGAGAGGGAAAAGAGGAAAACATCTGGTTCATTGCCTGGAACAGCTGTGTAGCCAGTGTGCTATTTAAGGAACGGGGGAGGGTACGGCTGCAGGATGGGGGCACAGGGAGGGAGGGGTCGAAAAGCAAGAGTTTGACTTTGGTGGCTGTGGGCGTGTCAAGCATGAGAGGTCGACTTTGTTGACAAGTGGAGAAAAACAAGAAAAACGTTGCATGTGTAAGTCTGGTGTTCAAAGGAGAAGTGTGAGCTGGAGATGGATCATGGAGGGTGATCGGCCGAGGAATGGCAGCGAAAGCTGTGGCCATGAAGGGGCTCACCCAAGAGCAAGTCAAGGAGGGCAGAGAAGAATGCCTGGACTTGACTATGAGAACAGCCAACGTTTAAGAGGTGATTGTGTTGGACAAGAAAAGACCTGACTGAATGCCATCTGCCTGCCTCCCAACCGTGTATTGTACCTAGAGGGGTCTCAGTCTCTGGGGGCTTCTACTGAGCCCTAGCATGTCTCTTTGTCTTCTGAGACCTTTTCCAAAACTCTCCTTCCATACTTAGTGAAATGGGATTCTCAGCAAACCTGCCTCTTCCTTCCCCATCCAGTCAAAGCAAAAACTTTTGACTACGAGAGTAATAAAGAAGCCTTCAGTGTCTGTTCTGCACTGCTAATTCCATCAGATTTCTCGTTATTCATGCCTGGCAGTCTAATTTTCTTCTTTCGCCTCTCCCGGAACAGTCACAGCCTTAATTATTGACCTTTTCACTCTTCTAATACCCTCTCTTCCCCTCATCTTTGTTCTCAGGAAGTCCCGCTCACACGATTATCTGCTGGAAACTCACCTGGGGATAGAAATTGTTTCCTGTGGACAAGTCCTCCCCCTTCTAATCTCAGTCAAACAAGCCAGAGATCTCTGTACATCAAATATTAAACTCACGCTTGACAGATCATGCTCCCAGTCACCCTCCTGCCAGACTGTGGATGAATGGGTTTACGTCCTTCACAGAGATGTCTCACCAGATTTTCACCAGTTGCCAAGGGTGGCAGTCACTCCTGGTCTCTTTCTCCTGCTCAAAATGTTGCAGGAAAAGGTGTTACATCATTACACTTGCAGGGTATGTATCTTGTTCTTGGGGCCATATTTTTTTTTGGCCATGCCCATGGCATGCAGACATTCCCAGGCCAGGGATCGAAACTGCTCCACAGTAGCAACCCAAGTCAGTGGCAACAGCAGATCGTCAACCCCCTGAACCACCAGGGAACTCCTTAGAGCCACATTTTCAGAGAGATGGACAAACTAACAGGCATTCAGAAAATGGATGCTGCTATAGAGAAGAAAACCAGAGCCACACCAAATAAGCAACAGTCAAAAGAATCAGAGATGTTTAGGTTGAAGAGAATATCCTGGTGCAGGGGTGAGAAAATGATGGCCCAAAGGCCAAATCTGACCTGCCATTCCAATAAAGTTTTATTGGAACTCAGCCACGTCCATCTGTTTACACACTGTGGAGGGCTGCTTACCGTGATCCAGTAGCAGAGCTGAGTAGTGACAGAGACTGTAAGGCTTGCAAGGTCTAAAATAGTTACTATCTGGCTCATCACAGAAAAGGTATGCCAACCCCTGTTCTGGAAAGAAAAGGGAATGAGGGCGGGAGGGAGAGAAAAGAAGAGGAGAAATACGGTTGTATTCAGACAACTATTTTAAGAAACAAGAACTCTATTTGCTCAACGTGGCCCAAGATATCAAACAGGGTGCAATAGATTGACGTTACAGGACAAGAGCTCTCCAGCAGATATGGAAGCCACACCAGAAGGGCTGCCTGGGGCAGAAAGATGTCACTGGAAGTCCACAGGTGTCAGGTGGACTAAGGTCCCACAGGGGCATGCAGGTTTAGCTAAAGATTTTGCTAAAGGAAGCATGCAAGCTGAGAGGTTTTGAAAGGCAGGGTGTGGCTGGAGAAAGGGCTGTGGCTTGAGAGCAGAGGGGAGAAATTATGGGGAGGAATGACAGAGTGATGTGACCATACAGTGAGGAAACCTACAAAAGAAGGTTTAACCATGTGGCATGTGACATAATCTCTTCCATGTTCTTCTGAGACCTTCAATTAAAACAATATTCTGCCAGCGCTTCTGGGGTCATATTTGTGGAGATTTTGAGGAGGCGGTATGAAGTGCTGGCACGAGTCTTAAGGAAATAGCCTATTAGCCCAAAGAGACCTGAGTCCAATCCAGCTGAACCAACCCTTGTAGGGATGTCACAGATGCTGGGAGGCCATTCAGATCCTGCCAACCCTGGGGCCATAAGAGTCTTTAAAAACATGATCTGGCTTAATTTAACACTAGCACTTAGTTGAACACTCAACATGAATCTCGCTTGTATTTTTTAAAGACACATTTGCTAATGTTTTTTATTTCAGATCCTATTTAGGAATTGCCAAGGCTCAACCACATGTGGGAGATGCCAGGAGGCAACATAATTTCCAAGCTTTGGTATTTCCCTGAGGATGGCCCAAATCTGTGAAAATTTCATAGGAATTGTCCAGACTCATACAATGGACAACACTAAGAATGAACTGTAATATCAGTTATGGACTTTGGGTGACTATGAAGTGCCCATATAGGCTCATCACCTGAAACAAAAGTACCATTCTGGTGGGAATGTTGATAAGGGAGGAGGCTGTGCATCTGTAGGGCAGAGCACACATGGGGAATCTCTGTACCTTCCTCTTGATTTTGCTGCGAACCTAAAAACACTCTTATCATATTGTCTCTAAAGAAAATGTTCACAAAAGTTTTAAACACAAAGAACAATGAGGACATAAGTTGGCTCTGGGTTGGATCCTAGGTACTCACAGATCAACAGATGGGAAATGTGTACCCCACGTGCTCACATCCTTATGAGCTATTTCTCTTTTTATATATATGATTTTTATTTTTTTCCATTATAGTTGATTTACAGTGTTCTGTCAATTTCTACTCTATAGCAAAATGACCCAGTCATACATACATGCATATATGTTTTTCTCACATTATCCTCCATCATGTCCCATCACAAGTGACTAGCTATAGTTCTCTGTGCTATACAGCAGGATCTCATTGCTTATCCACTCCACAGTTTAACCCCATTGCTTATCTGAGGTTAATAATAATTGCTTATTAACCCCAGACTCCCAGTCCATCCCACCCCTTCCCCCTCCCCCTTAGCAACAACAAGTCTGTTCTCCAAGTCTCATGGGCTATTTCTATTGCACCCAAAACCTAGTAGCTCTGAACCACAACGATTTATTATTTCTCATGATTCTGTGAGTTGGCTGGGCATTTTCTCTGCTGGTCTCATCTGGGCTCACTTGTGTGGCTACAATCAGCTGAAGGCCCAGCTGGGCTGGAAGGTCAATGATAGCCTCACACACGTGCTTGGCAGGTGCTGCTGATGGTAGCCAGGAACTTGGTTTTCCTTCATATGCTCTCTCATCCTCCAGAGCCCTCTCCCCCAGGTCCCTTGAGCAGGACAGCCAGCCTTGGTGCTGGCTTCCAAGAGAGCAAAAATAAGGGAAGTTATAGGGCTCTTAAGCCCAGGACCCAGAGTCGAACATCATCACTTCAGCCGCATTCTATTGGTCAAAGTCAAGTCGTGGGCCAGCCCAGGTCCAAGGGGAGGGAAATAAATTCCACCTCTTAATGAACAGTTTGCAATCGCACTGCAAAAGAGCCTTTGTGAGATGTCTCACTCATCTTTGGAAAATCACACACACACACACACACACACACACACACACAGGGTCCTTTATAAGCAACCCACACTTGGTTGGTTGGCACTGCCAGCCAGAACCTAAACTTGACTGTATTCAATGGAGGAAGACATTAGAGAGTCCTACACACTAGTTCTCCTCTTGCTTGACTTTAGCCCCATCATAAGCAGACCCTATCAGAGTTTACATCCCTTGGGAAGCATTGTAATTGATCTGTGGATCAATCCATAAATATCTGAATCCACAACAATAGCCTGTGCATAGGAAAGTTCAGCTCATGCTAGGTTTTTCCTTCCTGCTAAATCATGCTGAGAGAACCACAGTGAAACTTTATATCTAAAAAAATGTTCAAAGCCCCCATCATCAACAGACTTAACAAGATGCATCCCCTAATCCTTTCCTTTCCCTTTTTTTTTCTGTCTTTTTGCCTTATCTAGGGCCGCACCCGCAGCATATGGAGGTTCCCAGGCTGTAGCTGCCGGGCTCCGCCAGAGCCACAGGAACGCGGAATCTGAGCTGCGCCTGGAACCTACACCACAGCTCACGGCAATGCCGGATCCTTAACCCACTGATCAAGGCCAGGGATCGAACCCGCAACCTCACGGTTCCTAGTCGGATTCAAAAACCACCGAGCCACGACGGAAACACCCCTAATCCTTTCCTTTCATCACAGACAACTTTTTTTTTTCAACCTACCAGCCCTCCCTTCTATGGAGTCTTGTGCCCCTTCCTAGCCCACGCAGGTGGCTCTAGTGGGGGCTGCCATGTTCTTACATGACTCCACCCCCTTGGTCAGAGGTGATTGGTCCAGAGATGGACATCCAATCCAATCAGAGTTTTCCCTAGGATTTTTTTTTTTCCTAGCTGGAACTGGTAGAATAGAGCCATGCTCTGTGATGACAGGAACTGTGGAGTGAAACAAAAAGGCGCTTTTGTGGCCACATGCCTCACCGTATGGACAATATCTCGAGGGAGAGAAAATTGAGGTGATACGCAAAGGCAGACACAGAGATGGAGAGAGAGCTCTAGTGGTGTATGAGGCCCTGGTTCCTGGAGCCCAGCTGCATCCTTGCCTTTCTGCAGAGTGACTTTGATGGTAAGGGAAATTATGCCCAAAAAGCTTATCCCAGATGCCCTGCTCTTGACCCACGGGTGTTCACCACGCATCCCAGACCAAAGCTCCCTGTGTTGGCCTCTTTCCCTTCCTCGAATCTTGTCCCCACTCCCCTCTGGGTGCCCCCTGGAGTCACCTCCCAAATAAACCACTTGCACTTCCATCCTTGCTTCAGGGTCAGCTCCTAGGGAAAACCAGACTAAAGCATGGTCCCTTTTCTTACCTACACTGGTAAGATGTGGGTTTCTGTCATTTCCACCAATAGTTCTGACTATTACCTTCTGCTGGGATGACCAGATGCATTTAGAAATCTCCACCATCTCCCCCCAGTGCCTATGTTATAAATATGCAGATTTCCTACCAAATTTAATGGTATTCTTGATCGACCATAAATTTCACAAAATGCACTGCCCTTTTGTAACAGTTCCCCATGACTCATATAACAGCCATACAAAAGAAAGTCAGAGTCAGAGATGGCTCTACTGTCTGGCAAAGAGGAATCTAGTCCAGGGTGACATGGTTTCGAGAGGCTCCTGAAACTGCGGGACCCTCAAGCCTGCATGACCCGCAGCTGAGTACCAGGACAGCTTGAAAACACAGCAGCAGGAAGGGATTTACTCTCTCCTCCATATGTCATCCTCCATCCCATCCGAAGTGCTCAATAAATATTTGCTAAACAGATGATGGATTTATGCCTTCCATACCAGAACTCACCAAAGGGGGAACATGATGTACTGCAATGCTGTGACCATAGGCATCACGTGACTACAATGAGACATGTCTCTAGCCAGCCATCTCCCCAAAGCTCTCCTGACTATACCAAATGTTGCATTTTGGAAAAGTTTCAATGGACTTGGAGGATTGTTGCAGGAACTGCTGGCTGTTTTTTATTGTGTTTTCAGACTATAGAGAGATATTTGAATTTTTGCTAAAAAGGCCTCAGTGATTAATACACAATTCCCAAAGGGCCAAACCATGGAGTACAAACATTTGCATTTCCTTGGAGCATATACACACCAAGGACTCAAAGTTCTCTCCAGACCAAAGAATACCTGGCCTGGGACAGTCCCAATCCTGGAATCAAGAGTGGCTGTCCCCCAGGTCTGGCCCTCTCAGAGTGGCATGCATCACTGCCACTAAGGGTAACCAGGTACGCAAACTAAAGATAATGATGCTTTATTGGCCCACAATCATATGTCCCTTCCATGTGCTGGAAGGAATGCCAAGCCCAATTTGTCCAAGCACAAAACAGCACCAGTGGCATCATCAGATCAGATAAAGAAACTATCAGTGGCAATTTACTGCTAGACTAAAAGTAACTAACATCTGCTGAGCACTTGTCAGTACGAAGGACCAGTGTAAGTGCTTTACCTGCTGCGTTAGCCAGGGTAGACCAGGTTCTGTCACAGGCACAAATTAACCCCCAAAGCTCAGTGGGTTGGCAGCAAAGGCTGACTTCTCAGATTCCATGCCCACCAAGGCTTAAATAAGGATTATACTCTATGTGGTCAGTCACAGACCCAGAATGCTGGAAATTCTACCATCTCAGTACAGTTACTGTGGCAGGAGACAAAAGGGTGAGCCAGTTACGCACCAGCCCTGGAAACCTTCAGCCTGGAGGTGATACCTGTGGCTTCCACTCACAACACGTGGGGCCATGATAACAAGGGGGCTGGGAGGTGAGGGAGAGCCCACACATATCCCAGGAGCAGTAAGCATTCCTGCCAAGAGCGTTATCTCATTGGAGCCTCACAGCCTCAGGAAATATATCACTATTCCTTTTTACCCAGAAGGAAACAGAAGCACAAAGAGGTAATGGGACTTGTCCCAAGGGTCACAGGTAGTAAGTGGCAGAGCAGGGATGTAAGCCCCGGACTGCAAGCTGCAAAACACTCTCAACTGCTCTGCCACATGCTCATCACAAAATTCTATGAAACTCCCCCTATAGCAAAACACTGTGCTAATTAATAGGAGAGGCCAAGTTGTGCAAATACAAGATGGAGCTCCCCTGACACACTACCTCCTCACCCCCAAAATTCAACCTCAGCAAATACCTGAAACACAATTCTTTTTTTTTTTTTTTTTCCTGTCTGTGAGTCTTCAGGTTGCAAGAATCCTTCTTGTTCATGTCTTCCGCCCTCCGAGGGCGGGTGGCATACTCAGCCACTCCTGAAACACAATTCTCAGGCAATTTCAGGAAGGGGGAAATGGGTCACTTCATCTGGGTCTGATACCCAGCTCGCAGTCCACCCACGCGAAGACAAAAGCCTTCCAAAAACTTCACCCAAAAACCTGGGCAAGGGAGTTCCCTGGTAGCCTAGTGGTCAGGATTCAGCACTTCCACCACTGCAGCCCAGGTTCAATCCCTGGTCTGGGAACTGAGATCGCCCATCAAGCTCCCGTACAGCGTGACCAAAAAAACAAACGAACCATCCTGGGCAAACTGTCACCTCCTGTCGCTGGAAAACCCACTGGTGACATCTTCATACAATTCACAGATCTTTCTAAATCTGTGAAAGTGCATGTCATTTGTGTACCTGTAGGAAGCAGCCACAGGCAGATCTGTCAGGAGACTGTTGTCAGATCCAGAGGAGCAGCTAAGTGATGATGCTTCCAGTAGGCTGATTCCCCCAGCCTGCAAAACTCAAGTCTAGCAACACCTCCTCCAGGGAGCCCTCCCCTGCACGGCTTCTCCAGGTCAGGACCTTCTCCCTGTGCTCCCGCATCACTTTCCATTCACACCTGTGGCAGGGCTCTGCCATCGTGTGGAACCCTCTGCTTGTCTGCCTGTCCCCTGGGCTCTGAGCCATCCACAGGCAACCTCTGCATCTATATGCCTGTATCTCTGGCACCGAACACATAGCATGTGCTCAACAGATGTGGGGTGGCTGGGTGGATGCTTAAGCCTGTTCAAAGCAAGTTGTTCCCTTGGGGAATTTAACCCCTCTGTGTGCAGCAAAAGTGTAGCCAAGTATTAAAACTACAATCCCAGTCTCTCTTCCACTGTGACCTTGGAGTGGATCCATAGCCTCTCTGAGCTGTTTTATTCAGCTGCAAAGTAAAAACCACCTCATAGATATATTGCAAACCTTAAGTATAAAGCAGAGACTATTCAAACTAAAGCTCATACGCAAATGTTCACAGCAGCGTTATTCACAACAGCCCAAAAGTGGAAACAACCCAAATGTCCATCAGCTGGTGGATAGATATAAAAGATGGACCATCCATACAGCAGAATATTTTGACGTAAAAGAGAATGAAGTCCTGGCACACAGCTACAACATGAATGAAGCTTGAAAACAATGTGCTCAGTACAAGAAGCTGGACACAAGGAGTTTCCGTCGTGGCTCAGCGGAAACAAATCCAACTAGGAACCATGAGGTTGCAGGTTCAATCCCTGGCCTCACTCAGTGGGTTAAGGATCTGGCGTTGCCATGAGCTGTAGTGTAGGTTGCAGATGTGGCTCGGGTCCGCTGTTGCTGTGGCTGTGATGTAGGCTGGCAGCTGTAGCTCCAATTCGACCCTAGCCTGGGAACCTCCACATGCCGCGGGTGCGGCCCTAAAACAAAAGACAAAAAAAAAAAATAGAAGCTAGACACGAAAGGCCAGATGTTGTATGATTCCACTTATATGGCATGTCCAGAATAGGTAAATCCAGATGGACAAAAAGCAGATTAGCGGTTGCTGGGGGCTGGGAGAGGAGGGGATGAGGAGTGACTGCTCGTAGGTATGGAGTTTCCTTTTGGGGGTGATGCAAATATTCTGAAACTAGGTGATGGTTGCCCAGCACTATGAATGTCCTAACTGTCACAGAACTTGTCTGCTTTCACATAGTTAACATGGTCAATTTTATCTTATATCCATTTGACCGCAATGACTTTTTTTTAATTTTCATGAATTTTCAACTAATAACCTTTCTAGGATTTCAAAAACAAATTTAAACGGGATAGAGTAGGCAATGTATACACAATTCCTAGCCCTCATGGGCAGCCAACCCCCAGTGGCTGTTTTCATAGTCATAATGAACAGTAATTTGTTCTCCCTATAAAAACAGGCTATATTAAGCAAAGGAAAGCACCAAGCAGATTCGTTCTCCAAATGTTCACAACAGTGGAATTTGTACAAGAGTCCAAAATGTTTCACGTGGTTTGCCTTTTTTATCACAGCAAAATGCACACAATATTTAGCCTTTTTTCCCATTTTAAAATGTATTGTTCAGCAGTATTCACAACGTCGCACAACGACCACCACTGCCTCCTGAACTTTTTCATCACATCAAACATACCATCTCACTACGCTCCAGGTATTCGGATCCACAACAGAGCCGGGGCAGAATTATCAATTTAGACTTGGCTCAACCTCAGATAAAAATGGGAGAAAATGCAAGCGGCCGGTGAACAGGGCGATGTGAGCGTGGGAGGCGCTGGGGACAAGACGGGGCCCGGGGACCTTGCACTGCTGCTGCCCATCCTGCTGGGCTGGGCCGGCTGCCACTCCGTGCCCATCCCCGGGAGGAAGAGCTTCCACAAACTGCTGCTGATCTCCTTCAATGGGTTCTGCTGAGACTACGACCACGACGTGCACACCCCCAACATGGACCACCTGGCCCAGCAGGGCGGGAAGGCCAAGTACCTCACGCTACCCTTTGTGACAATGACCTACCAATCCCACTTCACCACCATCTCGGGTAAGCTCCGCCCTGCAGCTAGCCTGCTATGCTAGGGGAAGCTCAGCATCCGTTGTTCCCTGAAACAGAGCCCATTCTCAGTCTCTGTGGGGAGACTCGGGCCAACCATTCACCTGGGGTCACCGTCTGGAAGAGGCACTAGCTTAGAACACCCAGGAATGCCCAGGGCTGTTTCTAGAACCCATGGCCTGCAGACAGAACAGGGACCATAGCTGCAGCCTCCTAAGGGATCTCTCCAGTGCCCAAGCCCACCCTACCGTCCACCCTGCCTCTCACACCGCGGCCGGTGATGTTTCTTAAAAGTAAATCATTAAAAGAATCTTATAAAAATAATAAAACTTCAAAGTTTAAAGAACTCAAGTCAGGTAACTCCCCTGCTTAATACCAGCAAATTGAAGGGACACCAATGCTCTTTGAAGAAAATTCAAATTCTTTCTCTCGGTAACAGAAGGTCCCCTCGGTCTAGCCTTTGGAGTCTTCTCTTCCCCTCAGGAGCTTTGCTCCAGATCACAAAGGCCCCTGCCTGTGCCTCCCGCCAGCTCCCACCTGCCTCAGGGCCTTTGCCTATGCCAGTCCCCTCAGCTCACCTGAAGCATGTGGTCCAACAGAAGAGACAGATGTTAGACAAGCAAACACACTAATAGAGCTCATCACAAGTCAGGGGCACCAAGAGGGAAGAGGAGAGCTCCCCTGAGAGAGGACAGCAAGGGCAAATTGACTTGAAATCTGAGAGGCAAGGAAGGGCTCTGCTAGGAGGGGGCACTGGACCTGCAAGTAAGAGACCTTGGGAGTCCAGAGGAAGGAAAAGTGTTGCAGGCAGAGGGAAGAGCACATACGAGGTCTCTGTGACAGGAAGGAGCGTGATTGTTCCAGAGTCCCAGCTGCTACCAAACAAAGAGATTCCAACCTAAAAGAGAGGAAGAGAAGGAGCCAGTCGAGATGAAAAGGAGTCCATGGAGGTCCCGTTGTGGCTCAGTGGGTTAAGAACCTGACCAGTTTGCACAAGGATTCAGGTTCAATCTCTGGCCCCACTCAGTGGGTTAAGGATCCAGCGTTGCCACAAGCAGCAGTGTAAGTCACAGACACAGCTCGGATCTGGCGTTGCTGTGGCTGTGGTGTAGTCTGGGAATTTCCATATGCCACAGGTGTGGCCCTAAAAAGAATAAAAATTTCTAAAAAGATGCAAAGGACTCCGCTATAGTAAGACTAACAATAGCTTCTGTTTCTCCAGTGGTGCTTTGCCTCCGTTATCTCTAGGACAATGCTGCAAAGCAAGTGTCGTCCCTTTCCTCAGATGAGAAAGCTAAGGCTCAGCAAGGCTGGGCCTACCCTACTTCACTCACCCTACTTCCTGGGTGAGGGGCAGTGGTGGGTACTGGCAGCGTGAGCTTCATCCCCACCCAAGGAGCCACTCCCTGGGGCCTAGGAACCTCTGAGGTGATGGGCAAACTGCTGGTGCTTTTTTGCAAGGAGAGGGTCTCACGGCTTCCATCAGACTCTCAGAGGGACCCTTGAGTCAGAAACTAAAAACAGAAAGCGGAGCAACTACTCAGAGGGAGATTTGCTGAGAGAGATTTTCCTACTTGTAAACTCTGAGAAGCAAGTCATTTGGGAACTATTAGCACCAGGAAGCAGGAACTAAAGAGCCCTTTCCGGAGAAAGTGAACGCCACTTCTCAGAGGCATTAACTTCATAATGCTTAAAAGATCTCCCGTGGGCAGATTCTGGGTCCCCAATCACTGAGAATACAATGGGCACAAAAATATTGTAAGGTGCACTCACCTTTTATTTATTCCCCAAAGGCTTTTGTTGAGAAGATACAAACAGTGAGAAGCAAATTTTTTAAATTGCAAAATCACCCCAACGCCTTTCCTACATTCATTGCCATTGGAGTGGAAATGGGTACAGCTTCACGGGAGGGTATTTGGCAACATCCCATACAATTACGAATGCAGGAACTTTCTTACTTGGCAGTTCCACTTGTAGGACTTTATCCCACTGTTATGTATTTCCCAAACGTGCTGGGTGGAAAACGGTGTACAAAGTTCTGCATTGCATTAGTGTCTACAATAGCAAAGGGAACGAAAACAAACTGACCGTGCATCCAGAGGGGAGTGGCTACATAAAATACTAGACATGCCTAGAATGACACACTTGTCACCTTTAAAAGAAAAAGTGAGGAAGCTTTCTGCGCCCAGTAGGAAGTGATCTCCAAGATGGCTTAAGTGACAAAAGCAAGATACCAAGAATATGTTGTGTGCACGTATGAGTGCATATGCTATGCGTGGATATGTGCATACAGTTGCTTAGAGATGCACAGAGGGCCTCTGAATAAAGAAATAACCCTCTAAATAAAGAAGCTGGTAACACTGGTTCCTCCAGCAAAGGACAGGGAGGGAGACTCTGGACTGTACATCCTGTGTACCCCTTAGATCTTGTACCATGTGGATGTATTGCCTATAAATAACAAAATCTATACACATCAAGAACCCTTTTTAATTCCCTCCATGTAGAAAAAAAACATGTTCCTCTGTCCCTCTTATTTATAACCGACCTGCCATGTATCGAGCTGGTAAACAGTCACTACTTTAAAACAGATTTTGCAGCCTCAGCACTACTGACGTTTGGGACCGGATCGTTCTCTGCGGTGGGACCATCGCAGAGAAATGTTGGGCGCCATCCCTGGTCTGTACCCTCAAGGTGCCAGGAGTGCCCCTCCTCCTACTGTGACAACCAAAAATGTCTCCAGGCATTTCCCAATGCCCCCTGGGGGACAGACTGGCCCCTAGCTGAAACTTGAGTGTCTTGAGTGGCTGAACCACCACTTGGCTTACAAAAAGGCTTACGAGTTCCCACAATCATCATAGCCTTCAATTATCGTAACAGTGATCAAAAGTCAGAACATGTGAGCTATCAGAGGCCCACGAATGTACAAAACTCTCCTGAGGTCCCACAGTGGCTGAGCAGGATTTGAACTCAGCCCTGGACGCGAGGTTCCACGTGCAGAACTCAGCCTCAGGTTCCAGACGCAGGGACAATTGCTGCCTCTAGCAAGCCAACAGCCCTCCAGGATCTTTCCTTCTAATTAAGGTGTCCCTCCAAACCCCTCTGAATGTTGCACATCCTCAGCTCTCCCAGGCAACGAGCAGTCATCCTAAATATGTTGTGTTAATGACACAGAGCCCACCCCAGACCCAGCAAAAGCACCAGCATTTGTCTTCATGAGCTGGGCTTGAGTCAACCTCTGTCTGACTCCAATGTTAAAAAGCAACATCCATAATAGAAAAAAAAATGGATAAAAATGGGTGCTGCCAGCACCCAAAGACCTCTTCAGATTCCAGGGCTAGGCTTGACACAAAGTATGATTAAGGGGGTCTCTTGGCCTGACGACTAATTAACTAGAGTTCTTAGCAACACCTCAAGCACATTAGCTCAGGGAGAGAAGGGAAGTGATGTTGCTGCTGCTGCCCCACTTTTGCACCAGGAAGCAGTTCTCAAAGGGCTCAGGTCTGAGGAGCCACGTGGCCACCCCTGCAAGCTTCCTAAATGAGTCCAAGGGGCCAGGCTGTCCCTGGCAGGGAGCAGGGCAGGGAAAGCCCATACCCCAGGCATCCAGCTTAGCTGACCTGGCTGGTCGGGTCAGAACCCTGGGCTCCCCCACCAACCCCGATCCACACCTGGGGAGCAGGGTCTTCCTGTGCCTGGGGGCTGTCATGTGTGTGGATATCTGAGCCCTTACCCCATGGCCGGGATCATGTGACTCTCTCTCATCAGCTTTCCTGATGCTGATGAAGAAAATCTTCCCAGAGAGTTTTTAAATGGCTTAGCTTGTATTCATCCTTTTCTTAAAAAAAAAAAAATTTTATTATATAGTCGATTCCAATGTTCTGTTGATTTCTGTTGTACAACAAAGTGACCCAGTCATACGTGTTCATACTTTCTCTCATATTATCTTCTATCGTATTCTATAAAGCGAGACTGGACATTTTTCTCTGCTGTACAGTAGGACCTCATTGCTTATCCATTCTAAATGTAATAGTTTGCATCTACTAGCCCCAAACTCCCAGTTCATCCCCCCTCCTCCCACTCTTCCCCTTGGCAACCATGGTCTGTTCTCCATGTCTTTGAATCTGTTTCTGTTTTGTAGATAGGTTCATTTGTGCCATATTTTAGATTTCACATATGTGATATCACGTGGTATTTCTCTTTCTGACTTACTTCACTTCGTATGAGATGTACTCATCCTTTCATTTGACACATATTTTTTGAGCATCTCCATTGGGCCAGGTGGTATAGACTGTGGCCAGCTACACACTTACATGTCTCCATGGTCATGTCATCAGCTCGGACTTCCGGCCCCTCTGCTCCCAAATCCCACAGATTTTTTTTTTTTTTTTGAGGGGTGGGGTTATGGTTCCTTCTGCCTGGAGCTCCACTGGTTAAAGGACAAAGAGCCTCTTTCTTGGAGATTCTTCCACATATTTGCTTCCTTCCTCAGGGAAGCAGACAGGAGAGATTGGTTCTTACTCCCCTGTATCCCCCAAACTTTTCTCTGCATCCCAGCTCCCCTGTGGCTCCCATAAGGAGCTGAGCTTGTGAAAACCCAAAGCCAGGGGTTTCTGCTTTCTCCACTTTCTCCCATGGCATCCTTTCCTTGCAGCATGAAAAACAGAAGCCCTGGCTGTCTGAGTAAAGGAAAGACTAAGGGAGAGAGGACTTTTTAAATAAAATTGGTTATTAATTCAAAATATCCCAATTCATCATCTCTCCATGTGAGAAAGAAATTTGCATTCTTACAAAGGGTATGTTTTTCCTCCAAGTATTTTCCCCCCGGCACCACCTGCAAGGCAGAAGTGGGGCCTCTGTCCAGGATGGAGGCTTCCAAGACCGGGCTCTAGTGGGCCGTGTTCTCCCTCCAGCACTCCAGGCTGGGCCCTTGGCAGGTCTGGCTGCTCCCCTCCTTCATCAAAAGGGCCATTACTTCCTCCAAGGTAGTTTTCTTCTTCCCACCTAGCTCCACCACCCACGCTTTATCACCCCCACCTCCACGTACACACAGACACATATATACACACATGCACACATACACACACAGAGGTCTTGGCCACAGTACCTGGTAGATCCTCAAAATGGAAAGATGTATTCATCTTCTACGGTTGCATAACAAAATACTATAAATTCAGCAGCTTAGAACAACATTCATTTATTATCTCTCAGGTTTGGAGGGCAGGAGTCCAAGCACAGCTGAATTTAACCCTCTCGCTCAGGGTCTCACAAGGCTGAAATCAGGGCATTAGCTGGGGTGGCATCTCATCTAAGGCTTGGGGTCCTCGCTCAAGCTCACGTTACTGTTGGAAGATTTCATTTCCTTGCAGCTGTAGAACCCATGTCAGTTTGCTTCTTCACGGCCAGCAAGGGAGTGCCTCTCTCCTTTGGACCCTCTGCTAAGAGCACACCTGATGAGGTCAGGCCCACCCAGGATAATCTCCCTTTGGGTTAACTCACAGTGAACTGATCAGAGGCCTTGGTTACATTTGCAAAATATCTTCAACTTTTCCACATTCTACATGTGGTTAGAAGCCAGCCACAGGTCCCACCCATATGCAAAGGGAGAGAATTATACAAGGCGTAGATATCTGGACAGGAATCTTGGGACCATCTTTTTTATATTATTATTACTCAAGGAATTTTTTTTACATTTAGAGCTGTACAATGATCATCATAACCCAATCTGATAGTATTTCCATCCCAAACCCCCAGCCCATTCCCCACTCCTTGGGGCCATCTTAATTCTGCCTACCCTGAAAAGGTCCTGGATGAGGCTCAGATAACCAGTAGGTGAGCATCAGTCTTTGTGTAAAGGCAACAGGTAACGGGGGTGGTTCTCCAGCATAGAGCTACAGAAAGCCCCCAGAATTATGGTCCAACCCCTAAGGCCCGAGAGCCAATGCAAGAGGGGTACTGAGTGACCATGGAGTCTGGACTCTGCACATCACAGTCTCCACATCGGTAGGAGACCCTTTCGATTGCTCAGGCAAAGGTGATGAGGAGGAGGATGATGATGACGACGATGATGATTTTGAAGAAGGAGGAGGAAGAGGAGGACTATTCATTTGAAAGTACTTCTATTAATATCCTAGGGCTGCCAGAACAAAGTACCACAAACTACATGGCTTAAAATAACAGAAATATATTGTCTCATGGTTCTAGAAGCCGGAAGTCTGAAATCGAGATGTTGATCGAGCCATACTCCCTCTGAAAGCTTCTCCTGGTTTGCTGGCAATCTCTGTCTTTCCTTGGCTCGGAGATGTCTCTCTCCGAGTACCCACAAGGTTCTTCCTGGGCCTCTGTCTTCACATGGCCATCTTACGATAAGGACACCAGTCACTTGGCTTAGAGGACCACACTTCTCCAAAATGACCTCACCTCTGCAATGACCCTATTTCCAAATAAGGTTACATTCTGAGGCTCTGGGGTTCAGGATGCCAACCTATCTTTTTTGAGGAGCGCTACTGAAACTGTAACATAATTAACTGAAAGCTACAGGCATGGCAACGTCCAGATCCTCAAACTATGTCATCAGAACGATCAAGCTCTCTCTTTACTTCTTCCAATCCTTCTCTCTACTTCTCTTCCCTAAGAGTGACCAAGATTGACTCTCACTGGGCCAGTTTGCTTCTCACAACCAATCTCTGTGGCCAGGGGGACGGAATGATGCTGACCACCCAAGCTGGGACCCTATGCCCACCACCAGGTCAGGATGAGCAATGGCAAGCCCCACACAAACCATGTCACCCATGGGGGTGCTAGTGGGCCCCCAGGGGAAAGTCAAGACTATCATCAGAGGGAGGAGCAAGAGAAGAGAACTAGCAGAAACCTCAGTGATCCACCATCCAGTCTGGGCCCAGCGGTGTGGTGATGGGTCTGCAGCCAGTGACCCAGTAATGAGACCCAAGAAATCCCAGATCCATTCATGGGGCTGCCCACAGGGCACAGGCTCCCAGTGTAATGGGTGACCACACCTTCCAGCACCATCCCTCTGTGACCCTGAACTCTGTCGTAATTCCCCCAGATCTTGCCAAAATGAAAAGCCATTCTCTGGGGGTGAGCGGCTCATTCTGCTAGTTTAAATCACCTGATTTCCTCCCTCTCTCTCTCTCCAGAAGCCTGTACTTACTGCTCCATCACTGGTAATGACAATGAACATTTCTGCAATCTCAGTTTTTATTGCAAAGTGATTGAGGGCCAGCAAGAATAAATTATGCTCCTGAAACTAAGGAAATCCTGCCAAGCGAAGAGTGGGTGGATAGGAAGTCTTAGGGCAACAGCATGTATTTCCTCCCCCAAGGAACTGATGGAAAATAAGAAGCTATAACCACCATATTTCGTACAAAAGCCATGATATTATAATCTGACAATTTTAGATCTAGTCCAATAGCCATCCATGGCCCAGGGGTGAAAAGGAGACAAGATGATGGTCAAGAATAATGCAAGTGAGGTCCTCACAGTTCCACATTTCCTCCTTTCTGGAAAGGACCCTCGATGACATGCTCAGGGACCCTGGGGGCCAGAAATAAAGTCTCTCCCAGTTCCAGAACCCCCAGAGCAACCCCAAAACCTGAGCAACCACTTAGAGCTGTGTAGACAATTCTGAGAAGACTGTTTTCATGAATATTCTGTGGGTGGTGCCCCTTGGAGGTGTGCAGGGCACAACCAGCACAAATGAGCAGTGCCTTACATTCTATGCCAAAATGAACCCATAAGAAGTAAACATTCCTTATGGATGTTGTCATCAGTCATGACTCCACCTCTCCTTCATGGGACAGAAGCAAAGAAAGTGTGGCCAAGTACACTTGGATGATCTTTAAGACTAGACCAGTCTTTCTCTGTGTCCCACCATTGACATTTGGGGCGAGATCACTCTTTGTCTTGGGGACCGGGGAGGGAGGGCAGCGAGGCTGTACTGCGCACTGTGGAGTGTTTAGCAGTATCCCTGGCTTCAGCTCACTAGATGCCAGCAGCATCCCTCTCCTAGTCAAGCCAACCAAAAATGTCTCCAGACATTTTCCCACATTCCTTTGGAGGTAAACGCACTCCCTAATTGAGAACCCCTGGACTAGACTGTAACATGCAAATCACATGTAAATCAGAGAGCCAAAGCTCACAAACGTGATACTCTGGCCAGTGGCCAAAGTCTAATAAGAGGTGAGAGAAGTAGAGAAAGAGAAAGGAAATTAAATTCCTGCTGCCAGTCACAATACAAGGCTAGCAGATGTTGGAGACCCAGTTAGACGATGTCAGAAACCTTAATCAGCTCCCATCCTACTCCCCCAGCAACAACTCTCTGCTGAAAAAGTCCCAGAAGCCAAGAAAGCCACAGACATGAACAAACAGAGCAAAGAAAAGCACAGGCCGAGACAGAAAAGAGGTCTCTCCAGCACCAGCCATTTCCATGAGGAGAGAAAAAAGCAGAGCCATGGGGAAAAAAAGAAAAAAAAAGCTAAACATAAGGAAGGCTGGGAAACCAAGGATGTTTACTAACATTTCATTATGGAAATTTCCAACATGCAGAAAAAGCAGAGAAAACTGCACAATGAAGCCCCCTGTACCCAATACAGAGCTGCAAGAACCTGGCCACATTTTACCAGTCTTATTCCACTGTCCCCACCCAATGCCTTTTCCTTCCTCCCTACCTTCCTTCTTTCCCTCCTTCTCTCCTTCGTTGAATCTTTTACAGTAAATTTCAGACATCACACCATTGCATCCATAACACATCAACGTGCAGTTCTAACCTAAGGATCGGGTTTGTTTTTACAAAATCTCCCCACCACATCTAATAGATCTGACATGAAGAAACTAGGATGCTTGTGGGAGGAGGAAAGCTCTAGTTTCCACCTGAAAGCTTCTACTGGTGCTTCTCAAATTTGAACGTGTATATGAATCACCCAGGGGTCTGGTTAAAAAAAGCGGATTGTGGTTCAGTGGGTCTGGGGTGGGACCTGAGAGTCTGCATTTCCAACGAGGTCCCAGTTGATGCCAATGCTACAGGTCTATGCTTCACACAAGAGGAAGTGTCAGCCCAAAACACCAGGGCATTGGAGCAAACAGGTCACGACTGCTCGGGATTCCAAGGCCTGGAGTGAGAGGAGAAGCTGGAACCACCTGAGACTGAAGGCACAGGTGTATTTGTTTCCTGCAGCTGTTGTCACAAAGTGCCATAGGATGGCTGAAAGCAACAGAAAGTCTGGAAGCCAGAAGTCTAAAATCAAGGTGTCAGGAGGCCGTGTTTCCTCTGGAGGCTCTAGAGGAGAATCTTTCTTGGCCTCTTCCACGACTCGTGGCTACCAGCACTCCTGGGCTTGCGGCTGCATCACTCCCCTCTGCCTCCTTGGTCGCACCATCTCCTCCTTTTTTCTGTGTCTTGTCCTCCTCTGCCTCCTATAAGGACACTTGTCTTTTCATTTAGAGCTCACACAGATAATCCAGGATGATCTCCTTGTCTCACAACCCTTAACTGGATTATACCTACAAAGACCCTGTGCTCAAATAAGGCAACATGGAGTTCCCCTGTGGCACATCAGGTTAAGGATCCAGCATTGTCACTGCAGAGGCTCAGGTCGCTGCTGTGGCGTGGGTTCAAGCCCTGGTCCAGGAACTTACACATGCCATGGGCACAGCCAAAAAAACAAATCAAATGAAATGAAGCAACATTCACAGGCTCTGAGACTAAGAATATAGACCTCTCTTTAGGGAGGAGCAGGGAGTACCATTCAGCCCACTGCACCAGTAACGGAGAAATGAAGTGAGGGAAAAAATGCAGAAGAGAGGACAGATCCCCGTTTTGGTGACAGTGGCCAGTTAGGCAGGCCAAGGGTAGAACTGTGTGTCACGAGGGTTTCCAGATGGAATGCAAGTGCAGCCGTCTGCTTCCAGCTTCTTGGAGAGAGAATACTTCTGTTCCTGACCGCAGATTAAGTGAAGAGGTGGGGAGTGAGAAAGCCGTTCTCTGTTGGCCCAGCCCCTGAGGCATCCTACCTCTGCCTTAGGGCCATTCTCAAGTCTTGTTCAATGACAGAATCATTTACTGATGGCTGTAATTAAAAAGCAATGCCAAAAAGAAGCAATGTCAGCATTTGCATCTGCACTTTGGCATGAAGAAGAGTGGTTTCGTAAAATGGGTGCTAGGGTCTGATTGCCCCATCCAGAAAAGGGTTGCCATCCTGGGATGTAGCCTTGGGGTCATACCCCATGTCTGTGACAGAAGTTGATAAGGTTTTAAATTTTGACTGGGACACTGAGCCACCTGTTCCTATTTCCAGAACTTCTGTCTGTTATAGGTCCAGTGAATTATCAGTGAGTGGCACTCTGGGTTGTGTAGACACGGGATAAGTGTGGTTTGGAGGTTTCAGGTGTGGTTTGGGATGTTTCTCCCATCAGTATCTTGGCTGTAGTTTTGAATGAGATTTTCTGCTCAAGACTGGAACGCTGGGTTTATTTAAGATGGTTGGTTGACTCAATGTAGTGGTCTGTTCTTCCTCATGGATTTCATACCAGCTGGTTAACAAGACGTTTCCTCTCTGGTTTTGGGAATGTGAAACTAAGGAAGCACTGGACCCCGCAAATCGGGGGGAAAAACAAAGATATGCTCATAGCTTAATATGATAGGTTAGTTCAAAGGAATTAGGAAATGACACATGGTAAGTCCCTACATTATTTTTAAATAAATGAAGGTATGAAAGTGTGTCAAAGCCCAAATGGAGTATTTCTACCTGAAAATTAGTAGGTAGGAATTGAGCAAATGTTTATGAGGAGGATTACCAAGTACATTAAGTTTTGCATTTTAATTCCACTAAGGGTTTATTTTATAGGTTTATTTAATAATTTAACTATATTTTTTAGGGCATTTGGAAGTTCCCAGGCTAGAATTTGAATCAGAGCTGCAGATGCCAGCCTACGCCACAGCCACAGCAATGCCAGGTCCAAGCATCATCAGCAACCTACACCACAGCTCACAGCAGCGCTGGATCCTTAACCCACTAAGCAAGGCCAGAGATCAAACCTGGGTCCTCAAGGATACTACTTGGGTTCGTTACTGCTGAGCCACAATGGGAACTCCAATTATTTAACTATGATGTATAGGTTAATTTTAATCCCACTATGGTATTTTTTTTTTCCCCAAATTGACTTTGGAGTACATCGAGATCTGCGTCCTACTTATTCGGTTTGTACCTGGCCATCTACAAATGGGGCAGAGGGTGGGAGTGATTTGTTTGAGTAAACTGGGCAAACATTGGTGGAATGCCTCCTAAGGGCAAAGCATCATGCTTTGTGCCAGGGAGACACCAAAATAAATGAGCACAGGAGTTCCCGTCATGGCTCAGCGGTTAACGAATCTGACTAGCATCCGTGAGGACACAGGTTCAATCTCCAGCCTTGTTCAAGGGGTTAAGGATCCGCCCATGAGCTGTGGTATAGGTCAAAGACACGGCTCAAATCCTGAGTTGTTGTGGCTGTGGTGTACGCCAGCAGCTACAGCTCCAATTCGACCCCCAGCCTGGGAACCTTCATATGCCACGAGTGTGGCCCTCAAAAGACCAAAAAAATGATAAAAAATAAATGAGGCACAGCCCTATTCTCGGCCACTTCAGGGAACAGCAGCTGTAAGAAACAGAAATCCATTCACGGTAGCGCAAGGAAAAGGACCTGGAGGCAAGGCTCTGACGAGCAAACTCATAAGCCTGGGAACAAAATTAAAGGGCATCCAGGAATAAAAACTGTAATTATAGAAACCAGACTTCCTCCTTCTGGATCTCAGAAGCCTGGTGGGCTTTCTTAACAGCTCTATGGGTTTTGTTCGCTCTGCTTCCCTCACTTGGGACCAGCTTTCTCTTTCTGATCCTGGTTCATCATGGGAGACAGCAGAGCCCATCACCAGATGGTAGTTACTGGGTCTTTTGGTTAAAGTCCTGAGAAAGAATTGGGTTTCCAAACTGACAGAACATTGTAAATCAACTTTAATTTAAAAAAAAAAATTTGTTTAAGAATTGGGTTTCCAGCCAACCAAATGAACATAGAGATGAGATGTGGTACAACACAACGCCGAGACCTGCCTTTCAGCAGGGCCTATGAGTAGAGGAATTCCAAGAGGAGATACGCTGAGCACTGCAGGCGCCCAGAGGGCACTCGCTCTATTTTTAACTCTCACTCGCCCCCTAGAGTGTAAAAACCACAAGACCCTCTACAGGAGTACTTGACTCCAAATATTTGAGAAAGGGAAGGAGAAAGGAAGGGGCTGGATCAATTCTGGACTTCCTGGTTTCCCAAATCACTCTGAGAGTGTTTCAGAAATAAATAAACATCGGTCTCCGAAAACCAAGGGAAGGAGTGGAATCTAGCTGGGTTGGCTCCCAGACCTGAAATGCCCGGCTGGGTGAATTACCCTCACCTTGCCATAACCCAAACAGTGTGGGGGTGTGCACTGTACCCTGATTAAAGAATAATTAGCAAGCGGCAGGAAGCCCATTCGCTGGGAGAGCTCATCTCACTTCCTGTTTCACTAGTGTAATTCCCACTTCACCAGACACTGAAATGACAGCGATGACAGACTCTCAGAAGGACAGAGTCGCAGAGGCCCTTGGAAATGGCTATAACTCCACTCATACTACAGACAGGAGACTGAGGCCTGGGGAGAGAGCAAGGGCTCGACAAGAACCAAGACCAGGTATCCTGCCTCTGAGTCCAGCCCCCCTTATGCAGCATCATGGGACCCAAGTGAAACCAGCTCCTTTGCAGCCTCTGGAACTCCAGGCACAGTCTTCACACAGTTTTTCCAGCCAGCCCCCACCCCCCACTCCCCAACTGTCTCCAGAGTAGAAAATGCAATTCACATAAAACTGTGACGGCTGCCCCCTTCAGCTGCCTGTTTCTTAGCTTTCCTTCTCCTGTGTCTTCTTTTGCTCACATGTCCAAAACTGGCCCTTGACCAGGATAAAGAGGCTTGAGCAGTGAGAAGGAAGAACCGAT
This sequence comes from Catagonus wagneri, assembly GCA_004024745.2. Taxonomy (NCBI): domain Eukaryota; kingdom Metazoa; phylum Chordata; class Mammalia; order Artiodactyla; family Tayassuidae; genus Catagonus; species Catagonus wagneri. Next base: position 5,132,638 of record PVHT021183594.1, read on the forward strand.
GAGGCAGTGAAAACCCCTGCTGAGTCATGGATGGTCCCTGGCCCCTGGCTGGAACATGATTTTAAGTGCCAGGGTGGAAATAACCCAAACACCACAGAGATGGCTCCCTTTATACAATTACTGGGACGAGCCATGCCACAGGATGGGAGGTCATGCTCCCTGAGCTCATTTTCGGGTAGTTGTTTGATATCTGGGGAATATTGCTCTGAGGGGGAATGGATTCTATGCTTGGTTCCCAGCCTAGCCTACTTAGCTGATGTTATAATTGACCTCTGGGTCCCAGGGCATGGACGCCAGAATCCATTCAGAGCGGGAAGAGGAAGTTACTGTGCCTGTGGATTCCTCCAATCTTTCCTCCCACGTCCTCCCAGTGGCTCTGGAACCCCAGGTTTCCCCAAACACCAGAGTCGTCCAGGTTCTGATGTCTACCTACCCTGTCCCTGGTCCCTCAGGGAGTGTGGGTTAGGGTTACTGACAATCTAGATCTTGGATCAATGGGCAATCTGGGAGTTCCCGTCGTGGCTCAGTGGAAACGACTCTGACTAGTATCCATGAGGACGCAGGTTTGATCGCTGGCCTTGCTCAGTGGGATAAGGATCCGGCATTGCCGTGAGCTGTGGTGTAGGTCGAAGACACAACTCAGATCTGGTCTTGCTATGGCTGTGGTGTAGGCCGGTGGCCATAGCTCTGATTTGACCCCTAGCCTAGGAACCTCCATATGCCACAGGTGCTACCCTAAAAAGACAGGAAAAAAAAAAAAAAGCAATATGCTAGAACTAATCCACATGCATGTGTGAATGACTAATAGCCCCTGAACCAGTGGTGCTGATGTGTTGTGTGGCATTGAAGGTATTTTGGGAGGTTGTTAAAATGCAAACTCCTGGACCCCACCCCACAACTTCAAGTTTCATCGAGGGCTAGGGTGGAGACCCCAGAATCTGTGTTTTTAACAAGCAACTCAATTGATTCTAAAGGTGGTGGTAGAAAATACCATGGAGAAACACTAGAATAGGTGAAATGACAGGGGTTCATAAATCCCAGGGTGATTTGCTCTCTAGTGGGGGGAAGAGACACATAAAATAAGATTCAGAACTTTACAGGTTAAAAACAAAAAAAAGGCAAAGCCAAGCCACCGCCTGGGTGAATTAGCTCTGTGCTTCTATTTCATCTACTGCGATGGCATGGCTCAACCCTCAGGAAGCTATAACAGCAAGAGCGTTCCTTGTAGATTTCAGAAGGCTCCCATTGTTCATTTGAGGCTCCAATGCTTGCCCATTTGGCCTTTATCTGCCCCTTACAGAGGACTCACAATCATGGTATTCGCAGGCTGTAGTGCTCAACATTATCAGGCATTTGGGAAATGCAAGTCAAAACGACAATGAGATGACACCCATTAGGTAGGCCATAAAAAAGGAAAACAGTAAGTGTTGGCGAGGATGTGGAGGAACTAGAACCCTTGAACATTGCTCGTGGGAAGGTAAAATGATGCAGCCACTGTGGAAAATAGTCTGGTAGTCTATTAAACATTAAACATAATGTTAGCATATGATCCAGCAATTCTACTCTTAGGCATATACCCAAGAGAATTGAAAGCAGGAACTCAAATAGATATTTGCACATGAACATTCACAGCAGCATTACTCACAGCAGCCAAAAATGCAAACATACAGGTGTTTTGCCAACTGATGTATAGACAAACGAATTGTGGTCTACTCAGACAATGGAATATCATGAAGCCATACAAATGAATGAAGTACAGATTCATGCCAAAACGTGCATAAAGCTAAGAAATGTGATGCTCAGGGAAAGAAGCCAGACACAAAAGGTCACATAATGTATGAGTCCATTTCTACAGAAATGCCCAGAATAGCTAAATCCACAGAGACAGAAAGCAGATTAGTGGCCGCCAGAGGCTGTGGGAATGGGGGGCTGGGGACTTTACCCACCAGTGATTTGGCAGCAACTCTGACCTGGCAGAGAGCTTTTCCTTTCTCTATGCCCATGACCATCAAGTTCTAGTCATAGAAGGTCCTGCTTACCATAAACACAGGAGAAATCATCACCATCTTACTACAATCAGGAGAGTCACACAGAGGCTTCATCTCCCAGGAGGCCAGGGGAGTGGACACTCAGCGCTCCCCTTGGATCTCTCAGTTCACCCTTTAGACATGCAGTCCCTCTCCCCTGGTACAAGATGGGATCACAGGAAATGTCCCGATTCCAGGCTCCTAGCTTCTGGACACAGATTGACCCGAGGGACTTGGCCTCCCTGCACCCTGCCTTCCCACCTCCCTCATCAGCTTCCACAGCCAACAACTTCCCCCAGGGCTGTGAGTTCTGCTCCAGGATGCAGATCCAATCTGGCAGTTGTGAGATGAGATGAGCCCTTCCTTTGTGGCGGGCAACACTTGCACCCCAGAAAACAGGTCTGAAACCCAGAGGGGCAGCCCTCAGATGAAGGAGGCCAACTGGAAGGACGTGGAGGGAGGTGGTCTTAAGCCCACATGGACACCCCTGGCAGCATCTGATCACAGCACTTACGGATAACTTCCCTCATTTATCCCCAAGGTCGCTGCATCGAAGATCATGGAGTCATCCACGACATGATGTTTAACCCAGAGACACTCCAGAAGGACTCCTTCAGGACCACACAGAACAAGACTGAGTGGTGGGACAATGGCGTTCTCCTGCACCAGATCTCAGCCCAGAGATAGGTACCACCGGAAACCCTGGGGTAACTTCTTGGGACATCAACTCTCATTCCTAGGCACGTGGATGGGCTAGAAGCTGTGTGGCCTTGGGCAAGTGACTTAACCTCTCTCAGCATCTGTCTCCCTAAACATGATATAGGGATCATGGGGGTTGCCGTCGTGGCTCAGTGGTTAACAAACCAGACTAGGATCCAGGAGGATGCGGGTTCAATCCCTGGCCTCACTTAGTGGGTTAAGGATCTGGCATTGCCGCGAGCTGTTGTGTAGGTCACAGATGCAGCTTGGATCCTGCATTGCTATAGCTGTGGTGTAGGCTGGCAGCTGTACCTTTGATTTGATCCCTAACCTGGGAACTTCCATATACCTCAGATGCAACCCTAAAAAGCAAACAATAACAACAACAACATGATGTAGGGATCATGGTGTTGTGCATACTTAATAGAGCTGATGCAAGGATCAAATAAGATGTGCATTTAATGCATAGCTCTGTTGGTTTCAGCAATTTGGATGGATGAGTCTCCATGAGGGCAGAGCTGGCTTAATCAAGGCTGCACCTCCAGGGCTCGTCACAGAGTCTGAACCCAGCAGCTCTTTAATAAATATCTCTTTATACACTTGCCTCTGACTTAAGTATAAAAGCCCTTAGGAACGAGGTTGATCATTCAAGGCATGAGAAGCTCTGATGAGGACATTTGCTTGAAAGTAACCTAGTGGCCATTCATTATTTTTTCCAAAAGACAGAAATCAGGGTTGTGCGTTGAACTCCCAGCCCCAAACCTGTTACATTTTCTCAATGAGCTTTCAAAGTCGTCACTTCAGAATAGATCTTCCTCCTCTTCCCCCAAGACACCAGATTTCGCTCCCAAGCTACCCCGGGCCCTGACATCTCATCTCCATGCTCCCAGCTCATGTCATGCAGTTTGCATTGCAAGGGGGTGTCACTGCAACAGCTCAGAATGCAGGTTGTAGACTCAAACTCACGGAGATCCACTATGCTCCAGTTGTGTGACCTTGGGCAATGACCTCTCCTCTGTGTTTGACTTGTCCTATCCTTAGAATGAGGGCTGTCAGGGTCCTGCTTCCTAAGCTCACT
>PVHT021183594.1:5136541-5147340 GCA_004024745.2 Catagonus wagneri
GCCACGGGTCATAGCTGAGCCCTCGAAGTGCGGCTAGTGAGACTAAGGAACTGAATTCCTCTTTTTTTTTTTTTGCTTTTTGGGGCCACACCCACAGCATACTAAGGTTCCCAGGTTAGGGGTCAAATTGGAGCTACAGCTGTCAGCCTACACCGCAGCCACAGCAACATCAGATCCGAGCCACATCTGCAGCCTACACCACAGCTCACAGCAACACCAGATCATTAAGCCACTGAGCAAGGCCAGGGATCGAACCCGCAACCACATGGTTCCTAGTCAGATTCGTTAAACGCTGTGCCACGATGGGAGCTCCTGATTTCTTAACTGTACCTAATTTTAATTAATTTCAACTTAAATCTGAATACCACACAGGATGAGGGGCTACTGTTTTGGACAACACAGCTCTAGAAGGACCACAGGGGGTTTTCAGTGACCCTACTCTACCTCAGGTTCATTTTCTCCCCTTGACTCAGTGCTCTCAATTCCTTCCTCTTCTGTCTCACATTTTTTTAACTTTGAGGCATAGACCATGCAAATAAACCCTGTCCTCCATAGAAAATAACATTCATAACACAATGCGCCAGGTACTGATTTAAGTGCTTTATGTATATCAATTTATAACCACTCTGAGGTAGGTGCTATGATTATGCCCATTGAACAGGTGAGTAAATTGAGATAAGTTGAGGATATCATAACTTCTCAAAATCACAAAGCTAGTGAGAGGCAGAGCTAAGATTTGAACTCACCCCAGGCTCAGGAACCTTTTTTTTTTTCCTTTTTAGGGTCACACTAGCAGCACATGGAGGCTCCCAGGCTAGGGGTCGAATTGGAGCTGCAGCTGCCGACCTACGCCACAGCCACAGCAATGTCAGATCCGAGCCACATCTGCAAACTAGACCACAGCTCACAGCAACGCCGGATCCTTAACCCACTGAGCGAGGCCAGGGATCAAACTTGCGTCCTCATGGATACTAGTCAGTTTTGTTTCCACTGCACCACAACATGAACTCCAAGCAACTCTTAACCATTAACCATGACACAATATTTCTTCTGTGGCCAAAGCATTTAGCCATGAATTTCAGATAGAATCTTGTATTTGCCTAGCTGCCAAGGAGGTGAGGATAGTCTTCCTTAATTATTTATTCAAAGCCCAGAGCCTCTCTCACTATGAAATTTGTTCACTGGCATGAGGCTTCTGGCGTTTTCTTATGCATGGTTCTTGTCTCCTTGTCATTTATTTGCAGGACTTTGTTTCCTCTTTCTCAATTCATAATCAGAGTGCTTTTCCTCTTTGCTGAATCCATAAGTGGTTGTGCAAAAAGAGCACTTGGTCTGGGGCCAGGCGACTGACAACACACCACTTGTTTGGCAAGTGAACGTCAAGTTGGTGTATCTTGTTCTGCCATTGGCAGCTCCTGCCTGGGACAGGGCCATCCACCAACTCCCTGAGGAGCTGGCACAAAATATACTGCAATCAGAGCAAACCTGTGGTCCCAGGTCAGCACCCCCCAGAAACAGGGGGACAAATGCCAAATGCCACTCCGGGGCACATCTGCATTGCCAGGCAGGGCTGCAGGAAGAGGCCTGCCCAGTATCCATCACTGGGGAAAGCCATGCTTCTTCTGAGTCTCTTCCAGGCAGGCTTTGTGGAGATTGATGCATTAACCTTTAATAGGACTAAAACGATTTCCTTCAGTGACACTAACGCTGCCAGAGTCCATCAAGATCCAGGAGAGTCAGCCTGCCCTGGCAGCTAATGCCTAGAAGACAGGATTCCTGACCACCTTTTTGGCCACTCTCCATAGCCCACGAGCATAATCACATGCCATCAAGACTTGCCTAGTGGTCAGGCTATGAACAGAGAGGCTTCATTGAGAGCAGGCTGAGATTTTTAAAGGAGAACCCGGGATAACTGAATCTGATCAATGATAAGGGGTTTCACCCAGTTCAGAAGTCCTAATTCTCAGAGAAAGGCATGCAGCCCTGACTGTTAGACCCAGGAAAACCATGAAAACCTAAGGGCACATTTCTCCTCTCTGTGGAGTGTATTAGGATGTGAAACGGCAGAGCGATGATGTGGGTGGCATCCTAGTGGCTGCCAAGAGTCTGTAACAGGACCCTGGGAGGCTGCTACAGGAAGGGCTTTGGAGAGAGGCTGGGGAGGGCAGCTAGGATTCCCTGTGTCCAATGAGTCTCCCAGACAATAACTCCAAACCTGGGAAAGCTGTGAGAAAGACAGGCCAGCAGTTTCTGCTTAGAAGAGCATTAATGGAAAGATAACACATTCCAGTATTGGCCCAAACCGTGTCTCTCTCGCATATCATAAAGGTTCTAAGAACAATAATCTGACCTCCAGGGAGTTCCCATTGTGGTGCAGCGGAAATGAATCCGACTAGTAACCATGATGTTGCAGGTTCGATCCCTGGCCTTGCTCAGTGGGTTAAGCAAGGATCCAGCATTGCCGTGAGCCGTGGTGTGGATCACAGATGTGACTGAGATCCTACATCGCTGCAGCTGTGGTGTAGGCTGACAGCTGTAGCTCTGATTTGACCCCTAGCCTGGGAACCTCCATACACCGCGGGTTCGGCTCTAAAAAGCAATAATAATAATAATGATAACAGTAATAATCTGACCTCCAAAAGGGCGTGGCAGGGGAGAAAACAAAGACTCTTAGCCAGTTCACTGACTCCTCCAGAGCACAAGAAAGCCACGAAAACACTCAGAACCAACCTTCTGGAGGTAGAAAGACTCCACCTCTTTCTACTCAGTCACTCCCTAGAACGAGTAACTAACTCCTTTCCCTGAACCACTAAACATACTCTCCACCAGAGCACAACTGTGGAGAACCGTTCACAGGCCTTCCTAAAACTCATGTGCCTTGTGACTTTAATTCTGTCCCTTAAAGGAAGAGACAAGACAAATGCAAAACCAGACTGAAAACTCTGCCTCTAATGATTGGTTCTGGAGAGTTTGGTAGATTCTGTACAAAACCCAACAGTCTCAGGGCTTCGCTCTAATAAGTACCAACTCTTGTTTTAAAAGAAGTAACTTAAGAGTAATAGCCACACTGATGCAACACTACACTAAAGAAGAATAATGCACCTAATAAAACTAGCGATTTCCAATTGCTATTGCTACTAGAAACACTGATTATGCTAATTAAAGGGTAGAATAGTAAATACCCACTCTTTTGCATCCAATTAAGTGCTCAGATTGTTTCTCAGAAGTATTTGTTGAAAACAACACTTTTGATTATCACAGGTCCCAAATAAACAGAGTCGTGTGTGTGTGTGTGTGTGTGTGTGTGTGTGTGTGTGTGTGTGTGTGTGTTTACATGCATGCTCACACATACACATTTCTCTCTGGAACTCATTTCACAAAGCGGCATAGTTCCTAAAATTCCTATGGGACCAGCTGAGAAAAACCATAGTTTCCTAAGACAACAGCTTGGGATAGCTTTAAAGAAAGTGTGTGTTGAGAACACAGCGTGAGAAAAAAAACTTCACGTTGGGAACATCTGAGATTTAATAATGCAAACACCACAAACTTAACTGGATATGCAGGGCTGCCTAAGTCCCTCACAACGTCAGTGTCAATTTATTCCAAATAGTCCAAATAATAAAATAGCCAGTCAAATATGTTCTACAAAATGTTAGGAGTTTCATCCTTCCAGTCAATTCCAAACTGGAGAGCAAAGTCGACTGATATGGAAGTTAAACAAAGTACCATCACTGAAAACTGAGAATTATGTCTAATGCCAATCAGAAATGCAATAAATAAATATTAGAGGATTTGCAAGTTAAAACAACCATAGAAATTCTATTATCAGAAAGGAAAATGTGTTACCTGTAGAGGTTACAAATAAGATGCTAGAACCTAAAAGAGAAAGCATTTCTGTAACTATTTCCATAAGTTAATCAAGAGTGAGAATAGGATGGGTTTTGCACTGCTAAAAGGATATATGGTTCATGCATTCATTCAACCCACATTTAATCAGCAGGCAGCAGCACTCAGCCAGGACTGTTCTAGGTCCCAGGAAAAATGCCACCAACAATATCAGCACAGCCCTTGATTTCCCAAAGCTCACAGTCTAGAGGAGGGCAGAGGGAACAGTATTTCAAGCTTCCGGAACCTTGCAAAGTCTTTAGTACTGGCTTTTGTCTTAGGTCAAGCTTCCTCAAAGCAGAGCCTGAGACAGAGATTCAGCGCAGGCAATGCATGGAGGGAGAACTCTCAGGAGATGGGAGTGTGGAAAACTGACAGGGCGAGAGAAGGAGCTAAGTGAGACACCACTCCAGCTGGAAACCAGCCTCAGCCTGATCCCACGGGGAGCTCTGGAGCATGGCCTGCACCCCCATCTTATCCCACCCTGATGCCAGGGAGCTGACTTTATGTCCTCCTGCTCATCACTAGCCACAGGCTGCTGGGGATAGAGGAATGGTACAGGATACTTGCCCAGTAAGGCAGGACTTGGCTGCTTGGAGAGAGAATTTTCCAGAAGATGGAGCAGCTGTGAGACATTAGCAGTCACCCTCAGAGAAATGGGTGTGGGTACACTGGCCCAGCAAGCGGCACCAACAGCAGCCCCCACAACTTGCAAATTGCTTTCCTGCTCCTCTCCTACTTGGGAAGTTTTGGCATCACACTTGGTTATACGCTTCTGCCCATCGGTAGGCCAGATGGCCACAACCCAGGTACCAGATAGCCACAACGCAGGTGCCATTATCCCACAGTTTTTCCCCACCATTTATTCTCCATGCCAGATTGACACCGTTACCCCAGCACCCTCTCTTGGTGCTACTAAAGCCAACGAACTTGAGAGCGTTTTTCAGAACATCTAAACCTTGTGTGATACAAGAAGCATCACAGAACAGCCCTCAAGTTAATGGCTGAGATGAAGGAAAATACACGCTCCCCAAATAAGCTGGTCAGTCATTCGTGGAACCAGAAAGTCTATTGAGTGCCTACTATGTGTAGGTCTTGGTTGAGCCACTGCTTTACAACAGAACCTATTGGGAGACGAGTCCATCTTACTGCTAACTCTGTGGTGAGTGTACAAAAAATTATATCATTTTCCTAATAATTTTACCAAGCTTTGTCAAAAATCAACTTTCTGCTGAGCCGCAAATCACTGAATATTTTCATGACTTTGAAATTACTTGTGTTGTTCAAACAGCCTCATTTTCAGTCTGAAGATCCAGTTCTGCTCATGGCAAAACCTTCATCTCGGATCCAAGCCAACACCCTGCTCCCCAGCCTGTTCCCACCCTCACCATAAACCCTCTGGAGACCTCAGAAGCCCGGAGTAGGAGGACTGTGACCTGTGGTCTGTTCTCTCGGGCCTCCTACCCCTCTTTCCCTGGTTTATCCACTGGGGACAGGCAGAGAGAAGAGACAGCAGTTCCTCCCATGGCAGCTTGTGGGGAGGCAGGGGACCTTTTCCTGATGCCTGTGATCTACTGCACCGCCTGGTTGCCCATGGCCTGACCTAGAAAGTGAAGGTCACTGGGCTCCACTGACAAGGTTTTCAGGGTCAAGCAGCAACCCCAGGCCCTGCCTGGGCCTCACGAGACTCAGCCACCTTTCATGGCAGACACGTTCCTCCGATGTAAGCAATCCCATACCGCCTGCTACACCAATTCTGTCATCACTGGAGCCCCCAATCTCATCTTACTTCTGTAGACCCCCAAACTTGGGGTCTACGGGCACATTCCAGATCCACCCTCAGTGCCCCTCCGGAGTCAGAAACCAGAGGAAATGATCACTGCCCCCTCTTTGTCCAACCATGTGGTCTGGCCAATGTCCTTTGTTTCCCTCCAGGAAAAATAAAAGCTGAGCCCACTGAAGACTTACTAACCTGCTCTATGTGCATTTAGTTCTCCCCACCGCTTCACAATGTGGCGAAAACATCCCCGTTTTACAGATGAGGAAACTGAGGTAGAAAGCATTTGAGTAGCATGTATCCAAGTGAGAGAGAGGAGGTAAACCAGGCAATTCAGCATCGAGCACACCTTTAACTGCCCTGTTATCTGCCCCTGGGTGGGTTGCCAAGCTCAGCATCTGAGCAGACACCTGCATCGGGAACAAGATGAGAGTTTCCCTTTCTTGCAAACACCCCCAGATTTTAAAAGCACTGGCGACATGAACCAGTGAAGCAGATTCTCCAATAGCCCCAGAGGAAGTCCCCCAGATCTCATGTCATGGCCTCTGACTGGGACATGGGCCCAAGGCTGAACCAGAGCCACATCCCACCTCTGGAGCCTGATGTGGGGTCAAACCATCCCGAAGCGGGCATGGAGCAAGAGCAGGGAAGAGAGCCCTCAGGGGGCTCCAAACCAGCTACCAGGGCAGTGGGAAGCCTTGTGGTGGCTGGTTAGGTCTGGAGGCAAAGACACCAGTGCCCACTATGTGCCCAAAGACAATGCCCAACACTTTACCTGAAAGTTACTTGAATTAATCCTCAAAAAAAAAAAATCCTAACAGCTTTTTGGCATTTTACAGGTAGAAACACTGAAGCGCTAAGAAAAGCAAGAACTCACTCACCATCACCTAGTATCACTCTTCCTCCATCCCAAGGAACTTTTTTTTTCATGTTGCTGTCCAGAATGGGAATGCATCCTGCAATCACTGGAGTATCACGGTTTCATCGGCAGCACTTTTCTTCATAGGAGTATATAAAATGAAGGTACCTCTCGCAACTAAGAGGTTTTAGATTCAAGAGATCCTGGTGATGCCAGGAAGGAAGCCCAGCCCCCTCCAACTCCACAGCCCACGTGTTTTTGGTGCCCCTGGACCGGGGCAGGGAGGCCGACACACGGGGCTCTGCACAGTAGGAGAAAGATGGGAGAAATGGCCCTGACAGCCTTCTCTTCTTGGCCTTGCAGGGGAGGAAAATAGCGTCATTTCAATATCCTGGGGAGGCACCAAGTATGAAGGGGAGGCCACCTGGCAGTCCCTGGTGGAGTCGTACACCCACCCGAATGGCAACGAGACAGAGTGGCAGGAGAACATCAAGATCATCATGAACTGGTTCACCAAGGAAGACCTGGACTGCGTGACTCTGTCCTGATAACGTGGGGCGCCGCTTCGGGCCCGAGACAGAGGACAGGAGGGTGAGGATTCAGCAGATTGACAGGACCATCGGGTACCTATTGGAAGCCATCCAGAGGCACAGCTTGACCTAGCACCTCAATGTCAGCATCCCATCAGACCGCAGCATGACCACCATGAAAAAGAAGCCCAGTGTCACCGAGATCCTCCTGACCAACTACAACAGCTTCAGGCACTTGGTCAAGTTTGATATCATGGGCAGCTTTGGGATGCTCCTGCCCAAGGCAGGGCAGGAAGAAACTGCTTACCAAGCGCTGAAGCACGTACATCCTCACCTCAGCGTCTATAAGGAGGAATTTCCAGAATGCTTCCATTTTGCCAGACACAAGCAGGTCCTGCCAATGGTGTTGTACGCAGACTCCGGTTTTAACATCAATGGGATGAGTAGATTCTAAAATGAGTAAAGTCCATTCTTGGATCAATGAGGGAAGGGCAGTTCTGAAAAAAATTAAAATATAGTAAGTACAGGTATGTAAGCCAACTATAATAAAATAAAATGAAAAAGTAAATCAACTATAATAAAAATTTTTAAATAAATTAAGTAAATTAAATTCAATTTTTTAAAAGTACAGGCATGATGAGTTATAACTGCTTTCTAAGTGTTCCCCACACCCAACTCCACATCCCAACCAACCCTGCCCACGTTACCACTATGCAATGACAGTGACAAACATCCCGGACCAAGGTTAAGTGTCCAGGGCTGCGTTAAAAATTTGATGTTATTTGGAGTTCCCGTCATGGCTCAGTGGTTAATGAATCCGACTAGGAACCGTGAGGTTGCGGGTTCGATCCCTGGCCTTGCTCAGTGGGTTAAGGATCCAGCGTTGCCTTGAGCTGTGGTGTAGGTTGCAGACGCGGCTCGGATCCCGCGTTGCTGCGGCTGTGGTGTAGGCCAGCAGCTACAGCTCCTGCTAGACACCTAGCCTGGGAACCTCCATATGCTGCGGGTGCGGCTCTAGATAAGGCAAAAAGACCAAAAAAAAATTTGATGTTATTTCATTTTTGTCTTCCCAACAACCCTAAAGACAGATGCTCTTATCTCCCTGTTTTAACAAGGAAGAAACCAAAGCTATTTGGGATTAGAAATGTGAGGCTGGGAGTTCCCATTGTGGCTCAGTGGGTTAAGAACCTGACTACTATCCATGAGGATGTGGGTTCAATCTCTGGCCCCATTCATTGGGTTAAGGATCCGGCATTGCCATGAGCTGTGGTGTAGGTCACAGACATAGCTCGGATCTGGTGTTGCTGTGGCTGTGGCATAAGCCGGCAGCTGTAGCTCCGATTTGACCCCTAGTCTTGGAACTTCCATATGCCTTGGATGCAGCCCTAAAGATAAAAGAAATGTAAGGCTGATGTCCAAACTCAAGCCTATGTGTTTAATCATTAACGCACAGATCACCAAGAGAGTCACCAAAAAAAAAAAAAATTCCCATTTGCATATATCAAAAAAGTCAAACTTCTTCACATAAAAACTTATAGACACATGCCCAAAGCAGCATTATTCATAATAAACAAATGGTGGAAACAACCCAAATGCCCATAAACTGATAAATGGATAAACAAAATACCATCTATGCATTCAGTGGGATATTATGTAGTCACTGAAAGGAAATGAAGTACTAATACATGTTACAGTTTGAGGAACCTTGAGAACATGATGCTCCCTGAAAGAAAGCAGATACAAAAGACCACAAACTGTATGATTTCATTTAAATGAAATGACAAGGAATTCCCATCCTGGCGCAGCAGAAACGAATCTGACTAGTATCCTTGAGGATGCAGCTTCGATCCCTGGCCCCACTCAGTGGGTTAAGGATCCAGCATTGCCATGAGCTGTGGTATAGGTCGCAGACCCAGCTCAGATCCAGCATTGCTGTGGTTGTGGTGTAGGCCGGCAGCTACATCTCCAATTTGACTCCTAGCCTCGGAACCTCCATATGCCACAGGTGCAGCCCTAGAAAGACAAAAAGACAAAGAAAAGACATTGCTGAAGAGATTGGATTAAGATGGCGGAATAGAAGGACTGGAGTTCAACTTCTCTCCCGAAAAACAGCAAAACTACAACTAAATGCCGAGCAGCCTTCAACCAAATGGACTCTAAACTTCCAAAAAAGGTATTCTACTCCAGAAGACAAAGAGGAGACCACATCAAGAGGTAGGAGGGGCGATTACGTGATAGAAGCAACCCCATACCTCCTGGGTGGGAAGCCCCACAAACTGGAAAGTAACTGCATCAGAGAGACTCAGCTATAGGACTGAGAGTTCTGAGCCTCACATCAAAACCCCACGCCTGGGGATCGGGCACAGGGAGAAAGAGCCCCCGGAGCATCTGGCATTGAAGACCAGCGGGGCTTGTGTGCAGGAGCTCCACAGGACTGGGGTAAACAGAGACCCCATCCTTGAAAGGCACACACAGACTTTCACGTGCACTAGGTCCCAGGGCAAAACAGTCTCCATAGCAATCCGGGTGGAATCTTTTTGCAATTCTTGGAGGATCTCCTGGGAAAATAGGGGCGACTGTGGTTTGTTGTGGGGGAGGCACATTGAAGGCGAAGTTCTCGGGAACATTCATCATCCTGCATTTCTCTGGAGGGGGCCATTTCTGGGAAAATCTGGTCCCTCCCATCAGGGCTGAAAAGCCCCAGGCCAAACAATAATCCAGGTGGGATCTCAGCCCCACCCATCAGTAAACAGGCTGCCTAAAGACCCCTTAGGCCCACAGCCAGCCTCTAATCTCATCCAGAGACAAAGCCCCACCCATCAGAGGGAGAGGAATCAACCCCACCTACCAGTGGGTAGGCATCACTCCCTCCCATCAGGAAGCCTACAGCAAGCCCTGTCCATACCAACTTTAGTCACAGGGGAGGCAAAGGACAGAACTAAGAGAGGCTACCACTCTATTGTTGGCAAAAAGGTCACCACACCAAAAACCTATAAAAATGAAAAGACAGAAAACTCTAACCCAGATAAGGGAGAAAGAGAAAAGCCCAGTAAAACAGCTCAGTGATGAGGAGATTATCAGCCTCCCAGAAAGAGACTTTAGACTGTTGATGCTGAAGATGATGCAAGGCATTGGAAATAGGCTGGAGGCAAAGACTGATAACTTACAGGAAACACGGAGCAGAGAAATACAAGCTGTAAAAATTAAACAAGAAGAGATGCAAAATACAATAACTGAAATAAAAAATTCATTAGAAGCAGCCAACAGTAGAATACAGGAGGCAGAAGAACGAATCAGCGAGGTGGAGGACAGATTAGTGGAAATCACTAATGTGGAAGAGAAAAGAGATAAAAGATTGAAAGGAAATGAGCAGAGTCTCAGAGAACTCTGGGATAATGTTAAACGCTCCAATATCCGTATTATAGGGGTGCCAGAGGGAGAAGAGAGAGAGAAGGGGACAGAAAAAATATTCGAAGAGATAATAGCCGAAAACTTCCCTAATATGGGAAAGGAACCACTCACTCAAATTCAGGAAGCACAACGAGTACCATATAAAATAAACCCAAGGAGGAACACCCCAAGACACATATTAATCAAAATGACCAAAATTAAAGACAAAGAGAAAATATTGAAAGCAGCTAGGGAAAAGAAACAAATGACATACAAGGGAACCCCAATACGATTATCAGCAGATTTTTCATCTGAAACTCTACAGGCCAGAAGGGAGTGGCATGATATACTTAATGTG
>PVHT021183594.1:5154645-5266741 GCA_004024745.2 Catagonus wagneri
CAGCAGTCTCAGGACAGCGGGAGACCACGCTGCGTTGAGCGCAGTGACCAGGTCACAGACCCCCTTGGGCCTCATGAACTCATAGTATCAGTAAAACATTGGACAAAATGTTCTCACAGTCAGCAGATGGAAGAGACAGGGAGATACAGAACTGTCTGGGAAAAAGCTCACCTCCCTGCCCAGGGGACCTGCCATGCCACACAGGCACATGACAGGTAGCAGCTTCCTTTTGCCAAGACAGCAGCTCTAAGGACACTGCCTTCTTTTAGTTCATAATTCATGTGCGGTGAGCTCATTGGGATGACTCAGTTTGGACACATATTCCTCCCCAAGTCTGCCCCATCTTAAAGGTGGTAGTCATTTGTATTCTTTCATTGACATAAACCATATCATATTCTGGGAGTTCATTTCCCATCAGAAAGGAATTATACTTTTTTAACCCAAAATTTAAACCTTTATGATGTCACAGTGCTTGGGTCCCAATTCCATATTGACTATAATTGCTCACATGAAATGAGTGCTTACTCTGCACAGGCCCATGCTAAGCACTTGCTTACATGCACCCACAGCCCCCTTGGAGCAGGAACCATTGTTATCATTGGTTTGACCAGAAAGGTTGAGAGCAGACCTGGGAAATAGCCTGCCCACTTTGAATCCCGGTCCCACCCGGCACAAGCTGTGTGACCCTGGGCAAGTGACTGTCTCTCTGTGCCTTCTTAGTAAAAGAGAGGCTATAATGATGCTGAACCTTGTAAGGCTGTTGTCAGATTACATGAATATGTGCTAGTGTTTTTCTTCTGTCACCAAATGTTTACTGAAGGCACATGAGCCAGGCACCAGGATAGGCAGCATACAAACAGGGCTCTGCTTAGATGGGAGAGCCAGAGAATAACCAAATAAATGAATATGCAGGAAAATACAACAGGGAAATGGATCAAATTAGGAGAAATGGGAAGGCCTTCCAAGGAGGTGGCACAGGAACTGGGATCTGAGCAGTGACGCAGCCAACCTTCCGTGAGAGGGTCTCAGGGAGCCCATCAGGTGTTAATTCCTAGCGGACCAGTTCAGCCACAAAGCTGATCTGTGACCCAGGTGAAGCTAAGCTGCCAGGGCTAATGCAAATGGAGAGTCTGTCTCCTGCATCCTTTCTCTGACTCATCCAGATGTAACCCGGACGTCTCAAGGTCAGGCTTGCAGCCGTGTGTGGCTTCACATCACTTGGCCCCAGGTCTCTGGGGAGAGATCACTTAGCACTTTGCCAACACGGCCTGTTGCATGTTTAATGTTCCTGTGATAATGCCCTTGAGATTTCTCTCTCTCTGCCCCCCTCTCTTTGGATAGAGCCTAGAAGAGAAATTAAGGGACTCGTCAGATTCCGAGCTGCTGCTGGATATTTTGCAGAAGGTGAGAATCACAGAATCGCTGGGACGAGTCACTGGCCTGATGTGCCCATGAAGACGTAACAGCACACGGAGCGTGCACACGTATCCTTTAAAAAAGACAGACACTGCATCTGGCGCGAGCACCTCAGACAGCGCCAGCGCTTCTGTTTTCTTAGATGAAGACATCAAAATGTACAAAAATGCACACAAAAGAGGGAATCTGGGGGATTTTTTTTTTTTTTTGACTGTCCACATCGGGAAGTGGAGATGGTGGCTATGGGAACATCTAGCATTTGCCAGCTGCTCAGAGACGTTCTTCTTTGTTTAAGGGGAAAATAAGGAGGCGAGTGTTGCCCACCACTGTGTCTTTTCTAGTTGTGGATGGGCCCCTGCTTTTTGGAAGTGGGGTTTGGACTCTAAGGCACATCTGGGTACAGGTAGGGGTGGGACCACCACTCTGCCTGGCCTGGCCCACCCTGCCCCCGGCCCTGTGGATCACACTGCGTCTGGGCTCTTTACCCACCCAAGTCTCATGAATGCTTCTGAAACCCCAAAGTTATGGACTCTTCCCCCCAGAGAAAAACGCAGCAGGAAAGTAGGTTTTATGTACGGATGCATGGGCGTCACACACCTGCCTCCAGCCGCAGGTCCCATCCAAGGAGCGCAGGTTCAGAATTTGTGTGTGGAGAGTGAACCAAGAGCATCCATCTGACCACTGCGTGGAGAAGATGCAGGTGTAACTAGGGAGACTCCTAGGGCATCCAGCAGTTCAGGACCATGAGCTGCAACATCTCTGAGGTCCCTGGCTTGCAGCCTATTCTGATTCTCACCCTGAGGATAAAGCCTAATACCGGCCACCCAGAAAGCCCCCAAAGAGTCATGCGGGCGTTTTGTTGCCCTGGAGTCAAACCGCATCCCTCCAGCGAGCAAGCCCCATGTGACCAGGCCGCTCTTCTCCCTGCTCCTGTGCCCTGCCCTCTCCCTCAGAAGGCCAATCCTGGGCGGCCTCAGAGCCTGCCCAAGCTGACCCCCTGCCTAGAACTCCCTCCCCTGCTCTTTGCTTCTCTAGGCTTCAGCTGAAGTGTTGCCCTGAGGGCCCCTGGCCCCCTCCACCACATCCCAGGCAGAGCCCACCTTCCTCTGTGCCGGCCCCACAGCCCTCCAGCCCCAAATGTGAGCTCCAGGGGGCAGGGGCACAATCTGCCTTGTTCCCACCATTTGGGCCCTTGCCTCTTCCTCGGAGCCAGATGGTCACACATTTGTCCTCACTGTGAACTCTGGTGCCTGTCAGCTGCCCTGAAAAAGTGTATGTCTTAGTCCTGATAAAACAGATGCCATCACCCCAGTGGCTTATAAACAGCAGGAATTTATTCCTCACGGTTATGGAAGCTGGGAGGTCCAAGATCAAGTTGCCAGCAGACTGTTGCATAAGGGCCAGCTTCCTGACTCACAGATGGCTGTCTTCTTGCTGTGTCCATCCGTGTCCTCCCATGACAGAAGGGGAGAGAGCTCTCCATGGTCTTTCCTTTTTTGTTTTTTTTTTTAACAGCTGCACTTGTGGCATGTGGAATTTACCAGACTGGGGTTGAACTGGAGCTGCAGCTGCAGGCCTACACCACAGCCACAGCAACACCAAATCTGAGCCGCATCTGAAGTCCTACCCTGTAGCTTGTAGCAACACTGGATACTTAACCCACTGAGCCAAGGCCAGGGATTGAACGCACATCCTTACAGAGATAATGTCAGGTTCTTAACCCGTTGAGCCACAGTGGGAACCCCGGCAAGGGTGTCTTTTCTATAAGGGCACTAATCCCATTTATGAGGGCTTTAGCCTCATGACCTAATCATGCCCCCACCCCACGCCCCATATCACTATCACCACATTGGGTGTTAGATTCAACATGTGACTTTGGGATGGGCACAAATAATTCAGTCCACAGCAGGGTGTTAGCTTGAGTCCCTGCATCCCATGTTCCTGCCACAGTCTGTGCTACTGTAGTGGAGCAATGTTTTGGGGAAAGGGCTTATATCCTAAACTCTCTTAGATGCATGAGGGTCAACCAGGGTCAGAATTCTAGGGATAGAATAATTGAGGTTTGTCCTATATTCACTTGAAACTCAAGGGAGACAAGGCAGCATCTCAGGAGTTCCCATTGTGGCTCAGGGTAAACGAATCCAACTAGTATCCATGAGGATGTAGGTTTGATCCCTGGCCTATCTCAGTGGGTTGCCCTGAGCTGTGGTGTAGGTTGCAGACGTGACTCAGATCCCGCATTGCTGTGGCTGTGATGTAGGCCAGCAGCCATAGCTCCAATTTGACCCCTAGCCTGGGAACTTCCATATGCCGGAGGTGCAGCCCTAAAAAGCCAAAAAAAAAAAAAGGGCAGCATGTCTCCGGCAGCCCACACTGTGTCCTTGTCACAGACCGTGCACCATCCTCTGTGCGTGGAGCATCCACCGTCGGTGAAGTACGCCCACAGCTTCCTCTCGGAGCTCATCAGAAAGGTCAGTGATGGGCACCGCCACCCGGTAACCGGGCAGAGCACGGGACTCAGCGGGCTCTCAAGTGGGAGCGCAGATTCACCCGATGCCCTTGCCCTGCAGACCCCTGTACAGCAGGGCCTCCGTGGGCACCAGCTCCCAACTGGGTGCCACCGATGAGAAGCCGTGGAGGGCGGAGGAAGCGGGAGGCCAGGGCGCTTCCCCTCTGCTTCCAGGGGCCCCCAGCCCTCTCCTCCCTGGCAGTGCCTGAGTGTGGGAAACCCATCCTTCTCCCTCTGTCCTGCCAGCTCTCACCCCATCCCTGCTGCCCTTCACTACACCACACCCTCCCCTTCTCTAAACCTCTCTTTTGGGGGTCACCCCCTCACCGCCACGTCCCCCAAGCAGGTGCCCTGCATCAAGTCAGCCCACCCCCAACCTCCCCTCCAAATGTGGTGAAAATCCTGCAGCCATTTTTACTAGTCGGAGTAAAAGCCGACAGGTGGCTCCTTGGTTTGATTCATGAGGGTCAACTTAACCCTCTTGGTGAAGCTCTCCCCCCGCCCTTCACCCCAGCATGAGGCTGTCCACGTGGAGCCTTTGGACGAGCTGTACGAGGCGTTAGCGAAAGTCCTGACGGCCGAGGAGTGCACCCACTGCCACCGGAGCTATCTGCTGGTAGGAGATGTGCGTCCTCCACACGCGTGCGCGCACACACACACACACACACACACACACAGTTAATTCAGGCTGCAGTCAGCCTCACGTGGGCTCAAGTCCTGACTCATCAGCTCCGTGGTCTTAGACAGGTCAGTTAACCTTCCTGAGCTTCGGTTTCCTCATCTGTAAACCAGGCACTTCCACAGATAACCCCCATCTTATGAGGTGGCTGGGCTTAAAGAACCTCACGTGAATTGCACAGCGGGGACCTGGTGCTCAGACCCCAGTAAATACTTGGTGGATGCATGTTACAGGACAGCAGTCCCTTCTCACTGTCCACTGCCACCATCAGCAGCTGTGCCCTGTGACTGGTCTTCTGGCCCTACAAAAATCCATTCTGCCAAGAACATGTTTGTTTCATGGTTAAAGAACACTTTAACCTTTTGTTATAGAACATAGATACAGAAATAGAGTTCCCATTGTGGCTCAGTGGTAATGAACCCACTAGCATCCATGAGGACATGGGTTCGATCTCTGGCCTCCCTCAGTGGGTTAGGGATCCAGTGTTGCTGCAAGCTGCTGCATAGGTCACAGACATGGCTCTGATCTGGCATGGCCATGGCTGTGGCATAGGCTGGCAGCTATGGCTCAGATTCAGCCTCTAGCCTGGGAAGCTCCATATGCAGCGAGTGTAGCCCTAAAAAGACAAAAAAAAAAAAAACACCCACACACAAAAGAATTAGATTATTACATCGTTGCAAGGCAGCCACCCTGGTAACTGCCAATCTCATTAAGGACTTAGGCAGCCAGTCCACAAGGCCCTCTGACCTGTCCCCATCCCAGCCCTCCATCGCTTTCAGAGTAATGGCTCTGAGGTCTTCTCACTTCCATGAGCACCTCTGGACACCTGCACTTGGACTTACCCATTGGCCAGGTCTGGCTCAAAACCTCTGTTCATCTGCAGTTGCCCCCAGCTCTTTCTCTTCCTGGCAGTTCCTCTCTGAACAGTCTGGCAGTTTGACCTGGACAGCTTTCCTGGCTGGCTTCTGGTTGCACATGTGTGGTACCGTATAGCTTGTTCCTCCAACCTCTGTTTCCCGCCATTTGTCGGCTGGGTTCAGAGGCCCGCTCTTGTCTGTTGATCCCTTAGGCAAGAACACAACTGGGGTTCTAGAAGGCACGTCATCTGTTTTTCATTCTCTTCGCGGTAGCAGTTGCAGATGCTTAACGCTTAGAGCTTAGACTCATTAATTCATGGGAGATTGGAGTTCCCATCATGGTGCAGCAGAAACGAATCCAACTAGGATCCATGAGGTTGCGGGTTTGATCCCTGGCCTCGCTCAGTGGGTTAAGGATCCAGCGTTGCCATGAGCTGTGGTGTAGGTCTCAGACTCGGCTCAGGTCCCACGTTGCTGTGGCTCTGTCATAGGTCAGGACCTGTAGCTCCAATTCAGCCCCTAGTCTGGGAACCTCCATGGATGCAGCCCCAAAAAGACAAAAGACAAAAAAAAAAAGGAAAAGAAAATTCAT
Organism: Catagonus wagneri; assembly: GCA_004024745.2. Classification (NCBI taxonomy): domain Eukaryota; kingdom Metazoa; phylum Chordata; class Mammalia; order Artiodactyla; family Tayassuidae; genus Catagonus; species Catagonus wagneri. The sequence continues at coordinate 5,160,699 of PVHT021183594.1, forward strand.
GGGAGATTGCAAAAGGTTGGTTTTCTATCATTTTGTTCTCATTCATTGGCTGGAGAAATTCGATAAGGATGTGCCTCCTTTCATCTGAATTTGGTTACCTGCTGGTACAGCTCAGGGGAAAGGCAACATACAGACTTAATTCTTTCCTTTTCATATTAGTGAATTGGTTTTGTCATTCCCAGTAGGGCTTTTAGTCCATTGCAAATTGGGTCATTATGGAAGCTCAAAATGTGCTCTTTTGAACCATTTCAAATAGGCTTCTGAGTCCTTTGACATCACCTCATAGATTTCTTACTTTACTTCATGTGAAGCTTTTCCAGACTCATCTTGTGTGTTTCCTGCTCCAGACCTGGAATCAGCCATATCTTCAAGAAGCCCTGGTTTCTCTTAGTGGGAAATGATATTCAGAGAACACAGTCTGGGCATTAGGGATGATCGTTGCTACCATCTCGGCCTTTCCATGGACAGAGCTAGGATGTGAGTGGAGATAGATAGCCACGCTTTTTTTTTTTTTAATGTATTTTGGGGGCCGCACCCGAGACCTATGGAAGTTCCCAGGCTAGAGGTCAAATCAGAACTGCAGCTGCTGGCCTGCACCACAGCCGGATCCTTAACCCACTGAGCAAGGCCAGGGATCGAACCCACATCCTCACAGATACCATTCAGATTTGTTAACCACTGAGCCACAACAGGAGCTCCAATATCCATACATTTTAAGAGAAAATACCCCTTGAGTCCATATTGATGTTTGTGATGCAGAGTCAGAACGGTGGAGTTTGTCCTCAGCCTCTTCTGCGTTGCGTCCCCATTTCCTTTCTTCTGTACTGAAATTCTGCCTCTCGAGAGCCCAGGGGATGATGTTAGGCTATTACCCCACCTGCCTGCTGGCTTTATCCCATATCGCTGAGGCAGCCAACTCAAAACTCAGCACTAATCCCTGCCACCAACTGTGGCTGGTTTAACAGTGTGCATTTTTATACATTCTGTCCTAACTCTTCCTGCATTGTCATCAGAGAGCCGTTACACAGTATCACCACAAACTCAGCTGCTCAAAGCAATGTAAATACCACCTTATAGTTGGCGTGTGGGAAGTCTGCTGGGCTCAGCTGCTTTGTCTTCATGAGTCTCACGGAGCCAGAATCAAGGTGCCTGCAGGACTGGGCCCTAGGGGAGAGTCATTCCAGGCCGTTCAGGTCATTTGGCACAGTTGCATTTCCTGTGACTGCAGGACTGAGGTTCCATTTCCTTACTGGCTCTTGACTGGGGGTTGTTCTCAGCTTCTAGAGGCCACCCTGTCCCCTGACTTGCAGCCCTTTCAATCCAAAGCCAGCAACTGCCCAGATGCTTCCTGCCTCGTCTTCCTCTGCATCTCCCAGACTTCAGCCTGATGACTGAATCGAGCCCATGGGTAATCCAGGATGATTTCCTGACATCACATTCTGTAACCTTAAGTGCATCTTTAGCGTCCCTTTGCCAGGTGGCCTGACTCAGGCCTGACTCAGTCACAGGGTCCAGGGATTCGGGCAGAGACAGCACCAGTCTTGTCCACATACTAGAGGCTCTTCCTTCTCAGTCTCTGAGCTGGTCTGTATATTGATGTCTCTAGCCTTTTTGTTTGTCTCAAGTTCATTTTCTCAGAGCTTAAGAAGGACTTGTGGCATGGACCTTCCTGAGTCCTTGCATGTTGATAGCAGTTTGAGCCAATTATCCTTGAATCCTGTCTCACACCTCTTCCCAAGTTTTTTGTTTTTTGTTTTGAGGCGGATGCTGCACTCGCATGGCATGCAGAAGTTCCCAGACTAGGGCTTGAACCCGCACCACAGCAGACAGCGCTGGATCCCCATCCCACCGAGCCACTGAGTTTCTTAAATATATTTCTCCATTTTCTTTGTCATAAAGCATTACTGTGGAAAAGCCTGATGATAATTTATTTTTCTTGCCCTTTTTTGTCCATGCCCTTTTCTCTGAGACAGCCAAAGCATTTTTTCTTCTTTTCTTCTTTTATGAGACTACATCTCAAGGTTGTGATCCTCTGGGTCAGTGACCTTGGGCACAGCTGTGTGCTCCTTTACTATGCCTTTCCAATGTTTTTGATTTTTTTCGGGAATGCTCCCTCAAATTTTGTTTTTTCAGTGTTCATTCTTTGCTTTCATTTTCCATTAAATGCACCTAAAAATGGGTGGCTTAAACAGCAGAAATTTATCATCTCATGGTGTTGGAAGCTCTAAGTCCAAAATCAGAGTGTCGGGAGTTCCTGCTGTGGTGCAGTGAGTAAAGGATCCGGCGTTGTCTCTATGGTCTCTGCGGTGGTGGCAGCCACAGCTGCAGCTCAGATTCCACCCCTGGCGCGTGAACGTCCTTATGTCAAGGGTGGGGGCATTAAAAAAAAAACAGGGTGTGGGCAGGGCTGGTCCTTCTGAGGCTGCAAGGGAAAAATGAGTTCCAGGCCTCCCTCCTTGGCTTGCACATGGCCGTCTCCCCCCCCCCCCGTGTGTGTCCTAGTGTCCTCCATATAAGGACACAGTCAGATTGGGTTCGGGTCCCCTTTATGCCCTCATTCTAAACATCATTCCCTCTGTAAAGACCCCATCTCCAGCGTAGGAATCTGGGGAGGAAGCGATTCAATCTGTAACAGTCTCTTTATTTCTTTTTGGTTTTTAAAATTTCACTCCCTTTCACCTCCTATTTCTCCTAAGGGTTTATCTGTTTTATGTTCTGTTTTCGTCCCCATGCTCCTTTGAGTAGCCTTTATTACTGAAATGACATTTTCTGTTTCTAGCGGCCCTTTGGGCCTCACCCCAGGGCCCTCACGCCCTTCCACTGCTGGGGCGGGCAAGTCCCCTCCCGGCTGGGTCCCTGCGTTTCCAGGGACGCCTGTGGTCTCTGGTCCCTGGGCCCAGGTCTTCCACGTGCCCTGTCTCTTCCATCTCTTGTCTCTACTGACAGGTCGAGCTCACGAAGGTTGTATCACTTGCCAGTGGCTTCCAATGACTTAGTTTTTTTTTAAGGACCACACCCACATTATATGGAAGTTCCCAGGTTAGGGGTTGAATCACAGCTGCAGCCATCAGGCTACCCCACAGCTCACAGCAATACTGGTCCCTTAACCCACTGAGCGGAGCCAGGGATCGGACCCACATCCTCAAGGCTACTAGTTGGGGCCTTAACCCACTGAGCCACAAGGGGAGGAACTCTGCTTTCCATGACATTTAGACTCAAGTCCCAATTCCTTATGGGGCCCATGAGCCCCACACTGCCCTGGTCGCTGGGTTAATTCTCTCCTGTTCCTGCCTAGCCTGCCGGGGATGCAGTCACGCTGGCCGAGAGCACAGCCATCGTCTCCCACGGCACCACAGGCCTGGTCACGTGGAATGCCTCACTCTACCTCGCGGAGTGGGCCCTGGAGAACCCGACAGCCTTTGCGCACAGGTGACCTGGGGCGCAGGGCTGGGCCCCGGGCTGCCTGGGCGCAGCGCGGTCCTGAACACGGCCCCTCCTTCCCCAGGACCGTCCTAGAGCTCGGCAGCGGAGCCGGCCTCACAGGCCTGGCCATCTGCAAGACATGCCGCCCCAGTGCTTTCGTCTTCAGTGACTGTCACAGCCTTGTCCTCGAGCAGCTCCGCCGGAATGTTCTTCTCAATGGCTTCTCATTGGAGCCCACTGAGCACCCAGGACACGACACCCCCAACTCAGAGAGCCCCAGGGTGACGGTGGCCTGGATGGACTGGGACGTTGTGACAGTCCCTCAGCTCGCTGCCTTCCAGCCAGACATTGTCATTGCAGCAGGTATCACCCAGCTCAGGCCACTGGGGCCCTGGGTCCTGTAGGAGCCCTTTTCAGTAACCCGGGGTTTTCACCGCAGATGTGCTGTACTGCCCGGAAACGATCCTCTCCCTGGTCGGGGTGCTGCAGAAGCTCTCCGCCTGCCGGAAGGACCAGCGGGCTCCTGACGCCTACGTTGCCTTCACCGTCCGCAACCTGGAGACGTGCCAGCTGTTCACCACAGAGCTGGGTGAGCCCGGGGCCCGGGACAGGCTTCCATCCACCGCAGGGCTCTGGGGCTGCTGTCTCTGAGAGGCCAGTCCGCTAGGCTTGCAGGGACACTGTGCTGGCCCCACACAGGACTCCAGGGAGGCAGAAACTAGGAAAGTCAAAGAATGGGGCCCTGGTGCCAAGGCGGAAGCCCCAGGCCACACTGTGCTGGGCCGACGCCCCCTCCCGCTCTGGTCCAGGAGGTCAGCAGAGGGAGCAGGCGCTGGTGGAGGGGGAGGCAGTTTACACGGTGATCTCGGAAGTCTGAGACCAGCAGTCCTGGCTTGTGTTTAGGGCAGATTTTGAGAGCCTTTGGGCCAGTTTCCTTCTCTGTAAGACGGAGAGGATGTGGATGCCAGTGGGTATCAGAGTCGATGAGTTCTGGCCACACAGAGGTCAGGCATGGGCTCTAGACGTGGGTCCCACCACCCACCTAGGTGGCGCTCAGCCAGCCCTCTCCCTGTCCTCACTGTACAATGGAAACATCCACTTGGAGGCGGGGCTGGCACACGGGCGTACTGGGGAAAAGGGCAGCTGCCCTTAGGAGGTCAAGCCCACAGTAAATGAAGAGTAAAGGATGCTTTTAGAGAAGGAGGAGGGGTCTGCCTGGATCATCTCTGCTGCAGGCGAGCACAGTCCTCAGGCCTGACCTGTGGCCTGTATCAGCTCCTCCAGCATGGGGATGGGGTGTGGTGTGCCGTCTTCCTGTCCCAGCCCAGAGAACACCTCCGTGTGGGGCAGCTGAGTGATGGCCTGGGTGCCCACGGACCAGAGCCAGGCAGCTGGCTCCACTTTCCAGCCCCCCTCCCCATGACCCTTGCCCTGCGATCTCCACCCTGTGCCAGGGCTGACCAGGCCTGCCACCCTGTGCTTGCCCCAACCAGCCCACTAAGCAAAGGCCTCCCACTGCTGCCTCTGCCACAGAGACCAGTGCCCGCCCCTGTATACCTTGTCCCGCTGACAGAGGGCTCTTCAGGCTGGAACTAATGAAGTCCTTCTTCAGATGCTTATGCGAAAAAATACCCATGCTGTATTTTTTTGGCCATGCCCACACATGTGGAAGTTCCAGGTCAGGGATCAGACGTGCACCAGAGCAGCAACCTGAGCTGCTGCTGTGACAATGCTGGATCCTTAACCCACTGAGCCACCAGGGAACTCCCCACAGCATATTTTAAGTGAAGAAAGCCGAGTGCTAAACAGCATACGTAGTATAAGGCCATTTTTATTTAAAAAAAAATGTTAATATACACACGGGAAAAGTCCTTACACACCAGTTAACATTATTAATATGTTCTACTCAGACAGGATCATGACACTTACACACTGCCTAGTACTTCATTTTACAAATACTAATTTTTCATTCATAAAATGATGATAAATGATCCTCCCCAAGGGCTCATCAGACATCTGTGCTTACAAAGAAGACATGAGCCCCTTCAAAGGCACATCCATCCGAACAGTCAGACAGACGTGGTCAAACCTCGGCTCGTACCGAGTTGTGCCCTGTGACAGGGTGGGAGGTGCAGGGAGTGACAGGGAACCCAGCCAGGCCGTGACCTTCCCGGGTGCATATGGCCCAGTGGACAGACGGCAAACCTGGCTGTCGTTAGCTGCTTACAAACAGGATTCCTGGTCCCACACCTGGAAGCCAATTCCAGGAGTCTGGATGGGGGCTGGAAACCTGTGGTCTATGTGCCCCCAAACCCCAGCATCCTGAGATACACATGTTCTGTTTCCAGGCCAAGCTGGGATCCAGTGGGAAGCGGTGCCTGGTCACAATCAGAAACTGTTCCCCTATGAAGAGCACTCGGAGATGGCAATTCTGAAACTAACACTGTAGGTTTACAAACAGTTTTGAAGAATAACATGAAAATTAAATCACCATCCTAGAATTATTTTGGCCGTACCCACAGCATGCATAAGTTCTGGGGCCAGGGATCAAACCCACATCATAGCAGTGACAGCGCCAGATCCTCAACCTGCGCCAGGGAACTCCCCTAGGAAGAATTTTTAATTTTTTTATTACAGTTGATTTACAATGTTCTGTTGATTTCTGCTGTAAATATATAGAATTTTTATGTGGGAAAGCTGATAAAACTTCCACGGGACTTGAATGTTTGAGGAACATTAAATTCTGAATCAGGAACCACAAACTGTGTTCTGCATTAAACTGTTCAAGTGTGTCTGTGCCCCTTTCTGCCAGTTGTCCTAGTTTTCAAGCAAATCACCATAAATTGGAGATGAAAATTTAAAGGCTCAGAGATAAGCATTTCATTTATGCAAATAAAAACATGCACAAAGTCTGTTTGCCCCCAAACTAGACACATGTCCCTCGGGAGCCAAGCCTGCTGTACATGTGGCCTAACAGCCCTTGCAGTTCAGTGGGCTGCATGCCTGTTTCCAAAACAGAAATCAAAATGTCAGGGACACGACCCCGCGGATGCTGAGACAGGCAGAAACACCAGGAGAGAACAGGAATGATAAGATGCTGAAGACACGACAAGCAAATAACAGGAAAGACATAGACTGGGGGAAAAAAAGACTCATAAGACAGAAAAAGGAGAGAGAAGAGATTCAGAGCCTCCAAAGAAACCAGGCCGAACCAGTTTCCTGGGCCACAAACTGATGATTAAAAAGTAACTTCCTTCCCCGTCCTTTCACCTACTGTCCACCAGGCGGCGCTGCTCTACAGTTTGCCCAGGGATTGGTCAGCAGCGGAGGCGGCTGCGAGGAGGGGAGGGGGCCGGCTTCGGGGGAGGAAGAGAGAGGGGCGGACGTCAGCGCGAGGGTCTCTCCACCAGGACCAGCACAGACACCTCAGGGGTTTCGGTCGCGTCGGGGCCCCGTCATGTGTCTGCAATCAAAGGGAGCACCGTCTGCTTCCAGCTCTCATCCCAGCGAAGCGGCTCTGACTCGCGGAGGTTCTTCCGGAACCGGCTCAGTTGGCCAGCAGGATCAGGAAACTTGGAGAACAGCAACTAGGAGAAAAATACGGGCAAGAACTTACCTCTTCACCGCTTCCCTCCCCTTCCCAGGTGCCACCTCGAGCTGCTCCTCCTTCCGGCAGCCTAGGCTCCCCCACACCCCCAACCCCAGCTCCCCAGCTGGTTATCCTGCTGAAACCTCCATCACCCCACGTCCAGAACCACCAGTGTCCGGGAGCCCTCTGCAGGCCTCTCGCTCTGGCCCAGCTTCAACACCAGGCCTGGCCAACGAACCCTTCTCAACACAGCTGACCCGCAGGCGGCGAGCCCCTCCATCACTGGGCACAGGGGAGCCCTCGTGCCCGGGGCCGTGATCATTTCCTACTCTGCTCTGACCTGACAGCACAGCCAAGCTGCGGCGTTCACCGTCCACAGCCCATGCCCTGCAGCGGCCTCCACCTCTGCCATGCTGCTCCTTCCACCAAGAGCACCCACCCCTCAGCCCTGCCCACGTGCTGAGAGCCAGGAGATGTCTGTCCTTCCCAGCTCTGCTAAACTAAGCCAGGTGTCTGCAGACTCCAGGCTGTGGGCCACATGCTGCTCTCCACCTGTCTCTAAAAATAAAGTTTTAGTGGAACACAGCCACACACCTTCATTCACAGATTGTCTATGGCTGCTTTCATGTTGAGCAGTTCTGACAGAGACTATAGCAAAGTTTAAAATATTTTCTATCTGGGCCTTTCCAGAAAGTCTGTTGTCCTTTGTCACAGCTGTCAAGAATGATTTTTTTGTCCTGTGTAGTAAGAAATCAGTATCCTTTGAAGACTCCCACCCATCTCGTAAGACTGGTCCAGGAAGCTCCCTTGATCCTCACTCCCTTCCCAGATCCAATCGCTCTCTAAATGTTGCACACCATCCACTGGGCTCTAGCGTCACCTGTGTAGTGTGGGCTCAATTAACCCAAATGGCAGGTGAGCCAAGCCCCGATCCCAAGGCCCGATGGGGCCCAGGCCGTGAGGCCACCCCTCCCTCCCTCCGCTTTTCACCCAGACCCAGCCAGGCTGCAGGAGCAAGGAATCTCCCAAAGCCTGCAGGCCCCAGGCTGGAGGCAGATGCGCTACCTGCAGCTGAGCTGCCAGCCCCTGCGCGTCCTCAAAGACCAGGCCGTTTTCTTCGTGTTTCACAAGCTCGTGTAAGCTGCGGAGGCAATGCAGGCTGTCTGGGAGCTGCCGGGAGGAGAGATGGTGCCCACCCAGACCCCACCCACTGCGGGTAGGCTGGGGTCAGGTCTGGGCTAGGGAGCCTGTCCTTAGATTTGGTGTCTGGATAGAAAAAAGACCTGGAAGGATACGCATTAAAAATCCAGCAGTTCCCATGGGGCTCAGCAGGTTAAGGACTCGATGTTGTCTCTGTGAGGATGCAGGTTCGATCCCTGGCCTCGCTCAGTGGGTTAAGGATCCGGTGTTGCCATGAGCTGTGGTGTAGGTCGCAGACGCAGCTCAGATCTGGCATGGCTGTGGTGGTGGTGTAGGCCTGCAGCAATAGCTCGGATTCGACCCCTAGCCTGGGAACTTCCATATGCTGCAAGCATGGCTGTAAAAAAGATAAAAATAAAAATCCAAACCAGCTTGGGGAAGCAGGGGCGACACTGGGACTTTCTGTGCTATGTGCTCTTTTCATTGAGAACGTGCTCGGTAGGTTCTGCATTTTTTTCTTTTTTTTCCTTAATTCCACAGCAGAGAAACCAGGTAAAAGGCAACCTGCCAGACACGCTCGGAGGTGATAGGGGGCTGACCCCGGCATGATCTGAACCTGGAGTCTAACATCCTGGATTTCCCATTCGGAGGCTGGCCGCTGTTTCTAGAACCTCTTCCAACACGGCCCTCTCCAGACACGCTCTCCTGCCCATCTTTGCCAGGAAGAGCAGAGACAGAATTACACTCATTTAACCGATTCGAATCCAACTATGTGAGGCGCAGACAGAGGGGAGAGAGTGGGAAAAAAGGTCCATGTAAGCTGAAGGGCAACTGCAGCCACCATCCTACCCCACGAGCACAAGCCCCCAAGTAGAGAATTTAAGGCTCATAGTTTTGTTGTTGTTTTGCTTTTTGGCTGCACCCACGGCCTGTGGGACTTCCCAGGTCGGGGCTGGAACCCGTGCTACAGCAGTGCCAATGCTGAATCCCTAACCGCTAAGCCACTAGGGATTCCAAGACTCACAGTTTTCATCTAAAATGAGCCCTAAGTGGGAGCCGCCCTGTCGGCAAGGGTTCCTGCTCCCTGTGGGGGGCCGAGCTGCCCAGACAGAGGCAGCGGCCCGGCTCCGGCCTCCGGGAAGGTTGGTCTCCTGGCCTCCTCCCCCGACCCCAGTGGCTGATGTGAGACCCCAGTCTGGGAAGACTGGCTTTCTGCTCCTACCACCGGAAGTTCACGGCGCACACGGGCAGGCAGCACCCGAACATGTCCACCACCTTCATGGGCAGGTCCAGGCCGCTGGAGGAGCGGTGCAGGCAGACGCCCAGGTCCGCTGACCCTGCAGGCGGAGGGAGCCATCAGTGCCGGCCGGGCGCCGGGTGACCACACATCCCACGGGGCTGTGGACCGAGGCCTTCAGGAGGGAATGGAAAGGGAGTAATAGCCCCCCAACCCCCGCAGACGACTGTGCAGTTGGCCCAGCAGCCTCGCGTGGGGCGGGGACACGGAGGTGCCTCCCGCTTGCCACCGCGGCCACTCAGCCCTTTCTGAAAACCACCTGCCCTTCACCAATGTTTGTAAACTGACCCCTTTTTCTCCTTAACCGCGATGTGGTTTGGGGGCGGGGGCTGGTCATGCCTGCAGCATGCAGAAGTTCCAGGGTTAGGGGTTAAACCCATGCCACGGCAGTGACAGTGCCAGATCCTTAATAGCTACGCCACCAGGAACTCTCAACCATGACAGATTTTAAAAGCTATAGCAGTTACTGCTTAATAGGTTCGGAGTACCCTAAAAGCCAAAAAAAAAACAAGGTAAGCCCCTAAAAAGTTAAAAAAAAAATAGGTTCAGAGTTTCTGCTTGCGGTGATGAAAACATTTGGGGAAGACACAGTATTGGTGGCTGGACGACACTGTGAATGTAATTAATGCCACTGAATTGCACACACTTGAAAATGGTTAAAATGGCAAATTTTGTTATGTATATGTTCTCTCAATAAATAGAAAAAGAACCCAAAGCAGACCCAACGGAACACCAGGTTTCACTGTGAAGATAAAGCCAACTAAGCAACCTCGCCTCGCTCAGTGCAGCAGGCGCTTCCGCCTGCAAAGGAGCCCCGAGACCGCGGACCGGCGGCTGAGGGCCAGGCCGTAGAGACCGATGGGCACCAAGCCAAGAGCAAAACGGAGAAAGCCGGGCCGGAGGGCATCCTCCCTGAGCAAACCCACGCCATGTAACGCGGCACCTCTCAGACTTGGGAAGTGGCCCCGACCCAAGCCTAGCCCGGCCTTTCCACCCAACCGGAGGGCGCGGAGGCCCGGAGCACGCACACGTGACATTGGCAAACAGTTCCCAGGCCCACCAGGCAGGAAAGAGCTGGCACACCAGGAAACAGCCACGTGTCCAAGAGTCCAGGGCCCAACTCAGCCTGAGGCCTGAGAGTGTAGGCCCCTGAGCAGAGGATGGCATTTTTTTTTTCCTTTTTACAGCCGCATCTGCAGCATATGGAAGTTCCCAGGCTAGGGGTCGAATTGGAGCCACATCTGCAACCTACACCACAGCTCACGGCAATACCAGATCCTCAACCTGCTGAGCGAGGCCAGGGATCAAACGTGCATCCTCATGGATACTAGCCGGGTTCTTAACCCACTAAGCCACAATGGGAGCTCCAAAGATGGCTTTAAATCTTTCAGGGACTGTAAAAACAAAGACTATGCCAAAGAGACTGGTAAAATATTTACTATCTGAGCCTTTTCAGCAAAGCTGTCCCCCGCCCTCGGTGAGTCCCTTTTAAACCCCAGCCCTCTCCCTGCAGGCCTCCAGCCAGATACTCTTACCTAGAAGCAAGGGGTAGTCCTGGGCCTCCAGCCACGGGGTACAGACCTGGATGTGCTGGAAGCGTTTCTGGCAGATGAGTCGGCTGTAATACTCCTTCAGCGGCCCCTTGCCTGGCAGAGAAGACCAGTCACTATACCGGCCCAGCCCTGGCCCCGTCCCACAGCCCCAGGCCTGAGAAGCTCCTGTGAGGCCCACGCTCAGCAGCTCCAATGAGGCTGTCATCCAGCCCCCTTCCAGAAACCCCCAGGACTGTGCACCCTGACCAGAGGTCACGGCCCTTCCCCCCAGCAACCTGTGCCCAGCAGGCCTCAGGCTGGGAACGCAGTGGGATAAACTCTGGCCGGGAACCAGAGCACCCAGTACAGCTTCTCTCACAGACTGCCCTATGCCCTGCACGCTGCCCCCCACCACCGCCCCGAGGGTGGCACAGCCTGAGGGGGGCAATCCTGTTGCCTCTCGGGGTCCAGGGGCCAGGAGGAGGGAGTGCCTAGGGTGGGCCAGTAGGTCCAGGACCCTCCTTCTCCACCCAGATCTCCTCTGCTTCTCTCCCCTCGCTGGGCGACTTTTATGTTAGACAGTGGACTCTCATTTATTTATAACGCCAACAGAAAGAGGCTTGGAGAAAACTGTGAAGAAGGAAGCTCAGCATCTCCGAGGTGGTGCTACCCGAGACAGAGATCCAGTCTCTGCCCTGCTGTGAAGCCCTTCTGAGCCTCAGCCTCCCCTCTGCCCAGCCGGTACAGAAAACCAGGCCCCAGAGAGCTGGGTGAGGATCAACAACAGACACCACGTGCCTGACACGGGGAATGCACCCATGACCAAGGCTGCAGGCATTCCAGCCCCTCCACTGTCCCCAGCTAACATAGGAACAGGCACAGTCCCAGGTGGGTACCTGTTATAACACAGACCAGAGAAGGGAGGCTTTCTCCGTCGTTGATCAGCTGTTCAAATTCTGTGTTTAAGAAAAGAAGTACATGGTAAGCAGAATCCTGTATGCAGGTGAGAGAGGGGCTGACAGTGTGGATCGGGGAGGGGAGGAGGGCTGGGGAGGTCCGGGCGGGGGTGGGGGCACTGCTCCCAACCACGCCTCCCGCTCCTGGTGGCAGCACTTCAGAGCAAGGCTGGTGGCTCAGTGGAGAGTCAGGCCGCCACCTGCACCCCGTGTCCTCAAGCTGGCCGCCCGGTGGCCCTGGGGTCAGGAACACCCTGCAGAGGACACCACGCAAGGCCAGGCAAGCATCTCCCAGCTCAACAGCCCCTGACAAGCCCAGCTCCTGATCACAGCCACACACCTACTTTCTAACGCTGCCAGCAAGATGGAAAAGTCTTCATCCTCTGGGAGAAAAGAGAACCAAGCGTCACCGACCGGTTTCTAGACAGGTCCCCACCCAGCTCAACATGCCCCCCCTTTCTCCCTGGGCCCCCGTGCAGAGGACGCAGGCTGTGCCAGGCGCCTGTACGAGCCCAGAGTGCCCGGCGGCAGGGGATGCGGTCCAGACACCTGTCCAGCTCGTGCTGCTGACCAACAGCGCCGGCCGCCCGTGAAGGCGGGTCACCACCGTGCTCCGGGCATCCCGCTCTGTGAAGGCTGACCGCTCCGTGTCCGGGTCCGAGGGCTCTGAACTGAAGGAGCAGAGACAGCCCGTGAGCTGCCACAGAGCAGGCCCTCAGGCCCGAGGACGGCCGCCTCCCGCCGCCTCCCGCCACAGCGAGGCCCACAGGCTCCCAGTGGTCAGTGTGCAGCCTCATCGGAGCCACTAGGGGGCCCTACCACCTGAGGCCCACTTCTGTGTCAGCATTTATTCATGGGTCGCTAGGGGCTGAGGTCACAACAGCGGATAAAACCAACTCAGCTCCCGCCTCACAGGGCTCACTCTTCTTATCATCCCTCAGCCTTTTTTTTTCTTTTTTTCCTTTTTTTTTTGGCAGCCCAGTGAATTCCCAGGCCAGGGATCAGATCTAAGCCACAGCCTCAACCTAAGCCACAGCTGCAACAATGCCAAATTCTTAACCCACTGTGCTGGGCATCGAACCTGCGACCCAGCGCTCCCAAGACGCCGCTGACCCCACTGCGCCCCAGCAGGAACCCCTCATCCCCCTATTGAAGGCGAGGCCGCTATGGCCCCTGCAACTGCCCCAGGTAACTCTCCTTTCCCCTGGGAGACGCCCAGAGAACACACAGGTGCCCAGACCCCGCCGGAGGGTCAGGAACCACGGGCAGGGGGGTGAGGACACCCAGAGCCTAGTGCAGGACTAACACTTCCTTCAAGCGCCAAGAGGAGGCACTGTAGGCCTGCCTGGGGCCACGCCGTCTCTGCTGCAAAACCCAGCTCTGCTCTTGCAGCGCAGAACCAGCCACGGACAATGTGTACATGAATACATGCGCCGTGCTCTGGGAAACTTCATTTACAAAGACGGGCAGCGGGCCTGCAGCCACGGTTTGCCAAGACCCGGGTTAGCGGATCCCCAGGTCTGCGACACGGAGGAGACGGGAGAGAGGCCGGGTCACAGCGAGCACAACAGAAGGCAGCTGAAGGCTGAGGGCAGCCGACGTACCAGGCCCTGAATGCAGAGTAGGTGCGGCCCAGCTTCATAAAGAGCTGGTGTTGCAGGTCCAAGGGCGTCTCTTTAAAGAAAGAGGCCGGCTTGTCGTAGACGGTCACGGCTCTGCAATGAGATCACGGCAGGGCTTCACAGAGGCTGCAAGAAAGGTCTAAGGAATATAAGACCCAGAAGGATCTAGAAAAAGGAGGATGCCTGGGGTTCCAAGTCTCAGACAAGATGCTTTCTAACTTCTTGGGGAGGTGCAGAGAGAAGTCCTAACATGCAAACTGCCTGCGCCCTCGGCCTCCCTGAACCAGTAACCGCCTCCTGGACCCCTGGCAACGCAACAGAGCAGCCAGCCGTGCTGGCAGGGACCCCTCGCCTCCCGAAGCCTTACCTGATGCCCCAGTTCTCTGCCAGGTCTTCCCGCATCGCGCTGGTCACACACAGGTTCAGGTGGGACAGGCGTCCACAGATCTTCTCATACCTGAAAAGACACGTCGGCGGTCAGCCTGGAGCCGGGCCGGGCACCCCCGAGCCAACGCCACGTGCTTCTGCACCTTCTCATACAGAAGAGGCTGCAGGGCTGGGGTCTCTCAAGTGGGTCACTGGTAAGGGAGTGACCTGTGCCTGCACTGAGTGCTGCCTGTACTATCATTTTTCTTCGCACCTTTCTTTAAATCGTACTGTTCTTCAGCTTAAACACAATTAGTTTCACGGGAAACTGTTTATCACTACAGAAAATCCAGTCTCTCCTGCCATAAAAGAAGAAGAACAATAAAGGCCTCGTTATTAAATCTCAGCCACACGGCGCTATTCCCGGCAAGGGCTGTGGGGCTGAGGCCCGCTCCCCGTGTGTAACCAGGGGAGTTTAGCTAACGTCAGAGAGGCGTTAGCGACGGAGCAGCTCCAAACTGAGACTCGAGCCCTGGTGACAGGGAAGAACTGAAAGACAACTGGAAATGAACGGGGTGACTGAACGTGTGTGGGAACCGCGGGCCGTTCCTCACTCAGGATGCAAGGAGATCCCCAGAGCCGGACTGCCTGGGACTGAGTTTTGGAGCCCACGCTTATTAGCTGTGTGGCAAGGGACACAAGGGCGCTTGGCCTGGGGGTCCAGGTTTATAAAAGCAGAGTGATCACAGGACACCCTCACTGTGGGGGCCATGGAGACAGAACGGGATAAAGGGCGTGGCCTGAGGCCTGGCACACGGGAGGCACCACTAACCACTGCCGTGACCTCCGTCCAGGAGTGACCCTTCAGGGGAGAGGCCCCAGCCGGCCAGCGGCTTGAGGCTACAAGTCCACACAGAGGCAGACTTTACACAGAGCACGACAACGCTTCCACCTCCCAGTCTAATCTGCTCCCCAGGCCCCTTCTTCCCTCTCCTGCTTCATCGGCTGCAGCACCCCTGGTTTTCATTTGGGGATCTGGTCTGGGTGCACCAGGGACCCCAGCTCTGCAGTGCGGCACTTGTCCCCGGCCTGAGACAATGGCGTACCGAAGCCCCCCAGTGGGTACTAGGCTCAGTGGGGGTACCAGTGAGCAGGTACCAATCAGAGGCTTGCTCTCTTCACTGAGCCTGATGGGTGGGGATGAGGGTGGGGGCAGCTCCCAGAGCCTGAGAAACACCTCCGGGAGGGAGTGTGGAGAGGGGGATGGGGGGTCCTGGGGACACCCTTCCCGAGCTCAGAGTCTGCCATTGCTCCGGACTTTCAGTTTCACAGGCTAACTAACCGATGCTCCTTTGCTCAGCTCTGTTTCCGTCACCTGTAACCTGCGTCAGTCCAACTCCCCAGCCTTGCCCGCACCCCCCCACCCCAGAGCACACGAGGAACCGGCTCCCCCGGGTCTCCATATTGGCCTTCCTCTTTGCCACAGTTCAGGGATGGTATCTGCACCACTCACCACTTAGCCAGCAGAACGAGGCGGTGGCTGGGGCCGTGCACCAGACCCATGATGGAGTAGCCATAGTTGTGCCAGTCGATGACAAGCTTGCTCCCGCAGAGGCTGGCCGCGAACCAGCAGACGGCAATGGCAGGCAGGCCTGGAGGGTTCTGGGAAAGAGAGACTTGAATGAAGAGGAGGAAACCAGACCACACGGTTCAGAATAAACCAAGCAAAAGGAGTCGCAATATATACGTCAAAGAGCCAGTTATCTTTACAGAGTTCTTGGTAATCCACAAGCAGAAGAAGAACACTCTTCCTGGCCAAAAGGTGTAAGTCATAAAAAAAAGAGCTGACTAACCTGAAAAGTCCAAGAGCACTGAAATCCTAGATGAAAAATGGAACAAAGAGGTACCATTTTTCCCCTGTCATAACAGAAACTCTAAAACATTTAACAATGCCTGGTGGTAGTGAGGATGTGGGGGAAGAGGCCTCCCCATTGAGTGGGGGTAAACTGGCCCGGCCTTACTCTAGGATCATCTGGTAACACATCACATTTTTAAGTGCATGGCGGAGTTCCCGTCATAGTGCAGCAGAAACGAATCCGACTAAGAATCATGAGGCTGCGGGTTCGATCCCTGGCCTTGCCCAGTGGGTTAAGGATATGGCGTTGCCTTGAGCTGTGGTGTAGGTCACAGATGCGGCTCGGATCTGGCATTGCTGTGGCTCTGGCATAGGTTGGCAGCTGTAGCTCTGGTTAGACCCATAGCCTGGGAACCTCCATGTGCTGTACGTGCAGCCCTAAAATGACAAAAGACCAAAAGAAAAAAGGTGAGACTAAATAAATACATTAGGTACTCTAATGACATATCAAGACACAACACAGCCAATTAAAGGAAATTTCTCTATGTTAAAAAGCAGTGTAGGAAAGAGATTAAGAGTATAAATCCAGAACCAGAGTGACAACCAGAGTCAGTGATTTAAATCTGACTCCAACACTTCCTAGGTGTGTGTGTCGATGTTATTTACAGAACCTCTCTGGGTCTAGGTTTCCTCCTTTTTTTTTTTTTTTTGGCAGCACCTACAGCATGTAGAAGTTCCCAGACCAAGGATCAAACCCTCTCAGCAGATGCAACCAGCACCACAGCTGCATCAACACCAGATCCTTAACCTACTGCACCACAAGGGACCATCCTAAGTTTGCTCTTCTTTTTTTTTTTTTTTTTGGTCTTTTTAGGGCCACACCCACAGCTTATGAAGGTTCCCAGGCTAGGGGTCCAATCAGAGCTATAGCCACCGGCCTATGCCAACATGGAATCCAAACTGCGTCTGCGACCTACACCACAGCTCACGGCAACGCCGGATCCTTACTTAACTCACTGAGCGAGGCCAGGGATCAAACCCGCATCCTTATAGATGCTAGTCGGGTTCGTTAACCATTGAACCATGATGGGAACTCCAGCTTCCTCATTTTTAAATATAGGTAATATAAGAACCTACTCCTTATGATTGTTGTGAAGAATTAAATGAGATAATGTACGTAAAACATTTAGCTAAGTAGGAAGTATATTGTACTGTAATGTAAGTACAATATAATCTGTGATAACACTGAAAAACAGAAGGGATGGTACCATAAACGGAACGAACACATACCAGAGGCTCCTACTCATATTTTTAAAAGTTTATACACACACATATGAACATGCAGTTTATTTACCAATTTGGACTTTTTGTAAAGCTGGAAAGTAAAGAAAACTGTTCACAGTTGTTCTCACAGTGGGAGGCAGAGCTCACATGTACCTGGAGAAAGATGTAGGCTGCTGGGTCCCTGCACATCAACTTCCACAGCAAGTGCACTGCCTGAAATACAACTTTGACTCCATACTGGAGAAGGTGGGGCCCGACTGCAAGTCAGAAGACAGCTATCACTAGTAAAAGAGTTCTTGGCAATTCACCGATACACACACACACAGAGACTCAAAACAAATCTGGAGTTGACTGCTTCCTACCTGTAAGTCTCGGAAGTTCTGTCAAACTCACAATCTGAATTCTGTCACTCTGCAAGAGCTCCTCACGGGGTTTGGAGTCTGAAAAGAAGGTCCCCTTTAATGTGCTGAACAAGACAATCTAATTTAACGTCAGGTGACCCCACACCCCAGGCCAAAGAGGAAAGAGTGTTTTGGAAAGTAAGACTTTCCCAAACCTCTCTCTGTTCTTCAGTAGACAGAACAGAGAATGAGGCCAGTTGTCCAGATTCCACTAGACCAGAGGGACTGCTGGAATCTTATTCATTTTTACATAATACAAAGTCTGAAACACAGTAGGCACTCAAGCTGATCTAGATTCCCTAGAATTATCACATCATAGAGAAACACCGAGAAAGTCCCACTCCAACCCCTTGCCCAGGGGTAGCAGACTAAACAGGGGCCACAGAGTTCCCGTCGTGGCGCAGCAGAAACGAATCTGACTAGCATCCATGAGGATGCAGGTTCAAGCCCTGGCCTCACTCAGTGGGTTAAGGATCCGGCATTGCCGTGAGCTGTGGTGTGGATCTGATGTTGCTGTGGCTGTGGTACAGGCCAGTGGCTACAGCTCCAGTTTGACCCCTAGCCTGGGAAACTTCATATGCCGTGGTCACGGCTCTAAAAAGACAAAAATCAATCAATCAATCAATCAATCAATCAGGAGCCAGAGGCAACCGGGGCTATTCCTGCTTTTCCCTGATAAGGGGTTGAGCTACCCTTAAAGATGCCAACGTGGAGGAAGATGGAGAAGCAGACACCCCTCCCCCTGCACACTGAGAGAAAAAGCTGGACATGCTGGGAAAATGAAACATCTCCTGCCTACAAAGCTCTGCACTGAGGGTGAGGAATGAAGAGGAGAAAAGTTGCCTGTCAGCTCAGATACTGCCTGACAAGAGTAGTCTCAGAGATGCGGTTACCAGCACTGGCCCCAGAGTCACCACCTGGATTCCAGTCCATCTCATCACTTATAGGAGGATTAAGTGAGACTATTCACTGAGTTCATTTAGTTTAGCACAGTCCTGGCATATGGCAGGCGCTAGAGTAATGCTGACTCTTCCTAGTGACCCACCCCGCAGAGGTTGGGCAGAAACCTGGCAACAGCTATCCAAGCCCGAATGCGGCTGGGCCAATCTGAGAGAGCTGCCGGAGGTAGAGAGAAAACGGGCGCCCCCGGTCAAAAACTGAGAGTGCAGCTCCCCTCCCGGACCCCAGCCCCTGCACTCACCGCAGAACCCCAGGAGGGTCACGGAGAAGCCGTTCTTGGCCAGCGACAGCGCATGGTACTGCATGCGGGGGCTGCGGCCCACGTCGCCCAGCACCACGACAATCACGTGCCGAGCGGCGCGCCCCCACCGCCAGCGCTTCCACGCCAAGAGCAGCAGCAGCGGCAGGGTTACCGACATCGCTAGCAGGACTACATAGGAGGCCGCCATGTTGGCAGGCCGGCAACCGTCACGTGACCGCGCAGCCGCGGACGGGACCTCCGAGGTGGGCGGAGAGAAGGGAGGCGGGGACTTGGTTGCCTAGGCGGGGCCCGCGGAACCTCGGAGGAGCTTCTGGGGCAGAGATGTCGAGCTATTAAGATAAAGCTGTTACTATGTGGGGATCTAGGAACATCATCTTCTTCGAAGTTCTAAGATAATTTCAAAAGATAGTGAGATAACAGTTTGGATGAAACTCAAACATAGTGTTGAGAAAAGAGGCCAGACGTTCGTGTGCGAACCGGCTAGTTCATTATAAAAGCCAAACTATTCCATAATGTTAGAAATTAGAGGGGTGACCTGCCTGGGAGGGTCGGGGAGTAAGTAGGAGGGGGCATGGGGACCTGTTTCCTTTTTTTTTTTCTTTCTTTCCCTTTTTTTTTTTTTTTTTGGTCTCTTTAAGGCTGTACCAGCAGCATATGGAGGGTCCCAGGCTAGGGGTTGAATTGGAGCTACAGCCGCAGCAACCGCAGATCCAAGCCGAGTCTGCGACCTACACCACAGCTCATGGCAACACCGGATGGTTAACCCACCTGAGCGAGGCCGGGTATCAAACCCACAACTTCATGGTTCCTAGTCGGATTCGTTTCCGCTGAGCCATGACAGAAACTGCCATCATGATTTTAAGTATCCATAGTAAGAGGGGAAAATTTCAGAGTTCCTGTTTTCGGAGTTTCCTGCCCTAAAAAGACACACACACACACACACACACAAAGGGGAAATTTCCCCACTGACCTCCCAAAGGTAGCCCATTTTGCCTCTCAAAGTAGCCACACTCAAGAGTTCTGTGTGTCAGCTTTTTGATTTTGAAAGGGGTCCCCTTGAAGCCACCCCACTGCCCTCACCTTGGGAGCTGCCCCAGAACCTGCAGGGACCCTAGAACCCGGCTCAGGACTTGGCACCTATCTCATTAGCTTCTCACAATGGCCCTGTGACTCCTCTTTTTACAGGTAGGAACACTGAAGGTCACACCGTTAGTGAGCGTATGGCAGAGGCAGGGCTGGAAACCGAGGTGAAGAGGACAAGGAAGGACGAGTAAATATGTATGGATGGAGAGATGAACAGACAGGCACCTACCTTCAGTTGCATGCGCCCTGCCCACTCCCCTCCTCCGCCCCTTGGTGGGACACGGCTGCGATCCCCAGAGCTCGACCTCAGGGCTTCCTTAATCTTAGGAAACAGATAGCTTTCCTGACCTGAAAATTGAGGAAGAGGCCCTCACACCTCAGAGAGCCCCTCTTGCTCTGATGATCTAGCAGGATAAGGACCAGGTACCTCGGTTGTGACAAACCAGGGGTAAACGCCTCTGCCCGGAAGGTGAACCCCTGGTTGAGGAAGGAGCTGGGATTGATTCTCTCGGGAGAGAGAAGCAAAATGCATCACCAGCCAGTCCTGCTCAGCCTGCTTGCCCACTTGGCCTGCCTCACACGTGAAATTCAATCCTTCCAGAGGTCAAGAGGGTATTGTTTCCCCTGCCAGAGTCAGGAGACTGAACCTCGGCGAGATTACCCATCGGTTAAGATGTGTGGACTCAGGTGTTGGAGGCCCTGAGCCACCACATGCCAGCTGTAACGCAGTGGATCACAAGTCACTTACCCCTCAACCCCGAGCCTCAGAGTTTAAGGTATAGAAGAAGATAAGAACAGTACCCACTTCAGGGGTTGTTATAAGCATTAACAAAAGTGATGACAGTGACAAGCTTTTCCTGGAACAGTCGTTCTCAATGGCACACCCAGGAGAGCAAAAAGTGTTCTTGGGGAATCAATGAAAAATCTTACTCTTTTCATATATGAAACACAGATATAGGAGTTCCTGTGATGGCTCAGTGGAAATGAATCTAACTCGGAACCGTGAGGTTGTGGGTTCGATCCCTGACCTCTGCTTAGTGGGTTAAGGATCTGGCATTGCCATGAGCTGTGGTATAGGTCGCAGACGTGGCTCGGATCCTGCATTGCTGTGACTGTGGTGTAGGCCAGCAGCTGTAGCTCCAATTTGACCCTAGCCTGGGAACCTCCATATGCCGCGGGTGCAGCCCTACAAAGACCAAAAAAAAAGAAAGAAAGAAACACACATAGGTACAGCACAAAAACAATATACAGTATATCTGCTGTATTAAAATTTTTTCCTGAGTTCTGAACAAACACTCGTGCACAGGGTACCCACCTACATGGCTAGTGGTTGTAGTGGATCTTTAATAACTTAAACACAGAGTTACCACATGACCCAGTCATTGCACTCCTAGGTATATACCCAAGAGAAGACAAGTTTTCAAACAAAACTCATAAATATTTATTTCAACATTATTCACAATAGCAGAAAGATGGAAACAACTCAAATATCCATCAGCTGATGAAAGGACAACTGTGATCTATCCATGCAATGGAATATTATCCAGGCATAAAAAGGAATGAAGCACTAACTCATGCTGCAATGTGCATGAACTTTGGAAACATTTTGCTCAGTAAAAGAAGTCAGACTCAAAAGGTCACATGCCGTGTGAGTCTATTTCCGTGAAATGTCAAGAACAGGCAAATTCATGGAACCAGAAAGCAGGTTGTGGTTGCCAAGGGCTAGGTTCAGGGGAATGAGGAATGGCTGCTAAGAGGTATGGGGTTTCCTTTTGGGGTGATGAAAATACTCCAGAATTAGACAGTGGTGTTTGCACAACTTTGTGAAATTCTGTAAAAGACACTGCTGCAGAGTACCCTTGAGGCACAGTGAGTTAAGGATCCAGTGTTATTACTGCATTGGCCTGGATTGCTGTTGGGGCAAGGGTTCAATCCCTGGCCCAAGAACTTCCACATGGGTAAGGCCAAAAAAAAATCAGACGTTGCTGAATTATACACTTTAAAAGGGCATGTAGGAGTTCCTGTTGTGGCACAGCAGAAACGAATCCGACTAGGAACCATGAGGTTGCAGGTTTGATCCCTGGCCTCCGCTCAGTGGATTAAGGATTCAGCGTTGCTGCAAGCTGTGGCATAAGCCGCAGATGTGGCTCAGATCTGGCGTTACTGTGGCTGTGCTGTAGGCCAGCAGCTGCAGCTCCGATTTGACCTCTAGCCTGGGAACTTCCAAATGCCGCAAGTGCAGCCCTAAAAAAGAAGGAAAAAAAAGAAAAGAAATGAGAAAACCTGATCTGGAGCCTCCCCATGAAGAGCATCAGATGCACATTTTGGTGGTGGCATTTTTATTATTTTTACAGATCTGTAATCTCTTAACTGAAACCCGGGGGCCAGGTGTGTTTCTGAATTCAAAAATTTTTGGATTTTAGGAAGGTCATATGGCACACACATAGTAGTCCCAGCAAGGTTCAGGACAGCACCCACTACTCCAACAGTGACACTGCCACCAGGAAACAGATGTCCTTTCATGGTGAGTGAGCTACATGGGGGCATGGAGTCCTCAGCGTCCCATGCAGGAGGCACACATGGCTATGGGCTTGAGCTGTGACGAACCTGAGCCGAAATGTACCTCAAGGGTAAAACACTCCCCAGATTTCAGAGGCTTTGTAGGAAAAAAATAATATTTAAAAATGAATACAGGCATTCCCTTGGGTCACAGCAGGTTAAGGCTTTGGCATTGTCACTGCAGCGGCTTTGGTTGCTGCTGTGACTCGGGTTCAGTCCCTGGCCTGGGGATTTCCGCAAGTTGCAGACGAGGCCCCCCAAAAAACGAGTGCAATAAAAGTTAATTTTTATTGTTCTTCAAATTGATAGCAAGTAGAAATGATTTTTCGTAATTATTTTATTGAAGTGTAGTTGATTTACAATGGTGTGTAAATTTGCACTGTACAGCAAAGTGGTTTCAATGACACATAGTATCCATTCTTTTTCATATTCTTTTCCAGTGTGGTTTAACACAGGGCATTGAATCTATTTCTTGGTGTGATACAGTAAGACCTTGTTGTTTATCCATTTTATAGATAATAGTTTCCATGTGCTGATGAAATTTTTTTTTTTTTAAAGATCACAGAGTCTTTCACTCCTCCCAGGCAGCAAGGAGAGAGGTTTAATCTCTGGAGAAGTTACAGCAGGAAGGTTCTCCACTCCTGGGGCATCAGGCACAATTAAGACATGGCAGGATGTCTGTACAGGTGAGGTCTTGAGGATTTCTACCCCTCTTACTGGTAGAAGCTTCCAGAATGCTGCCACTAGGCTTATATAACATGGGCAGAAGACTGGAGGCTTTCTGTTGGGAAGACTTGTTTATGAAATAAATAAAGTGACACTGACATCAATGAGTCCCCCAAGGAAATTCAAGGCCCTTGCTCATGCATTCTTTAACGCCCCACTCAGTCACACAGCTTTCTATCAGCTTTTTAATGCCTCTTTTTAAAAATTTTTTATTACAGTTGACTTACAATGTTCTGTCACTTTCTGCTTACAGCAAAGTAACCCAGTCATTGGGTTATTTATCTTTTCTCATATTATTTTCCATCATGTTCTATCATGAGTGATTGGATATAGTTCCCTGTGCTGTACAGCAGGACCTCATTTCTTATCTTAACATCATGGATATTTGAATCTATTCATTCAAATAAAGTAGATTGTTAAAATTCATTTCACGTGCTCCTCTTTGTTCCTTTTAATGTGGCCACTCGAAGATTGTGAAGCTCAGCTTTATGGCTCCTTCTGTTTCTGTTGGCTGGGACCCACTCTAAGAAATAATTCAGTTCAGGGCAAGTGTGCCTTCAAATGAGTTTATTCCAAACTTATTTTAAAACAAACTTTTGTAACTGCAACTGCTAAATCGAAGATGTAACCAGTGGAGTTCCCATCATGGCTCAGCGGAAACAAATCTGACTAGTAACCATGAGGTTGTGGATTCGATCCCTGGCCTCGCTCAGTGTGTTAAGGATCCAGCATTGCCGTGAGCTGTGGTGTAGGTCGCAGATGTGGCTCGGATCTGACGTTGCTGTGGCTGTGGCATAGGTCGGTGGCTGTACCTCCGATTCAACCCCTAGCCTGGGAACCTCCATATGCCGCGAGTGTGTGTGAGTGTGTGGCGGGGTGGGGGGCAAAGCTGTAGCTTTCGGGCCTGGAGAGTGAGGGGTGAGAAGGAAAGGCAGACACACCTCCCCTGAGCCTGTGGCCAGCCTGCTCCAAGTCCAGGGCTGACCTGACTGCCCCACCACCACCCCCTCCTGGCAGTCAGTCCCCTGCACCTGCCCTTCCCAGCCCTGTGCCCAGGGTCAGCCCCGCCCAGCCACTGCTCCACTCTGCGGGGGGGGCAGGAGGCGGGAGGAGGGCGTGTGGGGCGGGCCAGCTGGGTTGAAGCGCTCTAGAGCCTCCGGCAGAAGGCCAGCCATGTCCAGCCCCAGGCTCCTGCTCCTGCTCCTGCTGCTGGCCCCACCGCCACTGCAGTCGTCCTTGCTGTCACCGCTGGACACCCCAGAGGGCAAGGCCACCATCACGGGCCTCATCTTCTCTGCGCTGGAGAGAGCCATGTCCTTCCTGGAGAAGAGGCTGCCCGAAATCAACCTGGATGGCGTGGTGGGGTTCCGGGTGCTGGAAGGTCGGTGTGTTCTCATTGCCCTGGACTGGCCACCAGGAAACCAGTTCTCAGCCTGTCGCCTGCCTGCTCTGCACCCCCGAGACCCGCCCACCTCTGGCTCCCAAATAGTCTGCTTTGATATAAAGAAAGAGGGGCAGGAGTTCCCATAGTGGCTCAGCAGGTTAAGAATCCCTGAGGACGCAGGTTCGATTCCTGGCCTTGCTCAGTGGGTTAAGGATCCAGAGTTGCTGTGAGCTGTGGTGTAGGTGGCAGACTTGGTTCAGATCTCACATTGCGGTGGCTGTGGTGTAGGCCGACAGCTGCAGATCCGATTGGACCCCTAGCCTGGGAGCCTCCGTGTGCCGCAGGTGCGGCCTGGAAAAGGAAAAGGAAGGAAGAAAGGAAAGAAAGAAAGAGAGGGAAAAGAAAGAGGGGCAGAGGGCAGCTTGGTTCTTCTGGGTGTCTGGAGCCCCACTGAGAAAAATTTGGAAATTATTATTTTCCTGGGAGGAAACGATTCATTTGACCATCTGTCCCTCCTGACATGCCAGGACGGAGGCAGGCAGAGGGAAAGGGGTAGTCCTGGGAGAGTGGCAGCTCCCCCCACACACACACACCCCCAGCCAAAGCCGCCTGAAAGCGCTGAGAAAAGGACCAAGTGTTTGCTCAGCTTTGAAGGATATAAGATCCCCGAGGAGGGAGCTGGAGACAGGCCAAGACCAACAGGGAGACACCCCCACACACACACACACGGGATTGTCCTGAGCGCCTCCCCAACCCAAGTGACAGAGAGTCGGCTTGGTGTCAGCCGGGGCCCTGGCTGACCCCGCGTTACCCCTTCTGCGTTGCCAGAGGCACTTTCCGCCCACCAGGCTTCGTGTTGTGACTCACGCCTCAGGCCCCCTTGGTGTCCGCCGCACACCCCTGAGCCCCCAGGCTGAATCCTGAGACCCTCAAGATCCAGGCCAGGACCTGGGTGGGCCAAGACATTCCACAGTCTCCTCCATTTAACCCCCGTCCCAGCCTCTGAATCCCCTAGAAATTAATAATAATCATAAATGTGCACGGCCAGTTTCCCCATTAGGCAAATGATACTTTCAGGGCCCCATGAAAACGCGGGTTGTTTGTTTTTCGGTTTTTGTGGGGTTTTTTGTCGTTGTTGTTGTTGTTGTTTTAGAGCCGCACCCACGGCATGTGGATGTTCCCAGGCTAGGGGTAGAATCGGAGCTGTAGCTACTGGCCTACATCACAGCCACAGCCACAAGGGATCCAAGCTGTGTCTGCAACCTACACCACAGCTCACAGCAACACCGGACCCTTAACCCACTGAGCAAGGCCAGAGATCGAACCTGAGTCCACATGGATGCTAGTCAGATTCCTTTCTGCAGATCCACCACAGGAACTCCCCGAAAATGTTTTAATTTCCATTAAGTTAAGGAGGAAAAAAAATGAACTTCTAAGTCAAAGAAAATGGTTTAATACATAATATTCCATTTTTATTTGACATTCTAACAATCTAGCTGTAAAACAATCTTCAATGTACTTTTTTAATGGAGGAGAGAGCCCACATAGGCGAAAGTGTCTCGGGTACACAAAGCCTTGACAGGGCCCCCCAGACACGCCCCAGGGTGCTCCCTGGGCACCTGCTGCCTATAATCACCCTACAGCCCAGAGAGGGAGGTGTTCGTTCTGCAGGTGGGGAAACTGAGGCACAAGGAAGTTCAATTGCCTCCTGACACCTCACAGCTGATAAGATGGGGGCCTTGGATGCAAATCCACCGGCTATAACACCCCTTATGGGCAGGGTGGGCATTGTCCTTTTTTTTTTTCTTTTTTGGCTGCCGCGTAGCACGTGGAGTTCCCAGGCCAGGGATCAGATAGGAGCTGCAGTTGCCACCGAAGCTGCGCCTACAAGCAATGCTGGATCCTTAACCCACTGTGCCAGGCCAGGGATCGAACCTGCATCCCAGTGCTCCCAAGATGCTGCCGATCCCGTTGCCCCACAGCGGAAACTCCGGCATCCTGACTTTTATGTCCACACCGAGTGCTGAGCACAGCGCTTGTGGTAGGGCACTGGTCAAATGAACATTCCAGATCTAGGCAACAGGCTCTTGACAGCAGCAGCCTGGTGGGTCTGCTGGTTCATCGTGGGGAGAGATGGGGCGGCAAGTGGCTCCCTGGGCTGTGTGTTTTGGGGATGCCCGTGACAGTAAAAGCTAATGTTCCTTGAGTGCCCGCTGAGCACATGTGGGGTGTTCACTGACTTCTCCCAGTAACCCTTGAGGTAAGTCTGCTATCATCATCATCCCCTTTTCACCAACGAGAAGGTGGGCTTTAGAGAATGTCCAGGAGTTCCCGTAATGGCATAGTGGAAACGAATCTGACTAGGAACCATGAGGTTTCAGGTTCAATCCCTGGCCTCGCTCAGTGGGTTAAGGATCCAGCATTGCTGGGAGCTGTGGTGTAGGTCGCAGACACGGCTCGGATCCTGGATTGATGTGGCTGTGGTGTAGGCCGGCAGCTACAGCTCTGATTAGACCCCTAGCCTGGGAACTTCCATATGCCATGGGTGCGGCCCCAAAAAGACAAAAAAAAAGGAAAGAAAAAGTCCAGAGTCACACAGCAAGTCAGTGAACGAGGTGCGTTCGAGCCCTGCGCTGTCTGACTCGGTGCCCCGTCTCTGAATCAATGCAGGGCAGCAGCGGCTTAGAAGGAGGGAGGTGGCAGCCCAAGCAGGTGCCACAGGCACCGCACAAAAGCCTCAACCAGGCCGTGCCCTCCTGGGTAGCCTCTCCTGCCTCTGCCTCCTCCCCCTCCACTGGCTCTGCTCTTCCCCTTTCAGTACCTGTTGCTGTGGAACAGATCACCCTGATTTAGCTGCTTGAAACTCATGGATCATCTCATGGGTTTTTGTGGATCGGGAATCCAGGAGCAGCTGAGCTGCGTGGTTCCGACTCAGGGTCTCACACGAGGGTGCCGACCAGGGCTGTGCTCATCTGAAGGCTCCACTGGGGCTGGAGGCCTGGGTTTCTCGCCCCCGGGGTGCTTCAGCATCCTCGCAATGTGGCAGCCGCCTTCCCAGAGCCAGTGACCCAGGAAACAGCCCAGCGGGTGGAAGCCTCAATGTCCTTTACAAATCCCATGCCTTCGTTTCCCCAGGTTCTTATTGGTTTCACAGGTCGGCCCCATGCAAAGTGGGAGGGAGCTGAAAGGGTGTGAAAATTAGCCGCTACCGCAGCACTCCTTAGGCGGGTCCTGCCCGCCTTCCTCGAGAAGAGAGACGGAATTCACATTCCGGGAGGGGTCCAGTAGCAACCAAAGACCCACCCGTCTCCTGGGTCCCCTCTGTCTGGGGCTAGACATTGACCTAAGAGAGCAAAGGGTTGCTCAGTCAGCCGTGAAGGGGGTTTCAGAACGTGCAGCAGCCACCACACATGCAGGGAGAAATGGGGACAAGGCTCGGACCATGCGGCCAGGTTGGGCTCACCTGGTCTCTCTGATGAATCAGCTGCCCTCCTGGGTGCCATGCGGGACGTTCCATCTACAGGTAGAGCCGAATGGTCTAGAACGAGGAGTCTGAACTACACTGTCTTGTCCAAGTTCAGAGAGGGGGCCAAGTCGAGGGAAGGGTGTTACAGAGCCCATCACCCCCAAGTGTTGCTCAGCACTCTCCTTAAACCTCATCTGCCCTCCCACACCCAGTACCCTACCTGAAGACACCTGCCCTACCTGATTTCACCCCCTCAGCCCTGCACTGATGTTCTTCCCATCTCCTCTCTTTCTGGCTACATCTTTGGCCTCCTCTCCCCCTCAACACCATCCTCTCCCACCCCTGCAGGGCCACTACTACTCCACAGAGCACCCCCGGGAGAATTAGAAAAAGGTGCCCCCTTTCTCAAGTCTCCTGACTGCCATCTGCTGGAAAATGGTCTTAAAAACTGTACAAACCCTTGATAGGAATGTGCGTTGCCCTTGTGCAGTGTACAACCTGATCAACTGCACACAGTGGCTCTCCACCCTACAATCCGAATCCTGCCCTCACATTTCTTTCTCCTGTGCAGCAACCCAAAGTCACGCTAATGAATAGTAACAGCTAAACTTGGTGTTCACTTTGCAGTTTGGACAATGCTAAGTTCTCTCTATGCGATAGCTCATTTAATCCTTAGAACCCCCTCCTCTAAGAGGTAAGGACTCTCCCTATCCACATCTTACAGATGAAGAAAGTGAAGCAGAGAAAGAGAAATAACTTTCTCTGCTCACTCAACAAGAAAGCGTAGAGTCTGGATTTGCAACACAGGGCCCCCCCACCCCCCGCAGAGTTCAGGCTCTCAGCCCCCACCTTCCCTCACGACGGCCCCAACCCCAGGACCCCGCTGAGCCCCATGGAGTCCTAATTTCCAATAAGCTCAGCAAATTTTTTCCCCTCAGGAACTGGAAGAAGCAGAGAAGATCAGTAAGCATTATAATGGAGAGTGCTTTTTCCTGTCCACATGGTTTGTCAAATGTTGGAATGAATGAACTCCGCTTGCTCCCAGTGCAGCTCCAAGGAGTCCAGGAGAAGTGGGCCCGGGATCCCCGGCTGCGGCCACTCAGCCTGCGTGTGGGGGAGCTGGCGGAAAAGCTGGCTCCTCTCCTCCACAGATCCATCTCCTACCTGAGGCTAAATGACCCCGAGTACCTAAGAGGTAACAGCGCGGGTGGCGTCCAGTTACTTAGGCACACAGGCGGGACCTGAGGGTGTTTACTGAAATGACCAGGGGCCACTCCCCCGCCCCCCCCCCACCCTGTGCTAGGAAGGATCTGGTCCCACCCGTAACCCGCTTTCCTGGGATGTCCCGTCATCCTTGACTTCACCTTGAGATGCCTCCGCCACCCACACAGCGGGGGCAGGACGGGTGTCCCCCGTTTGTTCAGTTCATGTCCGGGCTTGGGGACCTTCATCCTCATCCCAGGGGAGAGGGAGGGTGCAGACGGGAAAGGCCATCCGGCCCTTTGCACAGCAAACATTAGCGTCTTGCTAGCATCTCTCTTGAGCCTTATAAGGTAGAACCTCTGTCTCCTTGTCGGCCTTGAGTCACCCTACCAAGAGCCCCACCTTATAAGCCCTGGCCTGAGTTGTCCCTGGGTGAGGTAGGGGTGGTGTATAAACCAGCCCCTGGAGTCGCCCAACCCTGCCTCCCAGGCTCCCGGGTGCCGGGTACGTGGGCGTAAGTGGGGAGATGACTGGCCAGACAGCAGCCGGCTCATGTGCCCACACCCCAGCACCCCCCACCCTAGCACCCACCTGTCTCTCTGTAGTCAGAGCCCCCCACCCTCTTCCAGGCCTGGTGCCTAAGACCATTGAGCCATAACGGGAACTCCTTAAAAAATTATTTTTAGAAAAATAGCTTCCTGAGTGTTTCAAATGCAATGCCCAACCTGCAGGCGAGGCTCAGAGTCCTGAAGGCACCCAAGTGTGGTCAGGGCTGCCTGGGGTAGGACACCCGGCTGCTGGGCTCGGAGGCACAGGAGCTTGGGGGCAGTTAAGCATGGCAAGGCCCAGGGCTCCTGGGGCCCCCCCAACCCCCTCCTCTCTGCCAGAGTTCCAGCCGACCATCGAGCCTGGGTTTTGGAAGCTCCCGCGTGCCTGGACCCACACCAACGACTCCATGGTCTACACCTCGTTTGAGCCACAGGACTCCTTCTCGGAGGAGCACAGTGACCTGTGCCTGGTGCAGCTGCTGGGAACCGGGTGCGCCCCCTGGACCTGCCCCTCTTCCTGAAAATCCCAAAGCGCTTGCTCCGCACCAGTCCTCCCTTCCACTGGCTCTCCAAGGCCCCGGGGCGGGTTTGTGCAAAACCGGGCCCCGCCCCCGCACTACCTTCTCCCACCCCCATCGTGTGAGTCAGCCCCTCCCTCTCCACCTGAGGCACCCAGCCTGGTCCAAACAGCCACTTCCATGCCCTGCGCTCCCGCCCCCCCTCCCCCAGCTGCCTGGTCCCCCCACACCAGAGCGGTCTTTCCAAAACCACATCTGAGCTCCCCACCCCGGTGTGAAGCTTCCTTGTTCTCAGGACAAAGCGCAGCTCCCCAGTCCTCCAGGTGCGGCCCTTGGGGCCTCTTTTCAGATGCTCGAAGGCACCGGCTCCCTCCCACTTGTAAGCCTTTGCCTGTGCCCAGCAGCCACCTCTGTGGGGCCTGTGCCCACCCTCCCCCACCCCAGCCCCCGGAGCTAAGTAACTCTGCTCACACTTCAGGACCGGCTCCAGCAACCTTCCTCCAGAACCTTCCCTGAGCCCTCTGCAGGAGACTGACCTCCCATGGTGGACCAGTTCTCCAGTTCTACGGTTCTGTAAAACAAACACATACTGCACCTGCCTGGAAGAACTGGTCCCAGAAAGCAGGACAGGGCTGTAGGTCTCGGAAAGCAGGACCCAGCCGAGTTTAGCTCACTGTTTTATCCTGCTGTGCGGGGAGCTTAGGGCAGACCCCCGGGGCAGCCCTGGGTGGAGGGACCCAGGACCCATGAGCAGAAGGAGCAACAGTTGCCCAGGCCCCCATTCTCTCAGCACCCTTCAGAGAGGTGTTTAGGCCAGGACAGAGCTGGGCTCCCAGAAAAGCTGTGTTCCTGTGAGGGACCTGCCCTGTCCCTTCTATGGGGCAGGACTGGCGGCGGCAGCGGGGGTGGGGCCATGCCGGGCCCAGGGTTCCACTGTTTAGGGCAGTTTGGGGAAAGACAGTACTTGGGGGTCGCATGGAGCAAGGGGAAGTCATAGCCCCTGGTGTCTCCCCAGCACATCCTGGGGGTACCAATTTTAGGGTACCCACCCATCCAGGCACAGGACACCCGTGTTTATCTGGCACAGCTGTGTGCCTGGATCCTACTGAGGGCCAATAACTAGAGGGGGAATCAGGACCAGGGGAGGCTCCATGCCCTTGAGCTTCATTTAGGATGCTTCTAACAGCCTGGAACAATTCTCCCACAGGACAGACAGCAGCCAGCCCTGCAGGCTCTCAGACTTCTGCAGGAACCTCATGACCAAGCCCGGCTGCTCTGGCTACTGCCTGTCCCATCAGATGCTCTTCTTCCTCTTGGCAGGAATGGTGAGTACCCAACCACACCCCAAGGAGGAGCAGGAATGCCTGAAAGGGGCTCCTGACAGTGTGGTTTTGTATGTTCACACCAGGAAAATAAGCGGGCTTTAAACTTGTGCTTTGGACTTCAGGAGGGGAAAGTAACTAGCCTGCCCCTCGTCCACGATTAAATCCAGCCAACCCAGTGGAGGGTGGGGGACTGAGATTCTACTGGATGGAGAGCTTTGCAGGCTGAACTGAATCATAGGGCATCAGAAAAACAGAGAGTGAGGGGGTCCAGAGGAAAGAGAGGAGAGAGCAGAAAGAACTCAGCAGACCACAAAAGGAAAAGACCTTAGGACAAAGTCAGTTGCTAGCTGCTTCTAGAAAACCAAACCAAGACCAGAACGCACCCCCACCCCAATAGCTCCAGTCCCAACACTCTCCTAAGCTCAAGACCTCAAATTTTGCAGAGTTCCCTAGTAGTGCAGTGAGTTAAAGATCTGGCATTGTCACTGCTGTGGCACAGGTGCCATCCCAGGTCCAGGAACTTCTGCGTGCCGAGGGCATGGTCGCAAAAGGGGGGGGGGCTCCCTTCATGGCTCCTCAGTAATGAATCCAACAAATATCTGTGAGGATGAGAGTTCGATCCCTGTCCTCGCTCAACAGCTTAAGGATCCGGCGATGCCATGAGCTGTGATGTAGGTCTCAGATGCAGCTCAGGTCTGGTGTTGCTGTGGCTGTGGTGCAGGCCAGCGGCTGCAGCTCCTCTTTGACCCTAGCCTGGGAACTTCCATATGCTGTGGGTGCAGCCCCCCCCTAAAAAAAAGAAAAGATAAGAAAGGGAGTTCCCACTGTGGCTCAGAGAGTTAAGAACCTGGCATAGTATCCATGAGGATGCAGGTTTGAGCCCTGGCCTTGCTCATTGGGTTGAGGATCCGGCATTGCTGCAAGCTACAAGGTAGGTCAGGTTGCACACGCGGCTCAGGTCTGGGGTTGCTGTGGCCATGGAGAAGGCCGGCAGCTGCAGTGCTCATTCAAGCCCCTAGCCTGGGAACTTCCATTTGCCACAGGGATAGCCCTAAGAGGGGGGGGGGGGAACCTCAGGTTTTGCCAAGTACTCATTTTAAACATATGTTTATTTATATAGAAATTAGGACTTGCTATCGCTGTTCAAAAATGTTACGCAATGTCCAGAAATTCTTAGCAGAGAAAGGACTTGATTATCTTTGAAATTTTATTACTATTTATTTGCAAGCTGTGGCAGACCGGTGTTTTCGTGTACAATAGAAGCCAAATTACAAGGACAAGTATTGTGATTATTAGATTCAGCAGCTAGAAAGTTACTCGCACACCGCTGTAGAAGTTTCTAAAGCCCCTTCTCATCCTCTGCCCTTCTC
This sequence comes from Catagonus wagneri, assembly GCA_004024745.2. NCBI lineage: Eukaryota > Metazoa > Chordata > Mammalia > Artiodactyla > Tayassuidae > Catagonus > Catagonus wagneri. The sequence continues at coordinate 5,193,568 of PVHT021183594.1, forward strand.
TCGGTGAGACCGGTCCGTGCCCCGCGGTTTCAGTAGCGCTGCAGCAGATGGCCTAAGGTGGGGGCGGCCGCGGGGCCGGGGGCGGGGCCAACCCGGAATCAGAATGTAGTGACACCCCCGCCCCCCAAAAAAAGTATTAACAGCAGCTAACGACTTTGGAGCGACCCCTGGTGTCCTGGTTATGGTACCGCCCACCCCCCGTGAGCTGGCCCACCCGCACCCCTGGGTGCTGCTCCCCGCCGCATCGCGCTTTCCCTATGAAGACCCCTGAGGCTCACAGAGGTTAACTAAGGGAGTGGAAATTGCAGGACTCCAGAGTAGCAGAGCCGGAGATCGAACCCGGATCTCTCTGACTCCCAATGTCTGAGCCCCCAGCAAGCTCGGAGGCTGGGTGGGGAAAAAAATGCTGGGAAAAGGGGGAAGACCTGCCCCAAAGACAGCCACTTGCAAAACCATTTCAGAAGGGCAGGTCTTTTCCTGTATCACAGCGCGCTCAGCCGCCTCCTTCCCTGTCTCTTGGTGTTTGTCCTCCCTGCCCCGCCCCAGAGGGGCTGCACGAAGGGGCTGTTCCACCAGAGCCAGCGCTACATGGATCTCTTCTGCGCCAATATGATGGACCTGAACCGGAGAGCTGAAGCGATCGGCTACGCCTACCCCACCCGGGACGTCTTCATGGAAAACAGTGGGGACCGCCGTGCATTCCGCTCTAGGAACAAAGCAACAGGGTGTCCCTGATTCCATACACACACACACACACACACACACACACACACACAGGGCTGCCAGGCTAAGCAAGTGAAAGCACAGGAGGACCCAGTAAATCTGAACTACTGATAAACAATGAAGACATTTTTAGTATATCCCAAACGTTGCATGCGCTATACCTAACAACTTTTTATTCATCATTTATTGGAAACTCAACAAAAATTTCTGGCCCAATCAGCAGCATGTGGTAGTTCCCAGGCCAGGGGTGCAACCCGAGCCAAGAAGTAACCCCAAGCCACTGCAGTGATAACTCCAGATCCTTAACCCACTGCACCACAGGGGAACTCCTGGAAACGATTATTTTTTTGTCTTTTTAGGGCCACACCCGTGGCATATGGAAGTTCCCAGGCTAGGGGTCGAATCAGAGCTGCAGCTGCCTACCTATGCCACAGCCACAGCCACACCAGATCCGAGCTGCATCTGCAACATATACCACAGCTCACGGCAACACGGGATGCTTAACCCACTGGGCAAGGCCAAGAATCGAACCCGCATCCTCATGGATTCTAGTTGAGTTCGTTACTGCTAAGCCACAATGTGAACTCATGGACACTCAAATAATTTAAGTGGGCATCCTGTATTTTATCTGCCACTGTTTTGACTTCCTGCCCCCAAAAGCTAACCCAGTGGTAGAGCTTTAGATGGACTGGCCAGGTAGCTAACTGGCAAACAGACCGTTAAAGCCTTAGATATGAGGCAGAAGAGGGTCTCTGGGTGGCTGCTCCTTGGCTTAGATGTCCAGCTCCCTCCACTGACCCTGACCCTCGAGTGGCCCCAACTGAAGTCCTAAGCGGAGGCACGACCCAAGTCTGGGAACTTTCACTCACTAAGGCAAACCTTGGGGGCTGCCTCCTTCCAGCCACTGCTTGGGTGCCCACCACCTGGTCCTGCCTCTCTGGCAGGTGGCCTCATGGTGGAGTGGGAGGATGTGGGTCTGGGGGCAGGCCTGCAGGGGGTCTCCTGTCTTTGCTTCCAGTCATGTTCTGCGGAATGGGCGGCTTCTCTGACTTCTACAAGCTCCGGTGGCTGGAGGCCATTCTCAGCTGGCAGAAGCCGCAGGAAGGATGCTTCGGGCCGCCTGGTGAGCCGCACTTCCTCCCTGGCTGGGAGCCGGAAGCGGGTGGGGGACACTGAGCTGCTACACCAGGTGGGGAAAGGATGCAGTGGTGTTAGGGGAGGGGAGAGAGATGTGCAATATGCATGTGTGCACACGTGTGTGACACGCTCATGCTCACACGCGCACACACAGAAATAGGCTCGGAACTTTGGAAGCCAAAACTTTGCAGGATGAAAGGCAGTATTGTTGGAATATGTTGGGCCCCTGCACCTGCGTTAACAAATGTATTTCTTAATCCAGTATCCCTGAGCACCTGCTATGTGCCAGACACTGTTCTAGGCTCCGGGGAAACTAGGCAGGGAAAAGAGACAGAAACCATCTAAACAAACCAATAAGCGAAATGCAAGTTCTGATCATGGCTGTGAAGGAGACAACAGGCTGAGAAAAAAAGAACACTGGCGAAGGAGTTCCCGTCGTGGCTCAGTGGTTAACGAATCCGACTAAGAACCATGAGGTTGTGGGTTCGATCCCTGGCCTTGCTCAGTGGGTTAAGGATCCAGCATTGCCGTGAGCTGTGGTGTAGGCCGCAGACGCGGCTCGGATCCTGCGTTGCTGTGGCTGTGGCGACGGCCAGCAGCTACAGCTCCTGTTAGACCCCTAGCCTGGGAACCTCCATATGCCGCGGGTGCAGCCCTAGATAAAGCAAAAAGACAAAAAAAAAGAACACTGGCGAAGGTTCTTTGGGCAGAGTGGTCATGGGAGATGTCTGGGAGGGAGTGACATAGAAGCAGAGGGTGGAAAGGCAGAGGATACCATCCCTTAAGATCCTGTGATGCCACAGCTGTGGTGCGAGTCACAGCTACAGTTTGGATTCGATCCCTGGCCTGGGAATGTCCATATGCTGTGGGTGTGGCCAAAAAAAAATTAAGCTAATGAGCAAAATAACCTCACCTTCCTGAGTCATAAAGACTAGACATATGGGGAGTTCCCATTGTGGCACAGCGGAAACGAATCCGATTAGGAACCATGAGGTTACAGGTTTGATCCCTGGCCTTGCTCAGTGGCTTAAGGATGCAGTGTTGCTGTGAGCTATGTTGTAGATCGCAGACACAGTTCAGATCTGATGTGGCTTTGGCTGTAGTGTAGGCCAGCAGCTACAGCTCCAGTAAGAACCCTAGCCTGGGAACCTCCATATGCTGTGGGTGCGGCCCTGAAACACAAACAAGCAAGCAAGCAAACAAACAAACAAAAAAACCAGAGGAGTTTTTAACATGAAGATTCTCGGGCCCCTGGACCTATAGGCTGTGGAACCTGCATTTTCAGTAAGTTTCTCTGGCCACTCTGACATGGGTGTTGGAGAACCACAATTTGGGAAACCTCAGAAGTTGCAGGTTTAGGTGCTGCAAAAGCGTCTGTACTCAGGGGCTTGAGGAAACTTCCCAAAGAGCTTCTGGATTCAAGAGAGGCCCTGAGTTGCTTGGGGAAGAGGGGGGGGCGCTTAGCCAGTGACGTTTAAAAATCCATCTTGAAAAGTTCACCTTGCACTCTTCTCCCAGCTGCTGAAGATGAAGAGTTACCTAAAGACATTCACTATCAACAGCATTCTTTGAGAAGAGTGAAGAGGCGAGAAAAACAATTTACAGGTAATGAAAATACCCAAGGGACCTTCTTGGCATGAAACCAGTGGATCCTAGAAAGGATACACACGGCTCACACTTGAAAACAGGCCCCCAACCTCACCGAGGGAGCAGGAGGGAAGGGTGGGGGTCTCCGATGCCCTCCTCTTTGAAAGTGGCGAGTTTAGAGACAGTGTCTCCAGTGAAGGGAACATAAAAGGTTCAGTGTGTTGAGCACTGGAAATCACACTGATAACCCGTCTCGGTCAAGGTCTAGTCAGGATAACAGAACCCACATCAGCAACTTCAGCTAAGGGAACTGAATATAGGGAACTCATCTGAGAGGTGCTGCAATTGCTGAAAACAGAAAAGGTGAGAAAACACAGAGATTAACCACTGTAGGAAGGAGGTGCAGTGAGCAGAGCCCTCGGAAACTGGACATGAAAATGGCAGAGAGGAGCAGGAGAAATACCTTGTCTTCTTCCCCGTGTCCCACCTGTACCTGCTGGTGGTGGGCAAGGCAGTCTGGGAAGTGTAGTTTGCCTGCTGGTGGTGGTGGGCAAGGCAGTCTGGGAAGTGTAGTTTGCCCCCAGGTGGTGGGCAAGGCAGTCTGGGAAGTGTAGTTTGCCTGCTGGTGGTGGGCAAGACAGTCTGGGAAGTGTAATTTGAAGGAGTTGGTGCACTGGGCTTTGGAACACAGGGCAGAAAGGGGATCTTTGAGCCAGTGGACAAGTGGCCAGCACAGTCCTGGTGGCCACGTGTCAGCGTCCTCACTTTACATCTATGGTCCTGGAGCCGTTATGAATAGTCCTCCTGCCCTTCCAAATGTATCCTGGTTGAGATGATCAGTTACGTGGGGAGCCCGACCCACATAGAGAATTGAGACTAGGATACAACCACTTTGGGAAGGGAAGAAAGCAAGACTTAATGGGGAAGGAAGGGATGGTGATGGGGGCGGGGGGAAGGAGAGAAAAAGAAGGAAGGGAGAAGACTTGATTTCAGGGTTTTTATTAATAAAAACAGAAACAGATGCAAGATAAAACAGGAAGGGAGGTGGGACGGTCAGCTCAGAGTAGAGGCCCAGCACACATCGGGGAACGATTCCAGCTCCTAAACGCCTCACCATCAACCCCCTACGGCCTTGCCATCTACCTGCAGGGGACAGGAAAAGACAGTGAAGTCACAAATCTGATGGGTCTGTTTGTAGCTGTAGCTGGGCAGGGGAAGGGAGAGGCAGGTCTCAGAAGACCTCCGGAGACCCCCCCCCGCCCTGACAAGGCCGGCCTGATCCAGGGGCTGGGGCTGCTGATGGCCAGCGGTCAGGGGCCTGCTGTGTGCTCCCTGGAGAGCTAGCTGCTCCCTAGAGACTGACAGCTGGACACTAGAACCATCCTGAAGGCTGGAGAGGGAGCTGCAGGAATTCCAAAGCCCGAGGTCCTTCCGGGGTGGGGGGGGTGCGCCCCTGCAGGTTGACCAGCAGTCTAGACAGGTGCCCGGGAGGAAGACGCGCGCCTTCCTTCACTTTTGACACATACCTGTGTCGACCAAGAGGTTTGACGTCGGGCTGTCTGGGTTTGAGTTGGCTTCTGCCTTTCTTTGTTGCAGGAGTCACTCAATCTCTCTGAGCCTCAGTTTCCTCATCTGTAAAACGGGGGCCAAACAATGCCTCCTTTATGGGGGTTAACGTTAGATCATTGTGCAAAGTGTTCCCCATGACATTTGGCCTGTGGAAGGCCACCACGAAGTGGAGACTGCCGGGGTTAGTAATTAGGCTCCTGGAAATCTGCCTTCTCCCTCCCTGCAAGGGGCCCGCCTAGGGTCCTTTCCTTCCCCAGGTCTGGGAGAGGAGGGGAAAGTCCCGGTGCCCTCACGCCTGCCCTGAGACTAAAGGTGGGCAGCCCACTTTCAGCTCAGCAGACTAAACAACATCTAAGGGGCTCCAGGCTCAGGCAGGTTTTCGGGGTGGCCTGGGTCCAGGCGGGGCCCAGGCAGCCATGCGGGAAGCCCGCGAGGTGAAGAAATAAACTATCGAGTCACCAGGGCTGGGAGCTCAGCTCTGCTCCCTGAGCCTCAGTTTCCCCATCCATGAAATGGGGCCATCAGGTGCCTTCCTAGAAGATCTCAGGCAGGGTCTGAGCACAGAAGGTGGGAAGGAGTGGACCAGGGTGTGGCCTCAGGTCAGATCCCATGGGAAGAGGCTCTGGAGGGTAAATCACGCCACAGAGTCCCACCCCCACACCCCTGGAATCACTGGGATGAGGCGTAACCTCCAGATGTGGAGGCCCCGACTAGCTGAAGACATCTCTTCAGAGAAAGGAGATTTGAGCAGCCAGGGGCACCACGCTGGCTGGGGGAACATCTGAAAAGTCCTTGCCATGGAACAGTGGCCACCCCCCAGGCGCCTGCTCCTTTGCCTCTGCCCCTGCCCCCCAGATGGCTGCTCCTACCACAACACAGCTGTGGCCGTCGCGGCCCTGGGTGGCTTCCTCTACATCCTGGAGGAACACCCCCCAGCAGACAGAGAGCTGCAGCCGTCTGCACCAACACCGCTCAGCAGCCACTGACACGGATGGTTCCATGCCTGCCGCCCACCAGGAAGATGAAATGCATGCCTTTAGTCCTTCCTTCCTTAAGCCCTAGGGCCTGGGCCAGGATGCAGCCGAAGCAAAGCCACCCAGTGTCATCCTCTGGGGGAGATGGGCCTGGGAGCTGGAGCTGGGGTGGACCCTGGCATGGGAGCAGATGAATAAATGGAGAGTGCAGTTGAGTGGGGTGTTGAGTCCTGGTTCTCAGACTTTCCAGCAACTTCTAGAGCTCTGTTTCAAGTCTTCAACCCCAGCAACACAAGATCTAAAGACCCATAAACTCGAGTCTGTCTTTCTTTCTTTCTTTCTTTCTTTCTTTCTTTTATTTTAGGGCCACACCTGCGGCATATGGAAGTTCCCAGATCAAATCGGAACTGCAACTGCCAGCCTACACCACAGCCACAGCAATGCAGGATCCATAAGCCACTGAGTGAGGCCAGGGATCGAACCCGCATCCTCATGGATACTAGTCGGGTTCATTACTACCGAACCACAATGGGAACTCCACAAACTGGAGTCTTAAAGGTGAATTGTTCAGATGTCAACTGGTACATCCTTCCCAGGGGGAGAAAGAAAGGGCTCCGAAAATAGCAGTTCAAGTCATGACTTTGAACTCCAGACAGGACCGTGAAAGGCAGCGTAGACCTTTACGTCCCATGCAAAGAGCTCTACAATATCCTTCTGTGCGTCCTGTCATGTCCCCAGAGGCAGTGCAGCACGGTGGTTAGCGGGGTGTTTCTGTGCCCCGGCTGCCTGAGTCCAAATCCCAGCCATCCCACTCATGAGCTCTGTGTTCTTGTGGAAAGTCATCTAACATCCCTGCCGCTCAGTTTTCCCATCGGGACTGGGGTAATTATAGCACCTACCTCAGTGGTACCTCCACACCCGCGGGAGTCGTGTCTGCAGAGTACAGAGAACCACGCCTGCCCCGGAAGTGCCTCCTGCCACCGCCCAGCAGTGATGTCACATTCCGTGGGTGCTTGTCCCCAAGCAATGGGCAGCTGACTCATGGACGTTTCTCTCATTCACAGCTTGCTGTTCTTCCCTCCTGTCCTGCTTCTGTGTGTGAGTATCTAAACGTGTCTGCTGCTTAGACGCTAATCTCATGTCTGGAAAAAGACCCAGAACCTTATCACGGGCCCAGATGTGTCTGTGGTACTGATTTTATGGGCATGAAGAAAGAAACTTAGGAGTTCCCGTCGTGGCGCAGCAGAAACAAATCTGACTAGGAACCATGAGGTTCTGGGTTCGATCCCTGGCCTCACTCAGTGGGCTAAGGATCTGGCATTGCTGTGAGCTGTGGTGTAGGTCAAAGATGCGGCTCGGATCCCACGTTGCTGTGGCTGTGGTGTAGGCTGGCAGCTGTTGCTCCGATTTGACCCCTAGCCTGGGACCCTCCATATGCTGCAGGTGCGGTCCTAAAAAAAAGCAAAAAACAAACTAACTAAAGTTTCCTGATGGCCTAGTGGTTAAGGATCTGGTATTGTCACTGCTGTGGCATGGGCTGGATCCCTGGCCTGGGAACTTCTGAATGCTGTAGGCGCAGCCAAAAAAGCGTCAGGGGTCAGCGAGCGGGAAAAATCCAGTTATTGGACTGGAAGGGTCGTTAAGTCCATCATCCTGCTTTGCTGCAAAGTGGCTGACCATCATCTTTACGTGACTATTTATTTTATTATTATTATTTTTTTAGGGCTGCACCCTCAGCACGTGGAAGTTCCCAGGCTAGGAGCCGAATCCAGGCCTCATCTGCAGCCTACACCACAGCTCTTAGCAACACCAGATCCTTAACTCACTAAGTGAGGCCAGGGATCGAACCCACATCCTCACAGACACTATGGCATGTCCTTCACCTGCAGAGCCACACCGAAAAGCCTGTGATAATTTAGAGAATCTGAATTAAAATACCCATTGCTCCTTCCACACATAGCTGAATAATCCAGTGAGGGGAGTAATTCTTCTGAACCTGTGTTTATGAAACCAGGCTCCTCTATCTCTTCCTCTTTACTGCAGCCCTGATGCCTTCCAGAAAGTGCTTTTTAATTGTCAGGCCAACAGGAATGCACCTGGATTTTGTGGGCGAGTGTGACTCGCTTTTGAGGTTGTAGTTTTCTAGGGGAAGCGGGAGCCATAATTTAATACCCACTTGTCATTTTTGTACACTTTAGAGATTTCTTCCATGTTGCAGCTCAAACAAAAGATTACCAAGACAGGCACAGAACTGGATTATATCCCACCTCTCACCCCCACACTCCCACCCCTCTCTCCTGAATTCAGGACACATTAATCAGTAGAGCCTTGTACAGACTCACTTTTAGAAGGCTTCAGTTACCAAACCAGGGTGGAATGAGTCTGGGAGAAACCTGAGCTTACAAGTCATTTTCAATAAAAGGGAATCCTTCAACAACACTTCAGTTAAAAAATAAATAGTGTTGTTATGGCTGTGGCATAGGCCAGCAGCTGCAGCTCCAATTTGACCCCTAGCCTGAGAACTTCCATATGCTGCAGGTGCAGGCCCTCCAAAATAAAAAGAAAGACATTCCCTCCACATCAATATATTTCTATCAGGCCAGGTCATGTAACTCAAAGAGGAGCAGTCATTTTGAACGTGGTTCACTAAAATGAACTGCCTGTGGTTCCCCCAAGTTCCCAGGGGCCCACTTGAGGTTTCCCTCAGTATTATTTCTGAAATGATGGTGTCAGAGGGCTCTGCTCTCTCTGAAGCCTGGAGGGGAGAATGTGTTCTGTGCCTCTCTTCCAGCTTCTCCTGGTTGCCAGCAATGGTGGATGTCCTTGACTTGTAGCTGCATCACGCAGTCTCTGCCTCTGTCCTCACCTGGTCTTCTGCCCTCTGTGTGTCATAACAACACTCGCCCTTCTCTTCTCCTAAGGACACCAGTCAGATTGAATTCAGGGCTCACCCTACCCTAGTATGACCTCATCTTCACTAATCACATCTGCAAAGATCCTGTTTCCAAGTAAAATCAGATTCCGAGGTTCTAGGAATGATGTGAATTTGAGGAGACACTGAGACACTATTCTACCCAGTGTCCTGACAGTGGCTCAAAGGGGCCTGAGCTCAGGCACTGTGGACAGAAAGGGGCTGGCCTGGCCCCAAATACTCCTTTTCTTTCTTTCTTTTTTTTTACAGCAACAGCTGTGGCATATGTAAATTACGGGGCTAGGGGTTTGAATCAGAGCTTCAGCTAGTTGGGTTCTTAGCCCACTGAGGTACAACAGGACCTCCCTGGCCCTGAGTACTCTTGGCACTAGAGCACAATTAGACTTGTACTGTGTCCTGGGTGGCCTGTGCGTTATAGTGGCATCAAAAGGCCATCTAACCCTGGACACTGCCCTGGACCAACCATAAAGGACATTATAGGGATAACTGGCAGCATGCGAATGTGAGCTGTGGATTAATTAATAGAACTCTGTCAGTGTGAAATGTCCTCATTTTACTTGACCTGTGGTTATGTAAGAAAATATCTCTGTTGGTAGAAGATACATGAGGTGCTCAGGTGAAAGGTCATAATGTCCGGAGCTTGGTTGCAAATGATTCCGAAAAAACATATATGAATACTTTATACATACAGTAATACTATGTACACACATACAATACTGTATATATACAGTAAAATATAAAATTTATATATATATAGTAAATGTACACTTTATACAAACGTTAACAATAAGTAAAACGTACACAGGAGTTCTTATACCACTTTTTCAATTTCCCATAAACTTTAAATTCCCTCGACGTAAAAAACTCCAGCCACCCCAGCGCCACGCCCCGTCAGAACCAAATACAAACGGGACGAGATCTCGCGATAAATGAAGGAAAAGAGGCAATTCAGAGCCGAAAGCAGCGGCCAGAGGACCTGAGTCACGTGTGGCGAGCCCACGTGACCGGCAACAAGCCTAACATGGCGGCCTCCATAGGCCGCTGCCTTCTCTTCCTAATTGCGCTGTGCGGCTTCCTCGGTGAAGCGTCTGGCGACCTCGGCTTGGGGTGCGTACAACTCTCGGGGGGGCAAGCCTAGTTCAGAAGCCTCCTCGCCTGGGGCATAGTCCCCCGACGTCATGCCTGCCCTATCTTCGCAGGGCCTCCCGCGACGACGACTTGCTGCTGCCTTACCCCCGCGCGCGCGCGCGCATCTCCCGGGACTGCACAAGGGTGCGCGCCGGCAGCCGCGAGCATGAGAGCTGGCCGCCATCCTCCGCGACCCCCAGCGCCCGCGGCCCCTCAGTGCGCACTTTTGTCTCGCACTTTGCAGGCCGCGCAGTTGCCGGCCACCTGACACGGGCCGCCGAGCCCCTGCGCACCTTCTCGGTGCTGGAGCCTGGCGGACCCGGCGGCTGCGCGTCGAGGCGCCGCGTCACGGTGGAAGAGACAGCGCGAGAGGCCGGCTGCAGCGTCGCTCAGAACGGCGGCTTCTTCCGCATGGAAACTGGCGAGTGCCTGGGGAACGTTGTGAGCGACGGGCGGCGGGTGAGCAGCGCCGGGGGGCTGCAGAACGCGCAGTTCGGGATCCGCCGCGACGGGACCCTGGTCACCGGGTGAGGAGGTGGGGAGCCACATGACTGTCAAGGGCAGAGGGCCTGAGATTTGGAGTGTAGCATTGCTTCCGTGTTTAGGTCCCCTAACCAAGCTGAGTTTCTGTTTCCTCATCTGCAGAATGGAAACAGTAATATCTTCCTTACAGAGTTTATTCATGTTCCGGTATCGTGGCGCACTTGCTTTGTGTCGAGCGGTGCTGTACCCCAGAATGTAGCTGTGAACAAGCACACACTCCTTGCCTTCACGGACCTCTCTTGTGGCTAGGGAAGATAAACAAAAGGCAGGAAAATAAATAAATCATTCAAATTGTATATGTGCAGTGAAGCAATGAACAGGTTGAACTGATTGTTAATAGAGTGTTACGTTTAGGGAAGGTGATCAGGATTGGCTTATCTGAGAGGGTGACTTTTGAGTTGAGATCTGAAGATTAATCACAAGTCAGCCAGTGTCAGAATTGGAGAAAGAGCACTGCAGTCAGAAGAAGCAGCAAGCGCTGAGGCGGGAGGTGCAGAGAGGTTGGTGTGGGTGAAGGACCGAAGGAAGGAGCAAAGTGTCCAAGGAGGACAGGACTGACTTTGTTTATTTATATTATTTTTTTTGGCCATGCCTGTGGCAGGTGGAAGTTCCCTGGCCAGGGATCAAAGCGGCGCCACTTGCAGTGACAACGATGGATCCTTAACCTGCTGCATAAGAGAACTCCTGACTTTGGTTATTTAAAAGCTTACTCTAACTGGACATGAGGCCATAGTAGAAGCAAAGAGACCAGTTAAGAGGCTGTTGCAGGCATCAAGTGGTGGTTTGGTTGGAGTAACAGTCTGAGAGATTGAGGGCCTTAGGTGGACTTGAGACCTGTTGGAAATGGTTGTTTCTGTTAAATGAAGTGTTGAGTGGGATGTGTCGATTGTTTATAAAGGCTGCTTCCAGTTGCTGGCAGTTTCCTGGGCATGAGGAGGAATCAAGTAGCCAGACCGGGGGGGGGGCTGCCACTGCTGTTGGCTGAATCTCATCTCGTGCCTTCCCTGTGTCCAGGTACCTATCTGAAGAGGAGGTGCTGGACACTGAGAATCCCTTTGTGCAGCTGCTGAGTGGTGTCGTGTGGCTGATTCGCAATGGAAGCATCCACATCAATGAGAGTCAGGCCACTGAGTGTGACGAGACACAGGAGACAGGTGGGGAAGGGGGCATTGAATACAGTGAGATGTGGGTGAAGGGCAGGGGTGTTGGCAACAGCCTTCTTGAGAACCAGGGCCGGCGGGGGAGATGTAGTTTTTCAACAAGTGCTATTCAAGGTCCTGGGGGTCAGTGGGGATTAAGACAGATAAGATCCCTGCTCTTGTGGAATATATGAGGAGGAAAATAAGTACAGAGTATGCTGAAAAGAAGTGGTACGTGCTAAGAAAGAAAAATAAAGTTGGAGGAAAGGCACCCTGGACAATGGAATAGAGGAGTGTTGCTAAAACGTTCCTGGAGCAGCAGCACTGCCCAAGAGCTTGTTATCAGTGCAGAACTTCAGCACCTACCCTCCTCCTCCCTCTCTCCCCCGCACCCCAGAACCACAGAATCAGAATCCCTGGGGGTGAGACCCAAGAGTGTGTGCTCTAAGGAGCCCCCTGGGTGATTCTGATTGACATTGCAGTTTGGGAACCGCTGGGATGTGGGATACTGGGGCGAGGAAGGGATGCTGTGACCCTGATGTGGAAAAAGGCTAATTTATTTTTCTGGCTGCACCACGGTGTATGGAAGTTCCCGGGTCAGGGACTGAACCCAAGCTACAGCTGTGACCTACACCACAGCTGTGGCAACACCTAATCCTTAATCCACTGCTCCAGGCTGGGGATCGAACTGGTGCCACTGCAGGGACAGTGCTAGATCCTTAACCTGCTGTGCCACAGCAGGAACTTCAGGAAATGGACTCTTTTAGACCCTGCAATCAGGGAAGGCATGCGGAGGAGGTGACTTAGGTCAGAAGGAGCGAGGGAGGAGCTGAGGAGAGGCACCATCCAGCCAGAAGGAGCAGAAAGTGGCTGCAGGTGTTGGGCAGGTAGGGTGCCCCCAGGAGATAAGGTAGAAGAAGCAGGCCAGGGAGGTCATGCCAGGCCTTGGTAAGGCATTTGGATTTTTTGTAAGGACAGTGGAGACTGTTGGAGCGTTTTCATTTGGAGGCTGATGTTTCTCGATTGACACTGAAGAACCCTTTGGATACTCTGTAGAGACCACTGGGACAGGGCAGGGGAGGCAGTGAGAGCTGGATGCATAGACTGGAGGTGAGGAGTGGTGTTGGACTGGTAGGCAGTGGTGGGCAGAGCCCAGAAAGCCTCCTGAAGCCTGGGTGGTCAGCCAGCTTGCCTCTCCCTCAGGTTCTTTCAGCAAATTTATAAACGTGATGTCGGCCAGGACAGCTGTGGGCCACGACCGGAAGGGGCAGCTGGTGCTCTTCCATGTGGACGGGCAGACGGAGCAGCGGGGGTGAGTGCTGTGAGCTGGGGCCTCCGGCCAGGGCTGAGTCCCTCTCTGAGGAACTTCAGCCCACCAGCAGTTGCTCTTCTGACCCCCAGCCATGCCCTGGGGGTGATCACCTCCCTCTGTCCCCCGTCTTCCCACCAGTAGAGGGTCGCTAGGTCTGTCTCACTTCTAAGAATTCATCGTCTATCTTCCACACACTCGCTTGCTCTCCATCTCCCCAACTTGGGGCCTCATCTCTGAGCTGTGGTTGGGGTGAAAGGAAAGTATCACAACGTTAGCAGGGAGGTGACTTCAGTTCCAGTCGTAGCTCAGCTATCTGCTAGGTCTGTGACTGTAGACAAGTCGCTTGACCTCTCTGAGCTGCTGTTTCCTCCTCTGTAAAGTGAATGCGGTAGTTTGCTGTTGCTGTGTAACAAATTAGCCCAGGCTGCACTAATTGATTAGATCATATGCGCAGCTCTGTCAGTCGGGAGTCTGGGAGGGCTCACCTGACTTCTCTGTTCAGGGTGTCCCACAGACCAGAGTCCAGCTGCTGGCCAGGCAGGGCGCTCATCTGGAGCTGCTGGGAAAGAATCCTCTTCCCAGCGCATTCAGGTTGGCAGAATGCAGCGATTGTAGGACTGAGGGCTTTACGCCTTTGCCGGCTGTTGGCCGGGGCCTCTCCACTCCTAAGGGCGCCTGTGTTCCTCCTTCAAGCTGCAAAGGTGTGTCGGCTCCATCTGACCTCCTTGTGTTTCCCATCCCTCTCACTTCCTTTTCTGCCCCCAGCCTGAGAAAGTTCTGAGCTTCTAAGAGCTCTTGTGATTCCGGTGGGTCCCCCCGCCCCCTGAAAATCCAGGACAGAGTTCCCACTTGTGGACAGCTGTGCCACGTACCATAACACAGTCACAAGAGTGACCTCTTCTTATAGTCAGAGCTTCCGGGGACTGGAACAGGACACCTTTAGGGGGGCCATTCAGAAATTTGCCTGCCACGGTGGGTGTTTGGTACCACCCACCGTGGCAAGTAAGGCATGTTAACGGGGAAGCAGCCGTGGTGTGGTCAGCGGCACCGCTCTTGTGCCGCAGCATTAACCTGTGGGAAGTGGCAGAGTTCCTGCTGAAACAGGACGTGGTCAACGCCATCAACCTGGACGGAGGGGGCTCCGCCACCTTCGTGCGCAATGGGTCCTTGGCCAGTTACCCGTCTGATCACTGGTAAGCATGCTGCAGCCCCCTTGCTGAGGTTCAAGGCCAGGCCTGTCCCTGACGATCTCGATCACCAATATTGAGTGCCTGCTGTGTGCCAGGCCCTGGGGATTCATCAGAGAGGAGGGGGCACCGAGACCCCCACTTCTCGCTGCTCCCAGGAAGTATACATACCAGCACCACCCAAGCCGATGGAAGCGGTAACTAATCAGGAGAGACCTGAGGATAGTGAAGCATGAGCTGAGAGCCGGAGGGCGAGGAGGCGGCTGCTGGGCGGGAGTGGGCACAGAACTGTATATGCAGGGAGTTCTCGTCATGGCGCAGCGGAAAAGAACCCGACTAGTATCCATGAGGATGCGTGTTCAATTTCTGGCCTCACTCAGTGGGTTAAGGATCCGGCGTTGCCATGAGCTGTGGTGTAGGTCGCAGATGCGGCTTGGATCTGGCTTTGCTGTGGCTGTGGCGTAGACTGGCGGCTACAGCTCCGATTAGACCCCTAGCCTGGGAACCTCCATATGCCACAGGTGCAGCCCTAAAAAAGCAAAACACACACACACACATACACGCACGCACACACACGCACACACAGCACGTGCAAAGGCCCTGGGACGGAGGTGATTGTGGGAACGGGAGGAACCTCCAAAAGGCTGGAGGAGGCACATGGAGGAGGCGGCCCTCAGGGATGCAGTGGGTGCTTTGAGGGGTTTCTGGGGGCCAGCACCTCAGCCTCTCTTCACACTCCTGTCCCCCGCAGCCAGGAAAACATGTGGCGCTGCCCCCGCAGTGTGTCCACTGTGGTGTGTGTGCACGAGCCCCGCTGCCAGCCGCCCGACTGCAGCGGCCACGGGACCTGTGTGGAGGGGCACTGCCAGTGCGCGGGGAGCTTCTGGCGGGGTGCTGCCTGCGACGAGCTGGACTGCGGCCCCGCCAACTGCAGCCAGCACGGACTCTGCACGGACAGTGAGTGGGGCTCTGCGGGAGGCAGCTCCAGCCCGGGCTCCCCACTGTCACTGCCACCGCCCTGCCCGGGCCCTCACCCGGCCTTCTCGGTCTTGTCTTGGCAGCCGGCTGCCACTGCGAAGCTGGATGGACAGGGTCCAACTGCAGTGAAGGTAAAAGCCACCAGGCCAGCCTCGTCCCTGGCCCCCCCCAGGCACACGGGAGAGCGGGGAGCCTGGCAGCGGGCCAGCCTACCTCCTGGGTGCAGGTCACTTGCCTCTTGCCTATTATTTTTGCCTCATGTGTGAATCACCGAGTTAGTGGCCTGGGGCTGCTGCAGCAGATTCCACAAACGGGATCTTTAAACAACAAAACTTCGTTCTTTCACAGTTCCCGAGGCACGAACTCTGTAATCAGGGGGTCAGCAGGGCCAGACTCGCTCTGAAGGCTCTGGGGGAGGGTCCCTCCTGCCTCTCCCCGCTCCTTGTGGCTCCTGCAGGCAGTCCTTGGCTTGTGGCTGCATCACCCCGGTCCCTGCCTCCGACTTCACCAGTGCAGCTTTCTCCCCTGTGTCCAGGCTTCCGCTCCGCCCCCTTATACAGACCCCAGGCCACTGGATTTCAGGTTCACCCTCAGTGCAGGGTGTTCTCATCTCCAGATCCAAAATTTGCATCTGCAAGGACCCTAATTCCAAATAAGCTCACAGGTTCTGGGGGTAAGAACGTGTCTTGGCAGGGGGACACAGTTCAGTGCACTACAACCATCCACAGCTTAAATCCTGCAGCAGCTTTCTTTGGCGCTAAGTGAAAAGTCTCAACTCCTCGGCCGGCCCTCCAGGCCCCGGGTGCTCCAGCATCGCCACGCTCTCCAAGCCTCAGCCTCAGCGTCCTCAGAGGCCTCCCTGCCCCATCCCCTCCCTCTGTGCTCTGCTGCTGCCACACTCAGTCCTGTCCCTCCCGCGTGTGTCCTCGTTGTCCTCTGACACCTGCTTTCTGGCTCGCTGGCTGGCTGTCCCGCTGGACCACAAGTCCACGAGGGCACAGCCTCTGGGCCTGCTGCATAGCAGGTTCTCTGGGACGAGCTGTAGGGAGAATGCGTGAGCCCGTGGGGCCACTTGGGGTGTGTTTGCATCCTGTTGGCCCAGGCCTGGGGTCGGGAGCAGGACCAGATTTTGCAAAGACCCTCCCCTTCCCCCGTCCTAGCTTGCACCAACGGCTCCTTTGGGGAGGATTGTGCCAAGAAGTGCCAGTGTGATAATGGAGCCACCTGTGACCCAGTTCGGGGGACCTGCGCCTGTCCCCCTGGCTTCACTGGAGACACTTGTATGCAGGGTAAGCTGGATGGCCCCTGAGTCAGCTGGGAGGGAGCCCCGCCCACGGGCGCATCTGCTTCATCCCAGCTCCGCACACCCCTGGGCCCATGCTGGCCTCGCAGAGAGAGCCCTGCCCCTGAGGCCTCCGCCACTGTCCTTCTGCCTCCTCCCCAGAGTGTCCCCTCGGCTGGTATGGGCCAGGCTGCCAGAGCCCTTGCAAGTGTGAGCACCAATGTCCCTGCGACCCCCAGACCGGCAACTGCAGCCTCGCCTGGTCACCCACCCTGAACAGCCTCCTCTCCCAAGGTACAGCCCCTCCCGGGCCCCCCGGGGCAGCGGTGGGCAGACCCCTCCCCTCCCAGCCTTCAGCCGCTCCCTGGCGTCTTGCAGTGAAGCAGTGTCTCCCGCCTCCCAAGGCCACCCTGAAGACAGAAGAGTTCTCTGTCTCCACCAGGTAGGTGCTTTGCTGGGAGCTGGGGCAGGGGTGGGAGGAGGTGTGGCCTCTGCTCAGGAACTGGGCGGGGCTGGTAGGTGGCTGCTGGGCTCCTAGGTGACTTTTCTCCAACATAAGCACACAGAGAGTTGGGACTGATGCTTGCAGCCACCTGAACTGTCCAGGGAGATGCTGAGAAGGACCCCAGCCACCAACCCAGTGGAATCGATGGGCAGGGTGGGGGCTTATTTTCTGTGTTCCCAGAGCAGAGTCCTGAGGAATTCACCTCATTCTCGGGTACCCCCATGCGCTCAGGCCTCATCTTGGGGTTTTATCTTTATTTTCTAGTGCGGGGGGGTATTCAAAGAGAGTTGGGGAGTTTCCATCATGGCTCAGAGGAAACGCAGCTGGCTAGCATCCATGAGGATGCAGGTTCAATCCCTGGTCTTGCTTAGTGGGTTGAGGATCCAGTGTTGTCTTGAGCTTTGGTGTAGGTCGCAGATGTGGCTTGGATCCCACGTTGCTGTGGCTGTGGCATAGGCTGGCAGCTACAGCTTCGAATTGACTCCTAGCCAGCGAACCTCCATATGCTGTGGGTGCAGCCCTAAAGAAACAAAAAAATAAAATAGTTGGGCAGAGTTTCCATTGTGGCTCAGTGGGTTAAGGATCTGGTGTTGCCGTGAACTGCAGCATAGGTCACAGACGCGGCTTGATATGGTGTTGCTGTGGCTGTGGTGTAGGCTGGCAATGGCAGCTCTGATTCGACCCCTAGCCTGGGAACTTCCTTATACTGTGGGTGCGACCCTAAAAAAAAAAAAAGTAGCTGGGCTCAATAGTTGAGGTGGTTGGCCTGAGAACCCCACTTGGAGAAAGCAACTCTGCCCATGGTTTTCACCGCCTGTAACCCAGCCCTGGGTGCCAGCCCCACCCCCTCAGGTGGGAACGGGCGTGGGTATGAATGATGAACCCCTTGACCTTGTCTTCGAGGCAGCACCTGGAAGCTCATCACAAATGCAGATTCCAGGTCCTTCCTGAAGGTCCTGACCCTGTGAATTGAGCGCAGCCCAGAGGAAAATTCTGGAAGCATGCTGAGAAACACAGGGAGCAGGGAGAGTGGCCCCCTAGAACCCTACATCCTAAGCTCAGGTTCCTTGGGTATGAGACCATGTAGAACTAGGCAAAGGAGGGGAGCCGTGGGGGGTTGAGGGGTCCAGCAGTCTGCCTTTTTTTTTTTTTGGCTGCCCTGTGGCACGTGGTGTTCCCAGACAGTGCCCCACCCTTAACCCACTGTGCCAGGCCAGGGATCGAACCTGCGTCCTGGTGCTCCAGACATGCTGTCAATCCCATTGCACCACAGGGGGAACTCCTGCTTGTGCCCGCTTTAGGCTGAGATCTTCAGGCAAAGACTGTGTGTTCGAAAAAAGATCATTGAAGTCCCCCATCCATCCCCACCAGCTCCCTGCCTGGGAGACGGGGGTGCGGGTCCTCCCCGCTCTGTCTGCTTTGAGGACCCTGGGGAGAGCCCGGTCTCTGTGGGCAGCACCCCAGGAGCACAGGACACAAAGCCTTGCTTCCCAGGGCAGACAAGGCCCGAAACTACTTCATCCGGCCTGAGCAGTTTAAAGGATCATTTACTAGTGACATCTGAAACTCAGTAACAGTCATGTAAAGATCTTTTTTTCACAGCTTTTCTTGAAATATCAGGAGATGTGGCAGCGCTGGCCCTTGTCTCACATGAGAACTGTCCCTGCTGCTCCAAGCAGGCCTGGAGCGCCCCCACCCCCGGCCAGTCACGTTTGCTTCTGATGGTCCCTGCACTGTCCTGGACCCTGGGCCCCTGTAGCACACCCCAGCCCGAATCACCCAACATTATCCCCAGTTGGGGTTTCTCTCTTGCCCCCAGGACCACCTGGCTGGCCCTCACCTTGGCCCTGGCTTTCCTTCTGCTGATCAGCACGGCGGCAAATGTGTCCTTGTTCCTTGGATCAAGGGCAGAGCGGAGCCGGCATCTGGATGGGGCCTACGCCTACCACCCGCTGCAGGAGATGAACGGGGAGCTCCTGGCCGCTGAGAAGGAGCAGCCAGGTGACACCTGCAACCCCTTCAAGGACTGAAGCCTCTGGCTGCCCGTCACAGCCTGTTCTGGGGGCTCGTTTCCATGAGCTCCAGCTTCTGCAGGGGAAACACCAGGCTTCAACCATGTGGGTGGTCTCCTGACAGCACCTGTGCCTCAGCCCCTCACCTGGACGCCTGCCTGGCACCTGCCATCCCGGCAGTTCAGCGCTTCCCAGAGACTGCCGCCCTCCCCGCCTGCCTGTGTCTGCTGCTAGGAGGCCCGTCCCCCAGGGCCTGCCCTACTGCCAACGAGCCTCCAACCTCCTGGCGCGGGGCTGCCAGCGAACGGAACTCACCATGACTGAGCCATGGCCAAGTGCAGGGTCCAGCCAGCCCCCTTGGACCCTGCGGATTGAAGGGACAAGGGCCACGTCACAGGGCCCTTTTTTACAGACCTCATCACCGAATTTGCCAACTAGAATTCTGTGTATTGTTGGGGGAAGCTCCTTAGGAGGGAAGGAAGGGTGAAATCATGTTTACAGGCTCTACCGCCAAGAGGCTTTTACTGCCACTTGAATAAATTGATACAATCAAAGGGTGAGCACCATCTGAATTCGGAATCGTGGACTTGAGGCCCACCTAGGTCTTGACAGTGGAGCTGCTTAGAGGTTGTAAGCGGGCAGCGGAGGGCACATCCAGCTCCCTGGTGTATGTTTTATTTCTTTTGATGGCGGCACCTGCAGCATATGGGAATTCCAGGCTAGGGGCCAGATCTGAGCTGCATCTGCGACCTACTCCAAAGCTCGAAGCAATGCCGAATCCTTAATCCACTGAGCAAGGCCAGGGGTGGAACCCACATCCTCATGGACACTGTGTCGGGTCCTTAACCCGCTGAGCCACAACGGGAACTCCCAGCTCCCTGGTCTGTTTTGTTCAAGGGCGATGTGTGTGTGTGTGTGTGGGGGGGGTCTCCCTTAAAGGCACTGGAACCACCCATAGAGCTCCTTAAACCTCGGATTCCCGCCTGGGGCGGGGTCTACAGTCCACAAATCTCACAAGTGGTGCTGGCTGTGGGCGTGGCCACGCTTGAAGGAAAAAGGCTTAGTCCACACCGTGTTTTAAGTGACCAAACTAGTCACTTAAATTCAGGAGAGTGGCAACTCTAGGTTTCTGGTTTCTCGTTAGAAGAGGCAAAGCAGGCCTCTCACCCACAGGCCCAGGTGACGCCCTCGCAAGGCAGCGAGGAAGCGGTTGGCCGGCTCAAAAGGGCGGTCCCCTCCGGCCCTGCCCGCTCCAGCTCCTCGAAGCCCCAGCCGCTGGCTTCCTGCGCCTGGGACCTGCATCCCTGTGAGTATTACAGTTTGTAACTTGTGGTCCTGAAGGGTCCTCAGGAAGTGCCTGGGCACAGCCTGCCCCGTGAATGCATGTTGCACGTGTGCTTAGCAGCTTCTCGGGAGGGGACGTGGCGGTGCTGCTGCTTCCATCAGGTCCCCAGATAGATCCATGCGCGTTATGGGCTGAATGTTTGCGTCCCCGCAAATTCACATGTCAAAGCCCCACCCCCCAGGATGACGGTATTAGGAGATGGGGGCTTTGGCCTGTTTAAATGAGTGTGGTGTCTTTATAAGAAGAGGAAGCAACTCCAGAGCACCCTCCCACGCACGCACGTGTGCACACAAGGACGAGGCCATGTGAGCACGAGGCGTTTGGGGACCGCCTGCAAGCCAGGCAGAGGGCCTTCACCGAGACTGGGTTCTGCCAGGACTTTGATCTTGGACGATAGCTGTAGTGGTTTACGTAGTGCTGCCCAACAAACAGGCCCAAAGCTGGTAGTTTAAAACAATCACCACAAGTTCCCGTCCTGACGCAGTGGAAATGAATCAGGCTAGGAACCATGAGGTTGCAGGTTCGATCTCTGACCTCGCTCAGTGGGTTGAGGATCTGGCGTTGCCCTGAGCTGTGGTGTAGGTCAAAGACACGGTCTTGGATCTCGCGTTGCTGTGGCTGTGGCGTAGGCTGGTGGCTAAAGCTCCGATTCGACCCCTCGCCTGGGAACCTCCATGTGCGGCAGGTGTGGCCCTTAAAAAAAAATGTCATTGCTTCTCTTGAAAAATAATTATTTCCTGTGATTCTAGGGTGAGCTGGGTGATTCTGTCGATCTGGGCCAGGGTCAGTGATTCCAGCTGGCCTCACTTGTGTGTCTGTGATCAGCTAAGGGGTCAGCTGGGTCCTGGTCTGGGGTGGCCACAGCTGGGGATGTAGCTCTGGTTTACATGGTGTCTCATCCTCCAGGAGGGTGGCTCAGGTTTGGGTTCAAGGTGGAGAGAGGGATTCTGTGAGAGAAGCACATGAGGCTTCTTGAAGCTTAATCCCTTGATGAAAAGTTGCAGAGGGCATGTATGCAGGAGGCTGACTGAGCCATCGCTGCAGCTGAGCGTCCGTAACATGGGTGTGGTTTCACTTTTGAAAGGGAAAGTTCCAGTTCCAGTTCTTTAGGACTTTAGCACTTGCACTGATGCAGCCTGGGTTTGGTTCCTGGTCTGGGAACTGAGATCCCACATCAAGCTGCTGCACATTGTGACCAAGAAAATTTAACGTCTTTAAAAGCTTTTTGCTTGTACCTGCAGCATGTGGAAGTTCCTGGACCGGACAGCAAACCCTTGTCACAGCAGCAGCTTGGCCACAGCAGTGACCCAAGCCACTGCAGTGACAATGTTGGATTCTTAACCCAATGCACCATAAGCAAAAGTCAGACTTTTTTTTTTTTTAAAAAAAGAAGTTCCGCGGAGTTCCTGTTGTGGCTCAACAAGTTAAGAATCTGACTGGTATTCATGAGGATACAGGTTTGATCCCTGGCCTTGCTCAGTGGCTTAAGGATCTGGCATTGCCACAAGCTGCAGGGTAGGTTACAGGCACAGCTCAGATGTGGCGTTGCTATGACTGTGGTGTAGTCTGGAAGCTGCAGTTCCGAGTCAGCCCCTAACCTGGGAACTTCCATATGCCACAGGTACGACCCTAAAAATAAATAACTTAATTAAAATAAAAAAATAAAAAGTTCCCTGGTGGCCCAGCAGTTCAAGACAGCATGGTCCCTGCTGTGGCTCAGTTTTAATCCCTGACCTGGGAACTTTTGTGTGCCTCAGCGCAGCGCTCCCCCCAACTCCAAAAAAGGGAGGAAGAATTCGGTTCAGAGAAGTGAAATGTCACAGGCCAGCTCCCAACCTCCGGGTTCCTGCAGGGTAGCGTCTGTGGGTGTGCGTCTTTGTGTCTGCCCTGACAACGGGAGTGGAGAGCCAGCATGCCAGCCTGCACTCTGGAGGAATTGGACGTTTCGGTAGGTGCCTTGGGCCAAGGTTTGTTGGTGTCCTGGGGCACGTCTGATCAAGCATCTGGCGAACCCGTCAGCCCACAGTACCCTCACCAAGCCGCTAAGTTCTGCTTCCTCCTTCAGCCCCGTCCTGGGGTCGTGACCAGGGAGGAGGGCGGTGGCCCTCACAGCATGTCTGGGGACTTGACCGGCCTTCATCCAAAGATCCAGGCAAATGCTGTAGGTTTTTTTCTTTTTTCTTTCCATTGAAGTATGGATGATTCACGATGTTGTGTTAATTTCTGCTGTACAGCAGAGTAATTCAGTTATACATGTATATGTGTGTGTGTATATATTCTTTTTTAATATTCTTTTCCATTATGGTTTGTCATAGGCTTTTGAACATAGTTCCGTGTGCTCTGCCGTAGAAGCTTGTTTATCTATCCTATAGATGCTGGTTTGCACCTGCTAATCCCAGACTCCCAATCCATGTCCCCACCCCTCCCCCTTGGCAGCCACAAGTCTGTTCTCCATGTCCGTGATCTGTTTGTGTTTTGTAGATAGGTTCCTTTGTGTCATATTTTAGATTCCACATATAAGTAATATCATGTGGTATTTGTCTTTCTGACTTCACTGAGTACGAGAATCTCTGGTTGCATCCGTGTTGCTGCAAATGGCATTACTTCCTTTTTTATGGCTGAGCAGTATTCCACCGTATATATACGGCATATCTTTATCCATGTGTCTGTCAATGGAAATTTAGGTTGCGGCCATGTCTTAGCTATTGTGAATAGTGCTGCTACGAGCTTAGGGGTACGTGTATCTTTTTGAATTACAGTTTTGTCTGGATAGATGCCCAGGAATGGGATTGCTGGATCATAGGGTAGTTCTATATTTAGTTTTCTGAGAAATCTCTATAGTGGTTGCACCAACGTACATTCCCACCAACAGTGCAGGAGGTTTTTATTCCTCCTTCCAGAAACGTAAATGACCAGGTTGTCGTGTCCTCCCAGGACCTTGTGTTTCATGTCTACCTGGAAGTTTTGCATTCTGCTTTCTCTTAATGAACCTCTGGGCTGCTCAGACATTTTGCCGCTGGTGTTCGTGGATAGGAAAAAGTGACAGACCTCGGACAGGCTCCCAGGCACCTTAGAATCACTTTGGTATATTCCTAAGACAGCTCCCAAGCCTGGCTGCCAGTTTGAACATATTCCCCAAGAATGACCCACGGAAACAGCGTCTCAGGGGGAGGGGGCCCAGGGATCTGCAGGGAGCACCCCCGGGGGTCCTGAGTCAACGGGCTTTGGAAACCCTTGTCCTGAGGGCTCTGCCTTCCACCGAGGGCATCTCTGTTCTCAGCTGTGCTGGCAGCTGGGTGGGGAGCTACAGTGCTGTGTGCGGGCCTAGTGGACTCCAGGCCAGAGGGGGCACAGCAGTACCTGGGAGCGTCCGTGCCCGAGGGTCCCTGGGACACACCGAGCGGTGCGAGTCCTGCCCACTTGCGCCTTCCCTGTGCCCCGTGGATTTTTTAAAAATGCGTCACAGGCGGGTATTTATCTTTGCCCGACATCCAGTCTCTCTTCTTTCAGTGACTTCCTTCAGTGACTTCTGTCCTAGGCTGGGTCTCCCAGCAGCAAAACCTCACATAAAGATGTGGTAGCGGGTAGTTTATTTGGGAAGTGACCCCAAGACGCCCTGCTGGGGCACGGAGCAGTGAGGTAGGGAAGGGAAGGCAGCCTGTACACAGCACATGAGTGAGCAGCCCCCTCTGTGGGCAGCCGGGCTCAGCCCCTGGGGCCTCCTGTCGGGGAGGGCGGTGGAGAGAGGAGCTCCAGGTTGGCCGCATGCTAGTGGGGACACTTATCAGCCTGTATTCATTCACTGGATTGAGGGCTGCTCCTGGGGATTAACTCCCTGGCCCTCCCAGCCTGCTCTTCACAGGGCGGGGTGGGCAGAGAGAGTGGCAGGTTTTTGCATCCAGATGCCCTCTGCCCTGGGAAGGTGGGCCGGGCATCAAGAGCCACGGCCGTGAGCCTCCCTCGCATTGCCTTGGGGCGCTGCCTCTCCCCAGTCTCCATCCTTGCGATGTGGCAGGCACTGCCCCCTCCCGCCTCCCTCCAGGCCCCAGGTGGTGTCGGTGAATGGTTCGGAGATCGGCATCTGTCCCAGGTGGGCAGTCAGAGGCCACCCTGGAACTTCTGCTGGAAGTAGGGGTGAGAACCCCTTTACCAGGATTGTCCAGCTTCCAGGGTGTGGACCACACGGTAGAGGAGAGTGAAGAAGAGCCTAACCAAGAAAGAATGAGGATAGGAGGTCCTGTCGTGGCTCAGTGGTAATGAACCCAGCAAGTATCCATGAGGACGAGGGTTCAATCCCTGGCTTCACTCAGTGGGTTGAGGATCCGGCATGGCCGTGAGCTGTGGTGTAGGTCACAGATGAGGCTTGGAGCCTATGTTGCTCTGGCTGTGGGCAGACCAGCAGCTGCAGCTCCAATTTGACCCCTAGCCTGGGAACTTCCTTATGCCATGGGTACAGCCCTAAAAAGACAGGAAAAAAAAAAAAAAGAAAGAAAGAGGAGAACATTGTTTGAGCTCCTGGAACCAGCTATACCTGAGGCAAGACCATTCTTGGACTTCTAATTACACGGACCAATAAATCCCCATTTTTTTTTGTCATTTTTTTGCCTTTCTAGGGCTGCACTCACAGCATATGGAGGTACCCAGGCTAGGGGTCTAATCGGAGCCGCAGCCACCGGCCTATGCCACAGCTACAGTAATGCGGGATCTGAGCCACATCTGCAACCTACACCACAGCTCACGGCAATGCCAGATCCTTAACCCACTGAGCAAGGCTAGGGATTGAACACGCAACCTCATGGTTCCTAGTCGGATTTGTTAACCACTAAGCCACGATGGGAACTACCAATAAATCCGCATTTTGCCTGAGGGATTTTGCATCGGATTTGGGGGTCTCTGACAACCTGAAGAGTCTAAAACTTACGACATGCCACCTCAGCAGAGGCACATTTTGGACACGAGCATTTGTAGAGCTTAGATGGGACATGGAGCGGGAAACAGAAAAGTGTCTGAGATTCCAGTACCTACCTGTGGTATTGGTTGGCGGGAGAGGACACTGGTGACACAAACAAGAGCCTAAGTCATCAGTATTGCTGGTTGGGCTTAACCTGGACGAGTTACAGCCATGCGAGCATCCCCTTCCCACCCAGCGGGAGTGACGGAAGACCCCTGAGCCCAGATGTGGACTAGAAGTCCAGGGACTTGATGTGGAACTGTCACCGGGCAGGTGCCATGGTGACATGTATGTCAGCTGTGGGGTGCTCTTTCTACCACATTAGCATCCGGAAAGACCCTAGAAAAAGATTCCAATCCTGGGGTCAGTGGCTGGGGCTCAGGGACCCTGGAACAGAACCAGGATTCAAATGCGATGTCACAGCTCTCGTCAGATTCTCAAAGGGTTTGTGGCTTGGCTCTAGAACTCTCAGGTCAGAGGTTTCAAATTGTGCTTTTAGGGGATCCCCGTTTCTTAGCAGTGCCTTGGGGGCACTGAAAGGAGGGGAGGGGAAAGGGGCTGGGGGGAAGTGTGGGAGCACCCAGCGCGACCCGTTCCAGCTCCTTCCAGGCTTGGCCCAGACCCCCACAGGAGCCCCTAGCGCCCTGAGACCTGCCTCCTCTGCGGAGGCCCCTGGCGTTGAAGAGTTGGTCCCGGAGGCAGGCTCTGGGCCACAGGGAGCCCGGGGTGCGGGTTGTGTTCTGCCCTCGGGACCCAGACCTCAAGGGGCCTCCCAGACGTCAGCAATGACCCGCGGCTCAGAACTGATCCCAGCTCGCCTGCCCCAGGGAGCTCTTTCTCAGACAGCTGGCTGTTCCCCCAGGAGCCCTCGCCTGCGGCTCCAGAGCAATGCGTGGAAAAGTGGCAGGGGTGTGTGTGCAGGCGCTGTACTACGTCAGGCGAAGGCTGCTTCCTCCTTCCATTCAGTATGTTGGGCAGGGCTGAGTAACAGCAGCGGGTGTAGACAGGGCCCTAATGCAGCCACAGGAACCACACCTTCCGTGCTCTCCCAGCTGATGGTCATTGGTTTCCTGCTCCAAAACCAAGGACCCTTGGAGTTCCCTTGTGGTACAGTGGGTTAAGAATCTGGTGGTGTCACTGCAGCAGCTTGGGTTGCTGCTGTGATGCGGGTTCTCCACCTGGCCCGGGAACTTTCACATGTCATGGGCACAGTCAAAAAAAAAAAAAAAAAAAAAACACTTTTCAGAAGCCCATGATGCCTGCAGCAGCTAGCACCCGCTCTGTGTCCTGAGGGAGCTCACAGGAAGGGCGGGTACCACCTGGACAGGCCCCCACTCCTTCCTGACGTCAGGTCTTGGCTGCTCTCTGATGCAACTCTGGGACTTGGATTAAAACCCAGGGACAGGGAAGAGCAGCCCGGGAAGATGGACAGCAGGCCCTCACCTTCACCTGGGTACCTGGCAAGTAGAATCTGGGAGCCGGGCCCCAAGATTCCATGTTGGCAGCACTGAGTGGGACCCGGAGGCCTGCATCTAATGCACCGATAAATTGCACGGATAGTTACATACGTGAACAGATGATCCTGTGTTGTGTGCATACGCAGTGGGTCGAATAGTGCCTCCCCCCTGCCCCCTGCAGAGATTTGTATCCACCCAGAACCTCAAAACATGACCTTATTTGGAAGCAGGATCCTTACTAGTGCAATTGGTTAAGGATCTTGAGATGATATCACACTGGATTTAGAGTAGACTCTAAGCAGTTCCCATTGTGATTTAGCAGATTAAGAGCACAACTAGGATCCATGAGGATGTGGGTTTGATCCCTGGCCTCACTCAGTGGGTTAAGGGTCCGGCGTTCCCACGAGCTGTGGTGTAGGTCGCAGACACAGCTCAGATCTGATGTGGCCGTGGCTGTGGTGTAGGCGGGCAGCTACAGCTACAATTCCACCCCTAGCCTGGAACCTCCATATGCTGTGGGTGTGGCCCTGAAAAGCAAAACAAACAAACAAAAAAAGTGATTTTTGTGCCCCTCCCCTGGCCCTAAGAACCAGCCTGCAGCCCTGTGAGGGTGATGTCACTCCTGTTGAACGTGCTCCTGAGTCTTTTAAACCACGGCTGAGTAATTCTCGAACCCACCCAGGTAATTCTCCGGGTTCTAGGAAGTGGACAACAGAAAGAGGTCTATTCAAGTCTAAAACGTTTAATGCTTCTGGTGGGAGCAGACGTTCGGGTGATTTCCTGGCTGAAACAGACCGTGGGATCCGTTCATCTCACAGGGGGAGAAATTCCAGAGGCAGCTTAGGGGGAAAAGTCTCAAACGCCCCTTATTTCACCCGTGGGGAGGATATTCTGTAGCCAGCCATGGGCAACACCGTTCGGAATGATGCCCTTCCGACCGGTGGATGTGCGCAGAGAGAAAGAAGTGGCTCAGAAGGGGAAGTGGGGGGAGACAGGATCCCGACCCCCACAGTTACCCAGAGGCCCGTGGTGCTGAGCCTCCTATTGGAAGGACTCTGAGTCTCTGGATAAGAAACAAAACGTTCAAAATAACCAGTAACTCCTACCGAGCACTTTTCATATGCCAAGCACTGGGCCAAGGACTTTACAGCCGCTCTCAGGTCGTCCCACTACCACCCAGTGAATGAGGTAGGCACTGCTATCCCCATTTTACAGATGAGGATATTGAGGCACAGAGCGGTTAAGTCACCTGCTAGAGGTCACACAGCTAGTGAAAGGATGGCTGGCGTTTGACCCCCCACCTTGTCTAAATTTTAAGACCCAGGCTTCTAAACTCCGTGCCTAGGCAGGTCATTATTGCTAGTGGGTCGTTTCTGTCTGGCTCATACTAGGTTAATGAATAAGATGGAGAAAGAAGCCAAGAAGCTCCCAGCCCTTGGGTCTGGGCCAGTGTAGAAGCCATAGCTTGGCAGCCCTTCCTTGGATTTTTAATCCCAAGCCTCCCAAAGGTAAGAAGAATGGCTGTTGATGATGATGCTCCAGCGTGGGCCCCTGGGGCCTCCAGCACAGGAGGAAGACCATAGCGGACACCACTGTGGCCGACTGATGCTCCTGGGGCCCAGCTCCCCTTGGCCACTGGGCGACTGCCCTCCCCCAGCCCACTGTTAATTCTAGAGGGAATGTGGATCACAGGGCCCCCGGCCCCTTAGCCAGTACGCAGTGAGCCACAGGAGTGAGCACGACTTGTGCGGAGCCTTCCCTGGGATTTGAGATGGAAAGAGTCTCTTTTGCGCCTTAGAGACTGAGAACCCTGTGGGGCAAAGGCCAGCGTACAAGATGACATAGAGCCAAGAGGCCTGAAAACACTGGGCTCCTTGATGCAGCCGTACCTGGAGCGAGCCCCACCCTCGGCCATCCCAGTTACAGGAGCCAGGGGATTCCCGTTGTTGCTTAAGCCTGTTTGCACTGGGGTTTTTCCAAGGGAGACAGGGAGCGAGAGCTCTCAAGTAGAGGCCTTGGGCGCCTCGTGGCTGCTGTTAAGGCTGGGTTGCTGAGGGCAGACCCTGGTCTCTGGAATCAGCAGGTCCCGGCTCTGGTTGTCGAAGGCATTTATAACCCCAAGCAAGGAAAGACTTCTCCATGCTTTGGTGAGTGCTGGTCCTGGGCACTAAGTGTGCAGGGAGTGCCAGGGCAGCCTACGCCAGCACGCTTCTCGTTTGTAGAGACAAGACAGAAATTCACCTAAGGTAGTTGAAAATACCGCAACTTGCTCTCAGCAGTAAGTGCCGGGTGACACGGGAGCGATTCGTTTTGAGGTTGTCTCCAGCCTTGCTCCCCCTCTCCCTCCCTCCCTCGTGCGCATACCTTGATGCAGAGCTGGGGGTTCTGTCGGGCACCTGAGACGCAGACTGGAAACCACTGCGGTGGGCGAGGCTCCCTCCCTGCGGGGAGGAGGGTGTCTCTGAGGACAGCTCCCTCCCTCTGCTCTAGGTTTGGGTGGAGGCTGGCACGGAAGTGGGTTCTTGCCCCAAGTCTGCATGGAGGTGACAGTCCCTGTGGTTGTGAACCCACCCCCGGGCGAGGTCCAGTGACTCTGAGTGTCAGCCGGGGGGTGACCCCAGCCGTAAGCAAGGCTGCGAGAGAAGAGTGAGGCTGAGTCTCTCGATCCCAGACTGCAGAGCTGGGACTGCAGTGAAGTCCCTGCCAGGCAGATAAGGCAAGTGAGTGATGTGGGCCCGGGGGGTAGGTCAATAGAGAGAGACGGGGACTGGGGTGCCCCCATCCAGGGGCACAGCTCTGTTGCCTTCACATGGCAGTGGTGGCTCTGTTTTTGCCAATACTCCTGTATGCCTTAGGGAGGTTGGAAATCCTGATTTCTGTGTGGAATGCCCCCCCGCTTTGGCTATGCCCATGGCATACAGAAGTTCCTGGGCCAGGGATTGAACCCATGCCACAGCAGCAACCCAAGCTGCTGCAGTGACAATGCCAGATCCCCCACCTGCTACGTCACAAGAGACCTGGAATTGGGGAATCCCCGAATTTTTAAACCTTTTGTTTAGACAAAAAACAAAAACACTAAAAGCAGGCCAGATCAGACTGCAGGCTGCCAGTGGTGACCTCTGACCTGTTGTCTTTTTGGAGGTCCAGGAATTGAAAGGAGAAATGTCCTCAGGCTCCAAGGAGGCCCGCGTCCCTCCCATGCAGGAACTTGGGGAAAGTCTTTCAGTATTGGAGCTGGTTCTGAGGGTCAGATTTGCCCCAGAGCAGCTGTAGTAAAGTCATAGCCCCCATCCCCTAGAGGAGTCCTGATGCCATGTTGAGAGCCTGGATCCAGCCTTACCTGAAGCAAGACCTCCTAGACTGGCCAGTTACCTGCACCCATGACTGGTCATCCTTTTTTGTTCAAGCCACTGGGAGGTGACTTACAACCAGAGCAGTCATAATTAAACAGATTCCCATGAGGGAAAAGGACCTCCAGAGAGTATAAAGCTGTCTCATCACTGCCTGGAACTCAACAGAAACCCCGGGCCTTCCCACCCTCTTCCAGTCAGGGGTGGTCAGGGTTAGGCCTTCCCAGGATAAGTGAATTTCAAGTCCAGGGTGGTCGTCTGCACATAGAACATGGATCCTGTGACTCATATAACTGCTCAGGGGCACATCTTGGGCCCCAGGCATAGCTATGGGATTAGATGCTATGGTGAACTTCATCATTTCTGCTTCTCATGGGCGGAACCCCGGTAGTCTCAGAAGCACCCCCACCTTGTGTTTTTCAGACCAGGTGTTTGGCTCCAGGGACATGCATGTGACCCAGGCCTTCTCTGCACAGTGATTGGTCCAGATTGGACACAGGTCCTGCGGGCCAATCAGTGTTCTCTGTGCCCTGGCAACAGTGATTGGTTCAGGGAACAGCCTGGGACCCAAGCAGATGGTGAGGCTCAATTCTGGGAGGTTGGATGGGACTTTGTCAGGAGACAGATGCTCTTCTGTAGCTGAGCTGGGGGGAGGGAGGGAAGAAGCCCAGTGGTGATGGGGTCCCCCGCACAACAAGGGTCCCCGAGAAGGAGGCCACCCCAGGGAAGCAGAGCCAGAGATGGAGGGGACCACTGAGCCTGATGACATCCCTGAGCCCCCAGACCCAAACGTGGTCAACCCACCACTTGGCTTTTCCTACACGAAGCCTGTAGATGCTTCTGTTCTTACAACCTCAAGAGCCCACAGAGCTCCAGACACCCTGACTTCGGCAGTGTCCAGACCCAGGGCTGCAGCCCACATGGTCCAAAGGCCTTGTGGACACTTGTGGATGTGGGAGGCGAGCCGGCTGCCCCACACGCCTCGGGCCGGCTATCTGGAGACCAGGGAGCTGCTGTGGGACTGGCCGGAGGAGGAGGAAGTGGCGGCGCTGAGCTGGGAGAAGTGGCTGGTGCAGGATTCCAGGCTGGACATGGAGCCCCTGGGGAGGAAGGACACACACGTTGCCTCCTGGTGGTGACACAGCCCTGGGGCCCCCTGGCAGCGGTGCGAAAGCTGGTGATGCTGCAAATGAGGCCCCAGGGCTCTTTCCACAGGCTGGTAACCACCCCAGGCACAGAGGGCAGGTGCAGAGGTAAAGGCAAGTGAAGCTCTGATGAGAAATGAAGCCACGCCCATTTCCCCCCAGTCAGAGCCCAGGGCTTTGCTGACCCAGGGACCTAGCATGGCCCAGAGGGCACCCCATCATCTCCAGCCTCACTCCCCTTCCTCCTTTCAGCTCCTCTGACACCCACCTCCCTGTCTTGGGGCCTGTGTGTCTGTGCTTGCTGCCAAAAGCCTTTCTCTCCTGCCCGCCTTGTCTAGTGAGCTCGCTCCAGAGCAATGCCGTTCAGGAGATGGAACTTCCGCAGTGATGCACATGTTTCACGTCTGCGCAGTCCAAGGTGACTGTCACTGACCAGGTGGGGCTTCTGGGCACTCAGGATGTGGCCAGTGTGACCAAGGAACTGAATTTTTAATTGTATTTAGTTCTAATGGCTGTGTTTAAACTGCTCCCTTTGGCAGGTAGCTGCCGAGTTGGACAGTGCAGCCTCAGGGCCCGGCTGCTGGAGTGCGGTGCAGGGACCAGCAGCACCAGCGTGTCCTGGCGTCGATTAGAGTGCAGATGCCTCGGGCTTGCCCCAGAGCTGCACAATCAGTCTGCTTTTTGACAAGCGTCCCCTGCACCAGGTGACTGTGTGCACACCACCTAGATCTCACTCCAGTGTCACTTCCCAGACACCTCCTCCACACCCCCACTCACCCTGCGCCAGGCCTGGTTCTGGGCTCTAACAGCACCATGTGTTAAGGCCTCTGGGCACCTCCTGGAGTGTGACCTTGGGCAAGGAGTAAATCATGGCATCCGTCACTACCCGGGTGTGATCACGTGGTCTCCTGCCCCGTGGTGGCAGGCTCTGTCTGTCTGATCCCCCCAGGGCCAGCCCAGCGCCTGCCTATTGAGCAAAATAGCCTTGAGCTGGTTCTGTGTTGAGGAGGTGGTCAAGGATCCCCCCAAACTGACCAGACAAGACAGGCTGGCAAGTGGCTTCTACATGTGTGCGTCCCTCTAGGCCTCGGTCTCTTTCCCCTGTGCTGAGGCCCAGTGGCCAAAACAGGCTGCTTCCGGGAGTTCCCCGGTGGACTGGTGGTTCTGACTTGGTACTTGCACTACTGCAGCCCAGGTTTAATCCCTGGTCTAGGGAAGGGCAGACTTCCCCCCAACCATCTCCTCCTCAGGACAACTCCATGACACAAGGGTCTAGGGATTGAGATCCCACATCAAGTCACTGTAGGCCGAGGCCAAAAAAAAAAAAAAAAAAAACGGAAAAGAAAAAAATTAGAAAGGGCCACTTCTCAAAGAGAGGGTCGCAGCCTGTGACACACAGCAGTCTCTCTTTGAAGCAGAGAAGCGAGGAGCTCCCATTGTTGCTTAGCTGCTTACAAAATCGACTAGTGTCCATGAAGACACAAAATTGACTAGTGTCCATGAGGACATTGGTTCAATCCCTGGACTCACTCAGTGGGATAAGGATCTGGTGTTGCTGTGAGCTGTGGTGTAGGTCGCAGGTGTGGCTCAGATCCCTTGCTGCTGTGGCTGTGGCGAAGGCCGGCAGCTACAGCTCCTGTTAGACCCCTAGCCTGGGAACCTCCGTATGCTGTGGGTGTGGCTCTAGATAAAAGGCAAAAAGACAAAAAAAAAAAAAAAGAAGTAGAGAAGCTGGCCCAGCTTTTCTCCACTGGCTGCACACATCCCTCGGATCCTTGGAGCTCTGCCCGGGACGGGGGTCTACAAGCGACACCCTCTTGGAACCTCAATTTTACTCCATAGTGAAGAATTTAAAGTGTCATTTTTAGAAGGAAACTAGCACAGATGTATGAAAAAAGCAGGATGCAAAATCACATTTGTTTTTAAAAGATAAAACACAATGCCTGGAATAAACCACTATTACATGTTTACTTTGTGTCCAGGGGAAGGGCAGACTTCCCCCCAACCATCTCCTCCTCAGGACAACTCCATGACACAAGGGCTCCACGGGTCCCCATTTAACCTTTGGGATTCAGAGAGGTAAAGTGACTTGTCTGAAGTCACACAGCAATCAGGAAGTGCTGGAGGGTTTTTTTTTTTTTTTTGTCTTGTGTGTGTGTGTGTGTGTGTGTGTGTGTGTGTGTGTGTGTCGTTTTTTAGGGCCACACCCACAGCATATGGAAGTTCCCAGGTTAGGGGTTGAATCGGAGCTGTAGCTGCCGGCCTACACCACAGCCACAGCCACACGGGAGCCAAGCCATGTCTGCAACCTACACTATAGCTCATGGCAGCGCTGGATCCTAACACTCTGAGCAAGGCCAGGGATTGAACCTGTGTCTTCATGGACACTAGTGGGTTCGTTACCACTGGGCCATGTCAGGAACTCCATAGGAGGTCTTACCCATCACATTTCTCTGTCTCTCTGACCTCAGCACCTGGGGAGAATTGTCTGTGAGGCCTTATTTGAGAATGTTCTAGAGCAGTCCTAACCCTAGTGTCATGGAATTCTGGGGGAGGGAAGATACAAATAAGGGGGCTCCCCTTCTCCCCCTACCAATCAGTCTGGCATACTGGGCTTCTGTCGGGGTCTCATTTGGAGAGAAGTTTCTGCAGCTAAGGCTGAGGCAAGCCTCGTGTTGGTCTGATTGCTCACGAAAAGGTGCTGAGCCCCTGGAAAGTTTAACGCCCGCCACGTGGGGCCCCAGCCCAGGGAAGCTCAAGGGCAAGTCTGGGAGGTGAATCCAGTGGCCCCAGCCGGGAAGGAAGGGGCTTCGGGCGTGCTGGGGGCCTGGCCTGGAGGGGAGCCCGGGCCACTCATACCTGAAGTCCTCGGAGGCCAGCACCTCGTAGTAGTAGAGGAGTTTGCACCTGGGGCCGGGGCTGTGCAGGGCCGTCAGGACGTCCTCCACGCCCGGGAGGCTGCAGGCCAGGTGGCCAGGGGCGCTGTGCACTTGCCAGTGGAGCAGGTAGATGCCAGGCCACTGGGTCACGTGGGAGCCCTGAAAGACAGCAGCCATGCCTGAGGCCCTGGCCCGCCTGGGGCCAGGACCCCCCTTCTAAACCAGTCTACCAGCAGACCCTTCCTTTTGGAGTGTCCCAAAGCCATCCTCGCCCCTCTCTGCTGTTACCCCATATCCCTGGCAGCTGCGTGCCTCCCTCTTAATCGGGGGCGGTGAGGTCTGGTGGTGCGGCTGCAGGCCAGCAGAGGTGAAGTGTGGTTAGAAGCCTGGATTTTGTTGGGCTTTTGTCCTGCTGAATGGGATTTGCGAACTGAGGCGACCTGGGGAGGGATTTGGGTCAGAGGTTGAAAGTGCTTGGAGTTTGTTGAGGGCCGGGGGACAGCAAGAAAGGGGGGTGTTGTTATAAAAAGAGCAACTTTGGATGTTTGGTGGGACCCCGGGGCAAGGGTGCTGGTGTGTGATGTGACCACCATCTGCTCAATTCCCCTATAAAACCTTCTGGAAGATCTGCAGTGCTCGCCTGTGTGTGTCTGTGTGTGTGTGTGTGTGTGTGTGTGTAAGTCTGCGTGTGCGCGCGCGCTCTGTAATGTTCGGCCTGCAAGCGCCGGCCTCGTGGAGGATGCAGGCTCAGCAGGGGTGGTCTTCTGGAGACTCGTCTGAGTGCTCTTCCCAGACTCAGTTTCTCTGCTGTGTCGGTTCTGAAACTTGACTGTGCATCAGAAACCGCAGGGAGACTGAGGGATGGGGCGCCAGGCCCCACGCCCAGAGGTTCTGGGCGGCCCACCTGGTGTGGGTTCCGGCCACCTGCATCTTTGATTCTAAATCTCAGGATTCTAAGGATGGGGTCCCAGGGTCCCAGATCCTAGACCTCCCAATATCTGTCCTCCCCGACCGTCCCACAGGGTCCCTCAGGGCAGGGACCAGGTCCAGTTTGTCCACTGCTGTGTCCCCAGAGCCCTGGCACACAGCAGACACTCAGTCCTGCGTGATGAATGGATAATGAACCAAGGACCGGAACCTGGATGCTCTGTCCTTCCCGGCAGATGAGGGGGGCCTCCACCCGGCTGTAGCCTCCGCCCGGGGCCCGGCCTTTATCCATCAGCTGCCCGCCGGCCCTGGCCCCAGGTTCCTGGGGGCCCAGCTGGGGTGCCTGCTTGGCGTGGTACAGACTGAACACCACGTCCCCTCGCAGGATGTCAAAGTCCCAGGTGATGACGGACTCTCTCTCTAGAATCTCCACTGCAACCTGCATATGAACAGGTGACAGGTGAGGTCTGGACGCCCAATCTGGAAGGTGCTGGGGTGGAGAGGTCACCTGCAGGTGTGTGGGTGCCCTCCCCACTCCCCGCTGCAGGCGGTGTGTGCTCCCAGCCACCTCCAGCCCAAGAATTGCTCTGAACAAACAGACCCGCCTCTGTCTGAGGCGCCTGGGGGGTTCCACACCACCGCGGGGTGACCCACAGCCAAGGACTGGCTGATGTGAGGGTACAGAAGGTTAGCCCCCTTCAGGGAGTTCCCGTCATGGCTCAGTGGAATCCAGCTAGTATCCATGAGGATGCAGTTTCAGTCGTTGGCTTCACTTAGTGGGTCTGGGATCCAACACTGGGTGCAGGTCACAAATGCAGTTCAGTTCTGGCATTGCTGTGGCTGTGGTGCAGGCTAGCGGCTGCAGCTCCAATTCGACCCCTAGCCTGGGAGCTTCCACATGCTGTGGGTGTGTCCCTAAAAAGCGCCCCCCCCACAAGAAAAAGGTCAGCCCTCTGCAGAGCTCTCCCCACAGGTGGGCTGGACTGTGGCTGAAATCGCCTCTCGGCTTAGCTTCTGCCCCAGGCTCATCCCGCCCCCACCCTCCTCACGGGTTTCTCCTGAGCACGCACCCTCCACCCCGGCCCGGGAAGCCTCATCTCCCGCTCTGCTGCAGGAACCCTGACGTAGGACGACACCCAGCCCAGCGGGCCCTCCCAGGCCGGGACCCCGCACCTCGTGGGGGGCCCCTCGGAGCACACTGGCTGACTGGTAGGTCTCTCCCCACTGCCGCAGCTGGTCTTCGTGCTCCTGGTCCTCTTCCATCAGATAGAGGGACTTGGGTACCAGCCCTCCTTCGGGGACGTTACACTGGGGGACAGAGACACAAGGGACAGGTCGGGGGGCCCAGCTAGGCCTGGCTGACCCACAGAAGGGTGCTCGGGGACCCTGGAGTCACACTTAGAACTTGCATACATATCCTGACAACTGCAGAGACCTGGCAAGCTTGGCAAAATTTCTAGGAAATGTTGAAATGGTACAACCTGGCTGTTTGATATTTCTTTTGGAGAAGGAATCGGGGCGGCCCTCCTGCATTCAGATGAGATAGGGGTCACGCTTGCCTATCATCTCACCCTCCGCCTCAGGGGAGGCAATAAAAGGGGACTGGGGCTGCCTCCCCTGGAAGCAGCTGCCTGGTTGTCCCCCCATCGTGCGGCTGTAGTCGGGGATAAAGGCCTTTGGGTACCAGCTCCAGGATCCTGGCCGCTGGAACATTTGCGTCACCTCTCAGTGCAGCAGAGGGTGCAAAGCCAGCAGGTGGGATCTGACTGCTGCCTGGCAACGTCCTGGATGGGGGTACAGAGGGGCAAGCCTTTGACTGGCCCGGTTTCTGAGCTTGCAGGAAACTTCCGTCTCACTCGCTATGTTTGAAGGGACCAAAGTAAGTCTCCTTTGGGGAGCAGTTACCTCTCTTTGGAGCAGCTTCTAAAACTAGCTCTGCCCCAGAGAGCCAGCCTGGCCCTGCCCAGGTGAGAGCGAGCACAGAGCGGCCTGCCCCCCTCCAGCCTCCCTCCAGCCAGCGGCCCAGCCCCTCCAGGCGCGCTCACCAGGCACTCGCCCCCCAGGAAGTCAGGGATCACTTCTTTGTCCAGGTAGTCCACGAGGCCGCCGGGGCCTTGGTAGTTGCTGCCGCTGTAGATGAGGAACTTCTGCCTGGTGTTCTCGTTGATGAAGGGGCTGATCTGAAGCGGGGGAGATGGGGCAAGATGGAAAGTTGTTGTTTTTTTTAATTGAGGTCTCATTTACAGAACATAGAATTAGCCATTTTACAGTGAGCAATTGGATGGCTTTTAGTTCACTCACTTTGTTGGGCGACCATCACCTGTAACTCCAAGACACTGTCATCACCCCAGAAGGAAACCCCAGACCCGTTAGCACTCAGTCCCCTCTCCTTTCCCCTCGGCCCCTGGAAACCGCCAGCATGTCTTCTATCTCTGCAATTTGCCTATTCTGGAGATTTCATAGCAAAGGAATCACACAGGAGTTCCTGTTGTGGCTCAGTGGGTTAAGAACCCGACTAGTATCCACGAGGATGCAGGTTCGATCCCTGGCCTCGCTCAGTGAGTTAAGGATCTGATGTTACTATGAGCTGTGGTGTAGATCACAGATTTTGCTCGGATCCATCTTTGCCGTGGCTGTGGCCGTGGCATAGCCTGGCAGCTACAGCTCTGACTGAACCTCTAGCCTGGGAACCTCCATAGGCCGCAGGTGTGGCCCTAAAAAGAAAAGAAAAGGAATCACGCATATGTGTCCTTTATCGACTGGCTCCTTTGACTGACATGTTTTCAGGGTTCATCCACATGGTAGCCGAGTCAGAACTCCCTTTTCATGGCTGAATAATGTTCCATCGTGTGGATGACCATGTTTTATTTATTCCCAGATGGAAAGGATTTCAACACCGAGGTCTAGCTACACGTCAGTCTGGTTTTTCATGGCGTCCCAAGGCTGGGGTGGTGTCTGATACAGGAAGTAGCTGGTGAAGGGAGGCAGGCGCTAGCCAGGCACTTAGAGTGGCAGGGCACCCACCGGCTCAGCAGGGGATGCCTCCGGCAAAGGATGGATCGGGAACTAGAATTCCCCCCCGCCCCCGCCCCGAGTGGGCTCCACGCCCTCAGCCCCCACCCTCCATGCCGGCAGGTGGTCCCTATGGCTTCTTGTGCTGGCTTCTGTCTGCTGTGGCCTAGAAGGACGTGGCACCAAGAGATGGGAGGGGGACCTTCTTCCCCTGGCCCCTCCCTACTCCTGTGCCCCCGGCAGCCCCCACCCTCACCCGTCCCAGCTCTCGTGGGCTCTGAGGACAAGGACA
This sequence comes from Catagonus wagneri, assembly GCA_004024745.2. Classification (NCBI taxonomy): domain Eukaryota; kingdom Metazoa; phylum Chordata; class Mammalia; order Artiodactyla; family Tayassuidae; genus Catagonus; species Catagonus wagneri. The sequence goes on from PVHT021183594.1 coordinate 5,231,934, forward strand.
TGCCTCTTGTCCCTCCAGCCCTGGGGTGGGCAGGGCTCACGGCAGTGGCTGGCCCCCAGGGGCCTCTTCATCCTGCCCACACCCCTGCGAGGAGTTCCTGTGCGTCACGCCCCGCCCTAGTGGAGCCATGTGGGTGGATCCTGCTTCCGGGCAGGACCCCAACCGACTGGCTCCCACCCCCACCCAGCGTGCATCTTCTTAGGACATCTCCAAACAGCAAAGAAATTTAATTTTCACAAAGATCAGGCTACTTGGAGGAGTTCCCATTGTGGTGCAATGGAAACGAATCCAATTAGTATCCATGAGGATGTAGGTTCGATCCCCGGGTCCGGGATCTGGCTTGGCTGTGGCATAGGCCAGCAGCAGTAGCTCCAATCTGACCCCTGGCCTGGAAACTTCCATATACTGGGGGTGCGGCCCTAAAACTAAAAAATAAAAAAATGGGGCTACTGTAAGACAAAAACACCTCAGTATCAGGCCCTGCCTGTCCCTCCTGCAGCTCCTGCTTCCTGGCCCAGCCCCGTCAGAGCCTTGAAGCAGCCCCAGGAGCCAGGGAGCTTTCTGTCCCAGAGGCCTGCTCACATCCTCTCTTCTGACAACCCCGCCTTGGCTCCCTGCTGCCCCAGGACCAGGTCCCATCTTGGGCTCCGCAGGCACTGGCCTCTGAGCATCCGCCCAGCCTGCTCTGGCCACCTTGCAGGGTGCTTCAGTCCCTCAGAAGCACACGGCTGTGTCCTGCCTCTGAGCCTTTGTCCTTGCCACGTGGGTTGCTCGCTAAACCTTCCTCATGCTGCTCCCCCAGTTCTCAGCCAGGACCCTCCTCGGCTCCCCATTCTAAGTTTTCCCCACACATTGCCCTCTGCCCGGCTTCGTCTCTCCAAGAACCTGGACACCCCCTGCCCTTGTTACAGGGCTTCATGATGCAGTTTCTTGAGTGGGGCTATCAAGTTTCTCTCCCAACATCCCCCCCCCCCCCCGGACACAGGGGAAGACACACTACGTCTCCACAGCCGGGACAGGTGCCCGGCACACAGTTGTTGCTTTAAAACAGAGTCCATTTAACTCTCAACTCTCAAATCTCCCTCCTGATTGAACCTCTGGGTACAGCAGGGATTCTCAGGCTTCTCAGGCACCGAATCCCCAGGGCTGGTAAGATGCCGACCCCGAGTCTGGAGGGTGGAGTCTGGAGGGCCTGCAGACCACACTTCAGTAGCAAGCACTCAGGACAGAGGCCTTCAACTGCCAGCGACAACCTGGTGGTGGCTGTGAAATCAACTTAGTGCTGTGACCAGCCTGTTTGGAACGGACTAGAAAAGAACAACAAAGCATGTTGTAAATGGTTAACGATAACCATCACTTGAGAATCTGTTGTTTCAGGGTGGGTGTGTGCATGTGTGTACACGCAGGCCATGTGCACACACGAGGGGACCAGGTTGCAACATAAAGTGTATTTCTTTTCTATTTTTTTTTTCTTTTTAGGGCCACAACTGCAGGATATGGAAATTCCCAGGCCAGGGGTTGAATCGGAGCTGTAGCTGCAAGCCTATGTCACAGCCACAGCAACGCAGGGTCTGAGCGGCGTCTGTGACCTACACCACAGCTCGTGGCAACACCAGATCCTTAATGCACTGAGTAAGGCCAGGGATCAAACCTGCATCCTCATGGATACTAGTCAGGTTCTTGACCCTCTGAGCCACAATGGGAACTCCCTAAAGTATATTTTTTACTATAAACTGTGGGCAAAAAGTTTTCAAATCCCTATAGGACAGGATCCCAACACTGCTCAGAATCAGGTCACAGGAGCCCCAGGAACGCTGTGGGATTCTAAGCATGGCTCTTGGGTCCACGAAGCTGAACAGCTAATATATAACATGGGGTTCATCCACATGATGGAATATTCAGATATTAAAAGAACGAAGTACTGATTGTGGCTACAACAGGGGTAAACCTGAAATCATTATGCTCAGTGAGAGAAATCAGACACAGAAAGCCTCACAGGATTCCACGTCCATGAAATAGCTAGACCAGGCAAATCCTTACAGAATGTAGAGGAGCGGTTGCAAGGGGCTGGGGGGGATGGGGAGGGGCTGCTAATGGGCACGGGGCTTCCTTGCTGGGTGATGACAGTGTTCCAGGCAGTGGTAATGGTTGCACAGCTCTGTGACTATACTGAAAGCCACTGAATTCTACACTTGACAAAGGTGAACTTTACGGGCTATAAATTATATCTCACTAAAGCCGTCATTGAGAAGGAACAGCACACGATAAGCAGGTGGGGCAGCTCACCGACGGACCCCTCCCATCCCAGGCTCCTGCTCTTTCTTACCAGGGTCCAGAGCACGGGGAAGACGCGAGGGGCTCGCACGATGAGCAGCCGGCCCAGGGTCTCGGGGTAGTTGTCCTCCACCACCTCGATCATGCGCAGCAGCGCCTTCACCCCCGGTCGCCACAGGTGCCGCAGGCTCAGCCCCTCCAGGTCCACCAGGCAGGTCCAGGAGCTGTGGCGGAGTTGCCCCCTCACTCCACCTCGCCCCGCCGCCTCCCAGCTTCCCCGGCAGCACCCTCGAGGGCCCAGGGGGCCCAAAGTCGGGGGGATGAGGAGGCTCAGTGAAGCAGCGCGGGGAGCCAGGGAGGATGCAGGGGCCACAGGACACGCTTGTGGATCCTGCCACCGTGGGGAGGCCACGTGGCTCAGAGGTTCAGAGTGCCCAAATTCACGTGGCTGAGCCATGAGACATGGCCTGTGACAGCCACAGGCCCCGTCTCATCAATAGTTAGGGTTAAATGAGATGGTCTGTGGAAAGCTCTCTGCAAGGACGGGCACAGAGCCCGCGCTCCATCAAAGCCAGCTATTACCACTAACTGCTGAAAAGACGCTGGCGGCTAAGCGCTAAGAGCACATGTTCCTCAGCCAGATGATGGCCTGGGTTCCAGTCCCAGCTCTGCCACGTGCTGTGTGGCCGTGGCCAAACTACTTTAACCTCTCTGTGCCTCCACGTCATTAGAACTGATTCATTAGGAAATGACCATTTTACTGAAGCAGCTGGTCACTGGGAACCTGTCCATCCGGCTTCGTTCCCTTCACCTTGCCCACCTGCTCCAAGGAGCCGCTTTGTGACACCAGGTCACCTGAGCCATATGAGGGGCATTCTGCTTCTGGCCAGGACCCTGACTGATAGATTTCCCCACCCCAAACCCACCGGCCGCCCATTTAGGAAAGCTCCAGGTAGCAGAGTAACTTAATCCTCACAAAGATCAGGATATTTGAGGGTGAAAAGCATCAGTAGCAGGTCCTGCCTGTCCCTCCTTCCTAGACCGTGTAGGGTGACATGAACCAAGAGCCGGGGAGTTCCCTGCTGCATACGAAGTGCTGCGTGTGTGTCTGCATCACCCTGTTGGTCACTGTTTTGGAGAAACCATAAAGAAACCCTAGGAAGGGCTTAGAGAAGATGAAGGCGCAGCTCAGAAAGGCTGAGTGCCTTAGGGGGCGGGGCCGCTCTAAGTACTGGTATGGGAAACGGCACAGGAATAGAAGTTTGGGGCAGCGGGTCACTGGATGTGCTGTCGCACCTGTAAGGTCCACCTGCCTGGGAGACGGCCAGGGTGGATCTCAGGTGGGAGAGCGGGTCTCCAAAAGCCGAGTCTGGGAGGCTGCGTGGCATGGGGAGAAAGTCCCCGAGCCCCAGCCAGATGGGAGCAGGTGCACATCCCAGCTCTGCCCCCTCCCCGCCAGCAGCCTTGCTCCAAGCCCCGTCCACAAAGAACACGGACAGGACAGTAAGAGTCCCTGTCTCGTAGGGTTGTTGTAAGACTTAGATGAGGCTTAAGACTACTCCGAACCTCGTCCACAAAGAACACGGACAGGACAGTAAGAGTCCCTGTCTCATAGGGTCGTCGTAAGACTTAGATGAGGCAGCTCTGCAAAGCATCTAGCAGGCTGCTTGGCACAGCACCCATGACCAGTAAACCTTGGCTGTTACTGTTTGGGGAGGGGGGGTGCTGCCCTTGTCCGGGTTCTTGCCTGATGGGTCGGCCAAACTGTCTTGTGTTCCCTTCACATCGCTTCTGTCCTTCCTCGTTGACGGAAAGAACCTGGAAGGTAGAGAAGGTGCTGGCGAACGTGGACTGGGCTGCTCCAGCCGCAGGCAGCCCGGAGGCCCCGGGGGACCCCGACTCACATGCTGTAGCAACACCTCCTCCCCCACGGCCTTCATCAAGCCCTTGGTGTCCATGTGGCCCAGACGCAGGATGTACAGCGGGCGGCCGTCTTCGGGGTGGGGTCGAGCGAGGTGGGGACAGAAGGATAACAGAATCACATACTTTTATTTTTATTTATTTATTGTCTTTTTAGGGCCGCACTGCAGCACATGGAAATTCGCAGGAGCTGCAGCTGCTGGCCTACACCACAGTCACAGCAACTTCGGATCCAAGTGACCTACATCACAGCTCAGGACAACACTGGATCCTTAACCCACTGAGCGAGGCCAGGGATCGAACCTGCATCCTCAAAGATAGTAGTAGAATTCATTACTGCTGAGCCGGGATGGAAACTCCAGAATGACATACTTCTACATAATACCGTGGGGGGGGGTATAGGTACAATCAGTTATCATTATTTGCAATAGTGATGTTCTGTAGGTCACCTTGAATGCTGAATCGGGGTGCACCGAAACAGTGTTTCTAGGGGCCTCAGGACATTTTTGTCAAGCATTGATGGTAACCTTGTTTTGCATGTGTTTCTATTTAAGGACACCTTATTTCATTTCTGTGTTGATCCACTGACACTGAAGATGGCCAGCAACACTGTAACCCATGCCTGAATGGAGCTTAGCTTGTTTCTCTGTAAGGCACATCACAGCCTTCCTGCGCTTAGGAACGTGGCGCGCCACGCAAGATCAGTCCAAAAATGAAGGGGAAAAAAGGTGTCACTAAACAGGCCGCAGAAAGGACACGTGTTTACAGTAGGAGCTCAAGCGAGGAGGCCAAAGGACACTCAACCTCAGCTGCGGAGGGACGTGCAATTTTTCATCACTCTGCACATGTCCGTGATGGACAGTGACAGCGCCCAGTATTGATTTGGGGGTTACAAGTGAATTTCAGTGAGTGAGCAAATTCTCAAACACGGAATCCATGAAGAGCAAAGATCGACTGTATATTGAAAGCAAGTGTTTCAACCGGTCCTTCAAGAGAGCCGGGCAATCGCCCTAATCAATATTCATGAATTTTTAACTAAAGGACATTGAAAAGCATAACAGGCGCTGGCTTCAATGTCAGTTTAATTTAAAAAAGAAAAAATAATCCTGGGTTGCCTAGTAGTTAAGGATCCAGCATTGTCGCTGCTGTGGTGCGGGTTTAGTTCCTGGCCTGGGGATGTATGCGTGTCTCGGGTGCAGCCGGAAACAAGCAAAAAAACCCAAAGATGATATCTGTTGTAGGTTAAACAGTGCCCCACCCCCAAAAAAATTGTGTCCACCAGAACATCAGAATGTGACTGGTTTTGGAAATAGGGTTTTTGCTCGTGGGATTAGTTAGGGACCTCGAGATGAAATCCTGCCGGATCAGTGTGGGTCCTAAATCCAGTGACCTGGGGTCTTTATAAGAGGAGAGCGGAGTTCCTGTTGTGGCTCAGCGGTTAATGAACCCGACTAGCATCCGTGAGGATGGAGGTTTGATCTCTGGCCTTGCTCAGTGGGTTAAGGATCTGGCGTTGCTGCGAGCTGTGGTGTAGGTCGCAGACATGGCTCGGAGCCTGTGTTGCTGTGGCTGTGGCGTAGGGCGGTGGCTGCAACTCCGATTGGACCCCTAGCCTGGGAGCCTCCATATGCCGTGGATGTGACCCTAAAAAGGCAAAAAAAAAAGAAAAAGGAAGATGAAGAAGAAGAGGCAAGGACACACAAATACAAGGGGAAGCCCACGTGAGGACAGAGGCACAGACTGGGTTGATGTGGCCACAAGCCAGGGAATGCCTGGGGCCACCAGAAGCTGGAAGAGGCAGGAAGGATTTTCCCTCAGAGCCTTCAGAGGGATCGCAGCCTTGCTGACACTTTGATTTTGGACTTCTAGCCTCAAGAACAGCGAGAGAATAATTTTCTGTCGCTTTAAGCCCCCCAGTTTGCGGTCATCTGCTACAGCAGCCCCAACATTAATGAAGTGCTGCTGCAGCCAGAAAGCAGTGGTGAGTTGACCCGATCCCTGGGAAAAACATCTCATCTCAAGCCCAGGCATCTATCCCAGCTCCGCCTTTTTGGCCGGGTTGTCACCTCAGAGGCATCCCCAAATGCCCAGAAGAGCCAAAAGGAAAACTAAGACACGAAGATGAAAAGAGACATTCAAAGCACATGCGGCAGTGACCAAAGGTGCACTCACGTTCTGTGGGCAAGGGGACGCACCTATGTCCTGGTAGTGCCAGCCCCCCGCGTAGAACTCCTGCAGGAGGGCGGGGGGCCGCCAGGTCTGCAGGAGGAGGTCCACCTGGTGCTGCTTTCGCCAGCTCAGCGACTGGCACAGCATCTCCCGGGCCCTGTCCAGGTGGAAGTCCCGGGCCCGCAGGAACCGAAGGATGTGCTCGTCTTTAGGGATCTGGGGGGAGAAGGAGAAAGCCCTGTGCACAGGATTCCCCGACCCAGGAGGAAAGACTGGGAATGAGTCCCCGTCTTAGCTGCAAAACGCTCGGCTGGGAAAAGACCGTATGCTCGACCACGGCATAGTCAGGGCTGGGCTGCAGTGAACACGAGCTTGGGGGGCCGACTGTCCCCCTCCTGTGCTGGAGGTGCACCTCTTTTCTCTTGGGAAACTGCTTTTCCTACCTGCTCCCCAACACCAACCATGGCTTTAGTTGGAATTGCTGATCACAGGACCCCGCTTTCATGGCCTCAGGTGGACACAATCCAAGCCAAACCAATGAGAATTTAGACAATTTTAATCTGAAGAAAGCTGCATGAACCCTTTTTTCTGCGGAGGCAAAGGTGGCACTGAAGGCTGTGGACAGCCAAGATCCAAGCTCAACAGAGAAGCGTGTCTGAGGGGACAAAGCAGAAACAAACAGATACAAGAACCAAGGGGGGAGTTTTCATTGGGGCCCAGTGGGTTACAAATTAGTAACTAGTTCCATGAGGATGTGGGTTCAGTCCCTGGCCTTGCTCACTGGATTAAGGATTCAGCGTCGCTGTGGCTATGGTGTAGGCCGGCAACTGCAGCTCAGATTCGACTTCTAGCCTGGGAACTTCTATATGCCGCTGGTGTAGCCTTTAAAAAAAAAAAAAAAAGGGGGAAAGAAAGGATGAACCAAGGGGTCCTGAAAGCAGTTAAGTCCTTGTTCGGGACAACCCCCTTCCCCGAGACAAGTTACATGTCCCCTGTGCTGGCCCCAAATCACATCCACCCGGAAGCTCTGGATGTGACCCATTTGGAAATAGGGTCTTTGCAGAAGTAACTGGTTAAGATGAGGTCACAGTGGATTAGGGGCGCCCTACTCCATGTCTCTTGTCCTTATTATAAGAGGGACATTTAGACAGAGATACAGAACATGAAGAGGGGAGATGCCATGTGAAGACGGAGGCAGAGATTGGAGTGATGCAGCCACAAGCCAAGGACTGCTGGTGGTGATCGGAAGCCAGGGTGGGGGTGCACAGACGACTCCTCCTCGGAGCCTCCAGAGGGAGCCACCCCTCCCGACACCTTAATTTCAGAGTCTGGCTTCCAGAAGTGGGAGAATAACTTTTGGTTGTTTTGAGCCACACAGCCTATGGTATTTTGTTTCAGCAGCCCCAGGAAACTAATACTCCCACTTTTTTTTTTGGCTCTTTTAGGGCTATACCCTCAGCATATGGAGGTTCCCAGGCCAGGTATCAAATCGGAGCTGTACCCACTAGCCTACACCACAGCTCACAGCAATGCCAGATCCTTAACCCACTGAGCGAGGCCAGGAATAGAACCTGCACCCTTATGGTTCCTAGTCGGATTCGCCTCCACTGTGCCACAACAGGAACTTCTGGAAGCTCTTATTCAACAGAGCTGGACGTTAGGTCGGTGCTTGGGACCTGCATGCGTGGTGGTCACTCTTGTTTGGGGATTAGAGACTAAAGGCAGAGCCCACGTGCACTGGAAAATCAACCCTTGGAGGTCCTTCAGTCTCTTAGAAAAGAACTCTATGCACGGTTTTGTGAACACAGGGCCCCAGAGCTATGTCTATGCACAGGTGACCGTGCTCCCCTGGGGACGCCGGTGTTGTCTGGAGCCGTTTTTAGTTGTCACAGCTGGGGAAGAAGAGCTCCTGGCCTGTAGTGGGCGGGGGCCAGGGAGGCCGCTCAAAGCCCCACAGTGCACAGGACGCCCCACGGTAAAGAACCTTCTGGGGAGTTCCCAGGTGGCACAGCACATTAAGGATCTGGCATTGTCACTGCTATGGCGTAGGTTGCTGCCGTGGCATGGGTTTGATCCCTGGGCTGGGAATTTCCACATGCCTTGGGTGCAACCAAAAGAAAAAAAAATAGTAACAGCTAAAAAAATCAAGGAAAAAAAAAAGAACCATCTGGCCTCAAAAGTCAACAGCACCAAGGACGGAAAGAAACCCTGCCGTCTGTGGTATGAAGGGAATGCACGAGGCAGGTACACTGAAGAGAAGATGAAATAGAAGTGTCCAGCCCTGCTAATCACGCAGACCTCCTCACGTGACCCTTTCTACACCCGCCCGTCCTGTGCCTGAGGCTGAGTAGTCGCAGCCCAGACGCTGACCCACCCACCTTGCCTTTGTGGGTCTCCTGCAGCCAGTGCCGCAGCTGGATCAGGCAGCTCTCCTGCATGGGCGTGAGATGGCCCAGGCACCTCTCAATGTAATCTGTGTCCAGCTTGTCCCCTGGAGGAGAAGAGGGGGTTCAGGACAGGAGGGAGACGCTGCATGGTCTGCCCCTCCTGGCACCCTGGCCACACTGGCCACCTCGATTCTGAAATGTAGTTCGAAGTGCACGGAGGCCCTTTCACCAAACAGCCGCTGGTCTTCCAAGCTTCTAGTGTTTGCGACCCATTTCCGCGGTGGTTCTGAAAACTCGAGCAAGCCTGGACCTCACGGTGGTGACTGATTTGTCCCTTTGCTCCTCAGGAGTCGAGATAATTCCCACCCTCTGAAGATCATTACCAGAATGAGTTCACACCTCCTGACTTGCATCATCTTGGCAAGTTCTCCCAACAGCCCTGGGGGGAGGGTGTCTCTGATCCCAGTTAGAGAAGACAAAACTGAGGCCAAGGGAAGTTCCGATAACTTAAAAGGGTAAGTGCACGTGCTGTGCCCAGCATAAAGCCGGCAGTGGAGAAACACCAGTTCCTTTTGCTGTCCCACCTCCCAGCCCCCTTGAGGGCTACGAGGCTTTCGGTAGACAAAGCCCTGACCCCCAAATACAGCCCAGAAGCTGCATGGATCATTCCCACCCGGCAAAGCTGCAACGCACAGGGATTAGACAGTTGGAGGTCGGCGTGTGCCAGCATTTAGAAGCGGGGCTGCAGGCTGAGTTCCTGCTGCCCACTCTTAACCACTGGGGTGGCAGATACTGACATGGTGCAGCATCTCGGCATCTCAGCAGTGGGTGGAGATGGCCCACAGAGAGCAGCCGCGGTGGGCCTAGCCCGATCTTTGTGTGCAGAGGGCAGGATAAGAAAACAGTGTCTGAACATCCAGCAGCAGGGCTGGCGCCTCCCTGCAAGGGCTGGTGGTCACGCCAGCTGCGCCACTAGGCACTGGGGTGAACAGAGGCAGGACAGATGCTGTGAGTGGTCAGAAGCAGAGATGCTGGAGACGGGGAGGGGGCAATGAGGGGTGAGGGCAGAAACACGAGGGAAGCAGGAGATGCCAGCTTCCTTCCTGCCTCCCGGAAGATGTAAGGCCCTTGCTCCATCTCAGCACAAAGGCTCCGTGATTCAGGGCAGGGTGGCAGGGACATGACCCTGCCTCCTGCCTGCCCGCCTGAGTACCACTCTGCTGGCGGACAGCGCAGACGGAGAAGGAAGGGAAGGCCTTGTGTAAAAGCGTGAGGACACAGGGCACGACCCACTGAGTGTGTGCACAGACGGGGCAGAAGTGCAGTGCTGTAAAAAAAATTTTTTTTGAATAGTTTAAAAGCACACATACAACGGCATCCTGCTAGTGTACACAGTGTGTACAGAATAAATATTTGTTGAAGGAACAAATTCTGTTCTCCCTAAACACAGCCCCAGCCGTGTTTTTGGTTACAGGCCCTACCTCTGCATCAGGCAAGCGCTTAGACTCCACGGCCCCAAAGAGAAAATAATGAGCATGAGCATGAGTGCACGTGGTTAAAACTGGAAATGGGAGGTGTCTGCAGTTTTGTATCCAAGGTTTTTTCTTCATCGTTATGTTCTGAACATTTTCTTTCTTTTCTTTTTCAGCCGCCCCTGCAGCATATGGAAGTTCCCAGGCCAGGGATCGAATCTGAGCTACAGCTGTCATAGCCATGGCAACACTGGATTCTTAACCCACTGCGCCTGGCTGGGGATTGAACCTGCACCTCACCAGCAACCTGAGCCACTGCAGAGACAGCACCGGATCCTTAACCTTCTGTGCCACAGCAGGAACGCCAATAAATGTTTATAAAGAAATAAGTTATGGTGGAGTTTCTGTTGTGGCTCAGCAGAAACAAATCCAATTAGGAACCATGAGGTTGCGGGTTCGATCCCTGGCCTAGCTTGGTGGGTTAAGGATCCCTGTGTAGGTCGCAGACACAGCTTGGATCTGGCGTTGCTGTGGCTGTGGTGTACGCTGGCAGCTGTAGCTCTGATTCGACCCCTAGCCTGGGAACCTCCATATGCTGAGGGTGTGGCCCTAAAAAGCCAAAAAGAAAAAGAAAAAAAAAGAAACGGTGCAACCACACCGCAAAATACTGCAAAGTGCTAAGACATGTGCACTGGTACAAAAAGCTGTTTAAGCAACACTAGTAAGTGAAAAAAAAGCAAAATAAGAGTTCCCTGGTGGTTCAGTGGGTGAAGGACCTGGCATTGTCACTGCTGTGACTCTGGTTACTGCTGTGGTCCGGGTTCGATCTCTGGCCTGGGAAATTCCGCATGACAGGTGTGGCCAAAAAAAGGAAAAAAAAAGTTCACGTTGTGGCTCAGCAGGTTAAGAACTCGACATAGTCTCTGTGAGAATGTGGGTTTGATCCGTGGCCTCACTCAGTGGGTTAAGGATCCGGCATTGCCACAAGCCAAGGCATAGGCTGGCGGTGGCAGCTCTGATTCTGCCTTTACCTTGGGAATTAACATATGCTGTGGGTGTGGCCATAAAAAGAAAAGGAAAAATGTCAAATGGAATGTATACACGCGCTCATTTATTCAGTGTAGATTACGCATGTGTGTGTGCATGTACACACGTGTGTGCGTGTTATGTGTGTGTTCATTCCCAGATAGTTTAAGGAAAACTGGTGTCGCCTCGGGGGAGGAAGAACAGTACCTCCTATCTGCTGCCTCACGTCCTCTGAGCAGTATGGATTTTTCTCCTACCACGATCATGCATCACTCATTTAATTTACAGTGGTAATAAAACCAGAGAAAAGGGCAGCCGTGAGGCACCAGATCGGTCAGTTCCTGATCGAGAAATAAGTCAGTTCTGGCTGAGAACAGAGAGAAGGCGAAGCAGCCAGGAGAGGGAGGGAGCTGAGTCCTGCCCCCAAGGGGACCCTCGGCCACTGTCCCCACAACCGCACCCCCTGCCCTGGGAGTGAGCGAGCCCACTGCAGCCCGGAGTGGGGGCGACTGCGACCTACCCTCAGTACCGACCGTCTCTTCGCTGGGGCCCCCAGCGCTGCCAGGCCTGCAGACCTCCAGGGAGCCAGGATCACTCAGCCCAGCCTGAGAGTGGGTGTCCTTCTCCGAGTTGGGGGCTGGCGTCCACCGGGGGATGTGAGAGGTACCCTGGGAGATGAGCTCCTTCAGGTAATGCTCGATCACCTCTTTGCCCTGGAAATGGGAGAGACGGACACATCAGACGGTGGACAGCCGGGTGTCACCCCCCGCCACCGGCCCCAGCCTGACATACTGACCGCTTGAAATTCAGCTGGTCCAAATGGCGATGTGCTGGGAAGGTCAAATACTCACCGATTTCCAAGACTGAGTACCAAACGAGGAACATAAAATAGCCCACGAGTAAGTTTTATATTGAAACACGTGGAGGAGTTCCTGTCATGGCTCGGCGGTAACGAACCCAACTAGTATCCATGAGGATGCAGGTTTGATCCCTGACCTCGCTCAGTGGGTTAAGGATCCGGCATTGCCGTGAGTTGCAGTGTAGGTTGCAGACGCGGCTCGGATCCCATGTTACTGTGGCTGTGGTGTAGGCCAGGAGCTGCAGCTCCAATTCAACCCCTAGCCTGGGAACTTCCATATGCCGTGGGTGTAGCCCTAAAGACAAGAAAAAAAAGAGAAACGTGGATAAAATATGATTAAAATGAAATTCACCTGTTTCACTGCAAGAGGCCTCTGCTCAGGGATGGGCCTGAGATCTCTAAACCAAACAGCACAGAATGTCCCTCTGTCCAGAGAGTTTGGCGAACAAGCCTGGGAGCATCAGACAATGCCTACGGTGCTTTCTGTCCATTATCTCATGTGATGTGCCCTCAATTAGAAAACCCATTCTATGGATGAGGAGACTGAGGCCAAGAAAGGTTAAGGGTCTCGGGGTGGCAGATCTGGGGTCTGCGGGCTCCAAGGTTCGCACACCTCCCCCTCTGTGCCCAAAAGCCCGCCTCTTACCTTCTTGATGTTGGCTGTGTACTGCTTCATGGCGATCTTCTCCAAGGCGCTTTCAAAGCCGAAGAAGGACCGGATGTCAAGAGAGGCGGACTGCTCAAAGCATGTCCACTCTTCATTCTCAGGGTGGACCTGAAAGCCAAGCAGGGGTGGTGACACTGCCTCAGTGTGGGTGACGCCACGGCCCCACCCAGCGGGCTCTTCCGGAGACCTGGACCCAGCCAGAGCTTGCAGTGGGTAGCACATCACAGCCTGCAACCCCCAAGGGCAGCAGCGGTGCCAAGGGGCCCTGCTGAGAGAACAGTGCAAAGTCCAAAGCCTTAGAGAACAGAGGGCCTTCTGAGAAGGGTGTGGAAGAAAACGGGTCTGACATTCCCGTCTCTTAACAGTTATACATACATAATGATCTATTTAAATAAATAACATATTTAATATATTGTTATAAATAAATTATAAATAGTATATTTCATGTTTTTAAAATATTTATTGGAGATCCTGCTGTGGCATAATAGGATCAGCTGCAGGAAGCAAGTTCGATCCCCGGCCTGGGACAGTAAGTTGAGTTAAGGATCCAGCATTGCCGCAGCTGCAGAATAGATTACAACTGCAGCTCAGATCTAATCCCTAGCCTGGGAACTCCATGTGCCAGGGGGCAGCCAAAAAGAAAAAAAGAAAAATATTATATGTTATGTTTCTATGTATTATATTTTTATTATAAACAAATATGCGTAAATATGTAAGCAGACTTCACCCATCCACTTCAGGGTCTTCACACATGCTGCTCTCTCCTCCCAAACTCCGTTCCCGGCCCTTCAGATCACAGCTTCAAGGGCACCTCCTCAGAGAGGCTGGGGGGACACTTACTAAGACACTGTCATCTCCTCTTATTTTCGGTAATTCTGCTAGCTCTTTTTTTTTTGCTTTTTAGGACCACACCCATGCATAAGGAAGTTCCCAGGCTAGGGGTTGAATTAGAGCTGCAGCTGCTGGCCTGCACCACAGCCACAGCAACTAGGGATCCAAACCACGTCTGTACCTACACCACAACTCATGGCAACGCCGGCTCCTTAACCCATGGAGCAAGGCCAGGGGTCGAACCTGTAGTCTCATGGATGCTAGCTGGGTTTTAACCCACTGAGCCACAACAGGACCTCGCTGCTAGATCCCTTCTTAGCACCTGTGACAAAGTTTTAAGTGTATGTTGATTTTTTTCCTGTCATCTGTGGCTCCCACTGCAGTGGAAGTTCTGTGAGGGCAGAGGTCAGGCAGATTGATGGACTGCTGAGTGCCCAGGACTTGTCAGGAAGCCTGGCACATAGTAGGTGCTCAATCAGTATGTACCAGAAAACAATAATTACCATTAATTATATTAAAAGTTAACATGCAGAGGAAGTTCCCGTTGTGGCTCGGTGGAAACAAATCTGACTAGTGTCCATGAGGACGAGCGTTCGATCCCTGGCTTCGCTCAGCGGGTTAAGGATCCGGCGTTGCCGTGAGCTGTGGTGTAGGTCGCAGATGCGGCCTCCGATCTGGCGTTGCTGTCGCTGTGGTTGTAGGCTGGCAGCTATAGCTCTGATTCCACCCCTGGCCTGGGAACTTCCGTATGCCACCAGTGAGGCCCTAAAAAGACAAAAAAAAGACAAAAAACTTAACGTGTAGGTTAACAAGGACCTACAGTATAGCACAGAGAAACCTACTCAATACTGTGTGATAACCTATATGGGAAAAGAACCTGAAAAGCAATGGATGTATGTTTGTGTATAACTGATTTACTTTGCTGTACACCTGAAACTAACGCAACTTTCCAAGTCAACTATACTCCAATTAAATTTATTTTTTTAAAAGAAGGTAACATGTAACATACCAAGTACATTCAGTACTTAATATGTGCCAGGCATTACTCTAAAGCGTTTAGATATTTAATTTCCTCCTCACCACCATCTATGTGGCAGGTAGCATCATTAACCCCGTTTTACGGACGAAGAAAACTGAGGCACAGTTTCATAAAGGAGGGAGAGGAGAGAGAGGGAGGAGTCAAGGTTGCTGGGTTTAGCCAATAAAATGCAAGAGGCAGTCACACCTGAATTTCAGATAAACAGGAATAATTTAGGAAGTGTGTTATAAGCCATTTTTAAGACTACTTACTTAAATTAATGTGTATATATTATTATGGGCAGTGTCTGAACTGCAGATGTGAGGCGCGCCCCCTCCTACGTGCCAGCGCCCTGGGAGGGCGGCTGGGCTGGGAGGATGCTCACCGTGTAGCTGCAGTTCTCCGTGACCACCACGCGGCTGGCGAAGGTCTCGTTGTGCGCCTCGATGACGAGCGTCCGCTCCTTCCAGTTCAAGACGTTTCTCTGCACGAAAACCACGTGCTCGACTCCAGCGATCTGCAGGGAGAGGACGTGAGTAGGAGGGCTAGGGGCGGGAACCCGCGAAGGTTGGCTTGTCACCTCCCCCAGACCCCAGGGCCTCTAATGCCCCTCCCCGCCCACCAGCCCAGCCTGGATCCTTGGATCCCAGAACCCTTGATCCCCAAATTCCTGAATCTCTGGCCTCCGGAGATTCTTGGGAACCAGCCCAAGAGCCAGAGCCCAGAACCCCGCCTCCATCCGCCTCCCTCCGGGGTTCCTAGTGCTCCAGGACCCCCTCCGCGCCCACCTTCCGCAGCAGCCGCGGTGCCTCCACACGCAGCCGGCAGCTCCGCTCCACCACGTGCACCGCCCCATCGGCACTCCGGGACTCGTGCAGGATCTCACTGCCCAGGAAGACCGGGATCTGCGGGCAGGTGGGGAATCGCTTCTCGTAGGCCTGGGGGCAGAGCGCGAGTAAGCGCCAGCGGGGACTGGGGCCGCTAGAGCACAAACCCCCTCCCTCCTGCCTTCCCTGCGCTGTTGTCTCATCTGCGTCCTGGTCCATGAAAAGAGCAGTGACCACTGTTGTGTTACTAAGACCATCTTCTTAACACCTCTTTTAGAGCAGTGACACAGGAGTGCCTGAGCCATGACTTGGCAGATCACTTTTGCCTCCACATTTGAGTTTTTGCCCTGGGAGGGTGGGCTAGCTTGGGGGCATCTTAAAATAAGGCATCTTTTAGGGGAAAAGTTTGACCAAACCAACACCCCCTTCATGATTTATAAAAAAGAAACCCAACAACACGCAAACTAGGAATAGAAGGAAACTTTCCCAACTGATAAAGGACACTACAAAAACCCCAGCTGACATCCTAATCATTGGTGAAAGGCTGATGCTAAGATCAGGAATGAGGCAAGGATGTCAGCTCTGTCTGCTTCCGTTCCATGTTGTGCTGGAGGTTCTAGCCAGGGCAGTCAGGCAAGTGAAAGAAATAAAAGGCATCCAGATTGGAGGACGAGAGCCCGGTTCCACAAGTGCGGGGGTCAGCCTGCTGAGGGGTGCGCCGGCATCCGTGGCTAACAGTATTCAAGCAGGGTTTGCTCCAGTGCCTGTCACAGCCCACTTGTCCCGGAATCAGGATCAAAGTGAACTCCCAAAATAGTGCAGGCATCTGAGGACACACACCTCCTCCCCAGCCTCCCGGCTCCTGGCGCCTGGCAGGGAGGTGGCACCACCAGCTTAGAGGCGGGGGAGGGGCAAGGAAGAAATGCCTGGTGCCCTTGGTGACACCCCAGGTCCCCCAAGGCCAGCTCAGCGTGTTCTCCGCCAGGGTCAGGAGGACAGGGCTGCCTCCACATGTAGAAGCTGGTCGCTGTGTACAAACACCCAAGTTAGAATACTCTCCCCAGGGGAGAGTATGCAGTGGGGCCCCTGGGGGGTCTGTGCTTAGAGGACTGGCAAGGGAGGCCCCCTGGGAGCTGTGTCCCCCTAAACATCTCAGGCTGTCTTGAACCCTCTTTCAAAGGAAGGTATTTCTTGGGAGTTCCTGTTGTGGCGCAGCAGAAACAAATCCGAAGTATCCAAGAGGTTGCAGGTTCTATCCCTGGCCTCGTTCAGTGGGTTGAGGATCTGGCATTGCCACAAGCTGTGGTGTGGGTCACAGATGCAGCTCAGATCCCATGTTGCTGTGGCTGTGTCTGTGGCCAGCAGTTGTAGCCCCGATTCCACCCCTAGCCTGGGAACCTCCGTATGTCACAGGTGCGGCCCTAAAAAGGAAAAAACAAAAAACAAAACGGAAGGTATTTCTCCACTGAGGAAGGAGCTGCTTAGCAAAGTGAGAGGAGCCTGGGTGATTTGAAGCCCAGCTCCACCTCCTGCCAAAGGACAGGCAAGTTCTTTCTTTTCTCCAAGCCAGTTTCATCATCTGGAAAGTGGCTGTATACCAGGGCGAGTATCTCACGCAGAGCCTGGCGCCTGATAAGCACCCATGATTTCCATTCCCCGAGCAGCAGGATTTAAGCAGTGGCACAGCACGGTTTAGCAAGAACCTGAGACAGCTCTGTTCCAGCCTCTTCTGAGTGGAGGGAGCCGGGGGAACTGGGCTCAGGCCACCTCCATGATGGGCAGAGGGGCGCTGACAGTTTTTGAAATGTATGGAGGGAAAGTGATGCATGTCACAGAACTGGTCAGCCTCAGTTCGAGTCTCTGCTGCCTTCTCACTAGGTGACCTGGGGCAAGTCCCTTGCCCTCTCTGAGCCTCCATCCCCTCATTTATAAAATGGGCTGGCGGTAAGGATGTCACCAGATCATGCCTCTGAGCAGCTGACACTCAGTGAGCCTTGACTGTGTTCCTCCAGCTGTGTGCTTTGTTCCATTTAATCCTCTGCATGGCATCCTCATTCGACAAATGCGGAAACGGGGGCCCAGAGAGGTGAAGTAACTTAGGCAAGGTCACACAGTCCAAAATGGTGAACCTGGATTCGAATCCCAGGCCAGTGCAGCCCCCACTCCCTCAGGAGCTCCTTGCTCAGCAGCTTGGAAACAGTGCCAGGCATTGTTCCCACCGCCTCCCGGGCCATGGGGGTCATGATTTCTCCTTTCTCCTCCCTCAGTGCTTCAGCTCCTGCCAGGCAATGGCCACGCTGCTCCTGAGCCACTCCGTTCTCTCTGTTCCTCGGTCTCTCTCCCTTTCCTCAGATGAAATGACATACTCAGAACAGGCCTGGCTGCCCGGAACAAGCCCCGCACGCCTTCCTCTGTCCCACCAGCCCGGCTCCCACCCCAGCCTCCTTCACTCCTGCTGTTTGTGAAACCCACTGTTACAGGTTGAATTGCGCGTCATCCACCCCATAGCAAAATTCATACGCTGCGTTCCTAACCCCCAGGACCTCAGAATGTGACCTTATTTGGAATCGGTTTGTTGGGATGTAATTGATTAAGATGGAGTCATACTGGAGTGGGGGGAGGCCCCTAACTAATATGACTGATGTCCTTTTTTTGGGGGGGGGGCTGTGCCCAAGGCATGTAAAAGTTCCCAGGCCAGGGACTGATCCTGCACCACAGCAGTGTCACTGAGCAGCTGCAGTGACAATGCCAGATCCTTAATGTGCTGTGCCACAGGAGAACTCCTGTCCCCCCCCCTTTTTTTTTTTGGCTTTTTAGGGCCGCACCTGTAGCATATGGAAGTTCCAGGCTGGAGTCGAATAGAAGCTGCAGCTGCCGGCCTCCACTACAGCCACAGCAAAGGGGGACCCCGGCTGCATCTGCAGCCTATGCTGCAGCTTTCAGCAATGCAGGATCCTTAACCCACTGAGCGAGGCCAGGGATCAAACCCCCATCCTCATGGACACTGTGTCAGGTTCTTAACCCACTGAGCCACAATGGGAACTCCTGTCCTTTTTTTTTTTTTTAAGGGGGAATTTGGACTCAGATCCACACACGGGGAGAACGCCAGGTGAGGATGAAGGCACCACGGGGGATGAGGAAACTAAGGATTACCAGCCACGCTAGAAGCCAGGAGAGAGGCCCGGAACAGAACCCCTCACCGGGGACCACCTCTGCCACCACCTTGATTACCTTCCAGCCTCCAGGACTGTGAGGTAAAAAACGTTTGCTGTTTAAGCCACCCGGCTCGTGGTACTGTGCCGTGGCAGCTGCAGGGAACAAGTATACACGCCAGGCTTGTTCCTGCACAGGCCCTTTGCACTTGCAGCTTCCTCTGCTGGGAACACTAATCGATCCACTTGACAGCGAAGGGGTGGGAGGCATGAGTCTCGGTGGCTTCTAGAGTGGAGGGGACCTGAATCAGGGGCTCGTCCGTGCAGGTCCCCCTTCCTGGGACACCCTCCCCTACTGTCTCTCCTGCAAGGCTGCCTCCTCCCCAGTTCTCCGTCCTGGTCATTTTCTGTTCACTTAAGGCGTCTTCTAACCACATACGTGCTTGCACGAGCCATGCACAAGGCCTGGGCTACGTGCTTTTCGGCGGCACTGGCCTCAGACCCACACCCATCTCAGTTCTTGGCACAGGCCAGGGCTGACAGAGAAAAGCCAGCGGGCGGAGAAAGAATGCAAACTTGCCAGTGGCCCAAACAGCCCCAGGACGTGTGCCTGGGGAGGGGAATGACAGGCTGTGAGTTCAGCGTGTACAGATATCCCAGCTCCCCTGACTTCCTGTGGTAGCAGGCCCCTCCTCTGACGAGCCCGGTCTGGAGCCTCTGGATAACAGTGGGCTGGTGGGCAGCAGACACGTAATGGGCCCCGGTCTCCCTGACTGTCGACGGAAGGCACTGCCTCCTCAAGTCAACAGTGGCTGTTCCAACAGCAGAGCCCGGCATTGGGGAACTCCAGCGCCCAGGGCCCCCAGATAAGGGCTCTACCCCAGTGCCAGTTCTCCAGGGTCAGCAGGCTGTCCCTGCTGGGGATTCCCTGAGGTTGTGAGGGCTGGCGTTGGAGGTCGTCGTTCCGGTGGCACTTGTCCCCTGGGCATCCTGTTGGGATGGACACTAGGATTTGCCCATTTTGCAGATGAGCACACTGAGGTTCAGAAAGACAGAATGATTGACTCTGGCCTCACAGGGCCAGTGTGTGGCGGTGTTGCAGGAAGGGGGACCCCTCCCAGGGCGGAGCCTGGGCTCTTGTCTCACACTCAGAAATGAACTGTCTGAGGAGACACATGTGCTGACAGAGCAGGAGACCGTATAGGGAAGGCGTGCCCGGTGGCGGAGAGCAGAAGGACCAGGGACCCCCGGGGAACTGCTCTGCCACGTGACTCGCAGTCTCCGGCTGGATGGGAATGGGGTCTGTTTCCGGGTCTCTGGCCAATCGTCTTCCTCGGCCCCCATTTGGTCTGGCTCAGGGTCCTTCCTGGTGGCGCAGGCACCTCTCAGCCAAGATGGACTTCAGCGCCAAGGATCCTGGGAAGGTGGCGGTCTCTTCCCTCCCACTGGCCCCTCCCACATCCTCCGCGTTCCTTATCGGGGCCTCCTGCTGTTGTCCTGCCTGGCCAAGGTGGGCGGATTCGGTCATTGGTCCCCTAACGGCGGGGTTGGCGTGCAGGCCTGTCTGACCCTAACCCCAACCCTGAAGCACCCTGTCCTGCCTCCTCTAGAGGTGCTGGCTACATCACAGGTGTCAGTGGCTTGGAAATCCTAAGTCCTGCTGGCCTGACACCCAGAGGTCGGGGGCCCCTTGCCTTTGGCAGGTCAGAGGGTCTTACAGGATCGGATCGTTCACAAGACACCCCCCCCCCCCATGCTGGAGACCGGCTCACGCGGCCAGCTTTCTCCCTGTCTACAAGCCTCAGACACTGACGCCGTCCCCGCAGATCAGGCCCGAGCTTCTCCCTGCTGGACAGACACATGGTGTGGCCTCCTCAGTTTCAGGAGGTAGCAGAAGGATCCAGTTTCAGCCCTACTGCCAGGTGGCTGGAGAGGGGCACCCAAGCCTGCCAGCTCAGAGGGGAGCCGGTCCAAGACCCCAGACCCGGCCAGGCAGGGCCACGGCTGGGGCAGGCAGAAGCCAACGGAAGGCCTCTGATGGGCTGCCCCGCCTGCAAAAATCCACACCAACACACTCAGCGCGTAGAGACGGAGGCCAGAACTGCCCACCTCCAGGCGGGGTAACCTGGAACCCCACACTGCCTCTCTCCCTGAGGCTCCTCTGTACAGGGGACCGCCTATGGAGGGCTCGGGTTCCCTCCTGTGTCATCAGCGCAGCACCCCCAGTGCTCGTCAAAATGCCCAGCACGGACATTACAGGACGTATGCGTGGATGACAGCGAGTCGCACCGCTGGGAAGGGCGTGGATCCTGGGGTCGGGTCGGGGTCCCTGCTCTGCTTCGCACCAGCTCTGTGGCCTTGAACAAGTCTTCAGGCTCCCAGACCCTTCCTTCCGTCATTTGTTGAAAGGAGAATAAGAAGTTTCAGAAACATTTTTTAAAAAAGGGAAAAGAAGAAAAGTCTGCTACCGTCCTGAGTTTTGGGGGTGGGTGGGTGGGAATTAAGGTAAAGCTCTGAGAGCGCTGCCGGCTCAGGGTGCGTTCTCCGTAAGCATGTGTTGAACACATGTGAATGGGAAAGAAGAGTGAGAGTCTACAGCACAGAGAAGCTATTTCTGCTAATCGTTTGACAGCAGCCCTCCCCGCCCCTCCCTCCTTCCTTCCTCTTCTTCCTCATGCACTTTCGGAGGAAGCCGGCGTGCTGCTCACCCCAAACCTTCCACCAAAAGTGGGGAAGGAACAGCCGAACCCTCCAGATCTCACCAGTGTCTTATCTGAGCCGAGACTTCACCTTCCCCCGCTGCGCTGCAGGCTGGAGTGGCACCAACCTCAGTGTAACCATCACACAACGTGCCCCCTCGGGAGGCTTCCTGCACCCCCAGCTTCCCCTGCAAGCCTGGGGGACCCCAGGACAGACTGTCAATCCTCTCAGCTGCCTCAGTTCATTTTTGTTTTTTAAAACTGAGACAGAATTCTCACGTCGTAATATGCACCCTGTTACCGTGTACAGTTTGGTGGGTTGTAGAATATTTGTAAATTTGTGCAGCCGTCACATCCCAGAACACCTCGTCACCCCAAAAGGAACTCCTCGCCCGTCATAGTTGCTACCATCCCCCCGCCTCCAGCCCTCAGCAGCCATTAATCTCCTTTCTGTCCCTCGGGATTTTCCTTTTCTGGACATTTCATACACATGGAGTCGTATGATTTTGTGTCTGAGCATCAGCAGCGTCTTTCACTGAGCATGTTTTTGAGGTTATTCCACGTTGTCGCCTGTGTCCATGCTTCATTCCTTTTCATGGCTGAATAATATTCCACCGTGTGTCTCTCCCAACTCTTGGTAGAGTTGCTCAGAGCTGGTGAAGGAGCACTGGATGCCCAACGGCGGCAGTGTCGTCCCAGGTGATGAAGGGATGCAGGTGTGGAAAGCCCAGGGCCATGCTCCCCTGGAGCCTATTTTTTTTTTTTTTCTCTTTTTGCCTTTTGTAGGGCCACACCCGGGGCATATGGAGGTTCCCAAGCTAGGGGTCTAACGGAAGCTGTAGCTGCCAGCCTTCGCCACAGCCACAGCAACGCGGGATCCGAGTTGCATCTGCAACCTACGCCACAGCTCACGGCAACGCAGGATCCTTAACCCACTGAGCAAGGCCAGGGATCGAACCTGCAACCTTATGGTTCCTAGTCGGATTCGTTAACCACTGAGCCACGACAGGAACTCCTACCTGGAGCCTTTTGAAATGACTACTGTATACATTCTATGGAAGGAAACAGCTGTATCCAGATGGCCCTGTAGCTGAAAAAGCTGCTGCTGTTCTAGTCAAACCCAGCTCAGGGGACACAGAAGATGGGAGACAAAGCTGCAGAAGCACCCTGCAGCCAGGGCACCCAGACACGGTGAGGGGGCCGGGCTGGGGTGTGGTGGCCCGGCAGAGACAAAGCACGGGGTTTAGACGCTCCTCTGCCACCTGGCAGCGGGCTGACCTCGGCTTCGCCTCTCTGAGACTCAGTTTCCGCAGGATGATGATGACGATGCTGACGTGGTAAGGGCTGGCTGTGAAGATTAAAGGGAGAGGGGTTCCCACTGTTGCTCAGCGGGTTAAAGACCCAGCTAGTGTCCGTGAGGATTCAGGTTTGATCCCTGGCCTCACTCAGTGCATTGAGGATCTGGCATTGCTGCAAGCTGTGGTATGGCTCGCAGATGCAGCTCAGATCTCAGCGTCGCTGTGGCTGTGGTGTCGGCCGGCAGCTGCAGTTCCAGTTCGAACCCCTAGCCTGGGAATTTCCATATGCCACAGGCGCAGCCCTAAAAAGAAAAAAAAAAAGATTAAAAGGAGATGATATGAGTAAGGAATTTAGCACACCAGACACCATGTAGTAGATTATTTTGTTTTGTTGTTTTGGCCTCACCCATAGCATGCAGAAGTTCCCAGGCCAGGGATCGAACCTGTGCCACAGCAGTGACAATGCCAGATCCTTAACTTCATTAGGCACCAGGGAGCTCCCATAGTAGACTTTTTTGTCTTTTTTTTTGTTCCTTAGGGCCGCGCAAAATATGGTCCAGCCATACAGTGGAATATTATGGAGCCATAAAAAGGAAGCACTGAACGTGGCCAAATGAACCTCGAAAACCTGATGCTCAGTGAAAGAAGCCAGGCGCAAAAGGACACATACTGTGCGATTCCACTTACATGAGGTCCCTAGAGTCGGCAAATTCATCAACATGGAAACTGGTGAGGTGGTTGCTAGGGGCTGGGGAGGGGAGGACTTAGTGTTCAGTGGGGACAGAGTTTCAGTTGGGAGGAGGAGTAAGTCGTGGCGATGGACGGCAGTGACGGCTGCACGACAGTCTGAACGCCCTTGATGCCACTGTGCCCCTAAAAGTGCTTAACAAGGCGAATTTCGTGTTACGCGTATTTTACCACGGTTTTTTAAAAAGAAGGCATGCCGTCTTCTCCAGGGTTTATAGCCCTACCAGACTGACTTGGAAAGGGTGTCGCGTCTGTGTTTATTTGTTAGTAGTCAACGCCTGAGTCTCTAGGTCTGTTTTCTTTCCCGCTGGATTCCCCTGGTGCCCTGCTTCCACACCTGGGACACTAGCCGCCCAGCCAGTATTTGCCCGAGGAGGGAGGGAGGGAGGAGAGGAGAGGAGGAGAGGAAAGGAAGGGGGAGGGAAGGGAGGGAGGGAGAAATGGATAAAGTATGTCCAGCCCTGCAGTGGAATAACACCTCCAGTCCGCCTTCCACCTGCAGCTCTGATCCCGTCACTCCCCCGCTCAAAACCTTCCAAAGCTCCCCAGATGCTTAAAGAAACAAACTGATCCCTCCAGCCACTTTCTAACTCACAGAGGCCCAACTAAGCCACATCCATCTCTTCAGAGACACAAGTGGGGGCGGCGGGGGACGGGGCGTCCCCCCTTCAGCGGGGCTCAGCCTGGCTGTCTTAAAACACCTCTGGCCGGTGACCAGCGGGCTCTTCCCTGTGTTCCTACAGTGCTCCATTCTTTCTTCCCCAGTTATGCTCATGGCCTTGCCTGGACTGACTGTCTCTTTCTCTCTCCCCCACCCCCCCAACACACACACACACACACACACACACACACACACACACACTGCAGGCAGGGGTCATGCCAGGAGAACCAGGTCAGGACTAAGCAAGAACAAGACAGACATGGTCTCCACCTTTCCAAAGCTTCATTTAATGAAAAAGACCCATACAACCAACAAATCCCACAGAAACAAGTAGTCAAGCAAAGTAACAGAGGAATGATCCAAAAGAGCTAGGAATGGTGGATTTTGTAGCTCCTGCCCCTGGCCGGTGCTTGGCATAAAGACTGGAAACAATAAGTATCTGGGGAATGCATATGCACATAAATTCAGCATTAAGCTTATGAACGAGGGCCTGAAGTTTAGTCTGCAATCAGAAGATGACTCTGCTGGGCCGTGGATCACCTCCCAGCCCAAATCAGAGCCCTGTAAGCAACCCAGGGTGGAAAATGTCGCTTCCCTTAGTCTGTTAGCAACGGGATCAGGTGACAGGCTCCAGGGAGCTCATTGAGTCGCATTTAAATAAGGCCCCCGCTGCTTTATTAAAACTGC
Source organism: Catagonus wagneri (assembly GCA_004024745.2). Classification (NCBI taxonomy): domain Eukaryota; kingdom Metazoa; phylum Chordata; class Mammalia; order Artiodactyla; family Tayassuidae; genus Catagonus; species Catagonus wagneri. The sequence continues at coordinate 5,256,628 of PVHT021183594.1, forward strand.
ATCCCAAATGAAGATTCCAGCTGCAACTGCCAGGGCCTGGGCGGTGAGGATTTACCTTCAGAGGCTGCTCTTCCTTAATAACCCATTTGCTAAGTGACAAACTGCTTATTGATACAAAAGTCCAGGCCTTTAAATATTTTAACACTTAAATGCCACCTACAGCCCTCACCTCTGAAACCTTCCTCTGCGCGGACAGCCTGTTGCTGAGGAAATTCTACCCTGTGCCGTCTAGGTTCGCAGAAGCCGGTAACCTCAAGCCACAGGGCTTTGAGCCCCACAGGGACCCCTGGACAGTGGCGGCTCAGAGGTAGCAGGTCATTCCTCATGCATACTAATCAGGTTCATTACCACCGAGCCACAGTGGGAACTCTGGGAAGGTCATGCCTGAAGCTGCCTTGGCCACCGGCGCACAGATGTCTCCTGAACGTCAGAACCAGAATCTGGACTGTCTGGTCGTGAGCCCAGGCTATGGGGTCTGCCTCCCTTTATTCACATCTCTGCCATTTACTGACGATGTCATTCACTGAGAGCTGTGGGCTGAACTGTGTCCCCCCCTTCCCCCAAAAAAAGGTTGGAGACCTAACCCTGGGTGCCTCAGAATGTGACCTCATTGGGGAATGGCCTTTAGACAGGTAATCATGTGAAAATGAGGTCATTAGGGTGTCCTTGTAAAAAAAGGGAAAATTTGGACACGGGTGCACAAGCCCAGGGAAGGTCAGAGTTACGCTGCCACAAGCCGGGGGACTCCAGACGCCAGGAAAGAGGCCCGGAACAGATCCTTTCTGAGCACCTTGGAGGGAGCTGGGCCTTGTCCACACCTGGATCTTAGATGTCTGGCCTTGAGGACTGGGCGGCAATACACTTCCGGGGTTCTAAGCCACCCAGTTGGGACGTTTTGTTATGCAGCCCTAGCGAGCAAATACATGGGCTCAGGAACAGTCTTCTCAACCCCTCCAAGCCTGTTTCCTCTTCGGCCGCAGCGAAGGCTGCTGTAAAAGTACCTGCCTCTGAGCGGGCCCGAACGGCTGGCTCTGCCCCCTTTGTGGGGTCCTGATGCGGCTCAGCCATTCCAGTTGCCGCCCTGATGGTAACTCCCATCACTTGCTCAGGGCTGGGGCCGCTCACTCAGCCCAGAAGCCACCCCAGTAACTTGAGAGCCTCAGCCCCGAGAAAGAGCAGAGCTCATGGTGAGGAATGTGAGCTCTGGGACAGAGCGGCCTGCGCTTGCGTCCCCACCTGCCGCGTGCTGTGTTCCCTTTGGGTGATGCGTCCATCGTTCCGTGCCTCAGGCTCCTCATCCGTAGAGTGGGGGCCACCCACGGAACCTCACAGGCTCATGAAGCACGTGACTTCGTACTTGAGTGGACTCTGAACAGGGCCTGGGACCTAGTAGGTGCTGTGTAAGTGTTTGCTAAGTAAAATTTAAAATAGAATCTACTGGAGTTCCTGTTGTGGCTCAGCGGGAACCTTACATGGTATCCATGAGGATGCGGGTTCGATCCCTGGCCTCACTCAGTGGGTTAAGGATCCGGCGTTGCCACAAGCTGCAGCATAGGTCACAGATGTGCCTCGGATCTGGTGCTGCTGTGACTGTGGCGTAGGCTGGCAGCTGCACCTCCAATTCAACCCTTAGCCTGGGAACTTCCATATGCCACGAGGGAGGCCCTAAAAAAAAAGAACAAAAGGGGGGTCGTGAGGTTCTGATAGATTCTACAACCCGAATGAGCCTTGAAAATAAGACGCTCAGTGAGAGAAGCCAGTCACAAAAGCTACTGGTGTCTGATTTCATTTATATGAAATGTCGAAAATATGCAAATCCATAGACAGAGGGTAGATTAGTGGTTGTCATCTAGGGCCATGCTGGATGGGGTGAGTTTAGGAGATGATGGTTAAAGCCTATGAGGTTTCTTTTGGGGGTGCTGAAAATTTCCTAAAACTGATACAGGTGATGGTCTCACAACTCTATGAATAGACCGAAGGCCCTTTAAATGGGTAAATTGTATGGTAGGTGCGTTATAGCTCAAAAAACTGTTAAAAAAATAATAATAATAGTAAACCTACGGGATATTTCACAAGCATTAAACAACATGCCAGGTACTGTCCGGGTACCCAGGTCCCTTCACTCAGTCTTCACTTCACCCTCCCACGAGTGGGGGCCTTTTATTTTCTCCGTTTCACAGGTGAGAGTCTGGACCAGGGACCCAGCCTGATGGATCTGGCTGGTCACGGCCACTCATTCACGGGAACAGCCAGATGAGCTGGAAGTCATTCACAAGGGGCCGGAGGCTGACCAGAGCATGGCCCCAGGGCTCAAATGACTTTGTGTTCTACGTACTGTCTTCTCCACAGAGACCCCTCACCTTCTGAGACCCCACATGCAAAGGGACCATTTCAGACCTCAGACACATAGCCGCCCCCATTGTCTTCATTGTTTTCCTCTGTTTACCGAGGTAAGGCAAGCTCATTGTTGTGAACCCAGTAAGACAGAATGCTATCAAGCAAGGAGAAAGCTGAGGTCACTAGAAACTGAATTCCATCCTTCAGAAACTGAATTCACATCAAGGAATTTGGCACAAGGAGAGAGACACCCATTCCCTGGATCCGCTGCATTTTTTAAAAGGAAAGATCATTTTTCTAAAATTTTGAGCTGGACCTAGAAAGGCTCCCCTCGTGCTGTTCTATAACCAATCCCACGAACCCAGTGTCAGTGGTTTGTGGACTTCGGTACCGGGGTGGACTTGTGAAGAAGCGAAGGGGCGTTTTCATTCTCAAGTCAGTTTCGTTAAACAGAAAAACCAAAAGGCCGGCCTGTCCGCTCACTCGGATGTGGTCAGAATAGCTGAACTTCCCTGGCGTCTGACCCAAACTGAGGGCAAGTGTTTAGCTGAGAAACAAAGACCGACAGTAAGTGCAGAAAACCCCTTTTGTGTCCACACCATGAACGAGTTATGTTGAGTTATGCAGCTATTCTGGGGACAATAATGTTTTATAAACAGTCGGCAGAGTGGCTTTGCGGGTGGTGTTGGAACAGTTGGGGCGCTTTCACCAGCAAGGACTGTAAGGAGACGAGGTGACACAGGGATTTTAAACGTACAAATGACCGATTAGCACGATACAGACAATAAATATCTGGAACATTTGTTTCCTGTTGTACCCACAGGGATTTTATCCATCAGCAGTTAATGTTAAAAACTGGGGAAGTCAACTGAGCCCTCCTGCCTTCGCTTATGGTACGTGAAGCTCGCAGATACGCTTCTTCTGTTCCAGCAGGCCTGGTAATACTGTCTGCATGTAAGTGCTACGTTAGCAGGCATGTTCTATGTTATTTATTTTACTTTTTATATCTATTTTTATTTTTCCTTTTTTGGCCACATCCACAGTATAGGGAAGTTCCAGGCTAGGGGTAAATTGGAGCTGCAGCTGCCAGCCTACGCCACAGCCACAGCAATGCCGGATCCTTAACCCACTGAATGCGGCCAGGGATCAAACCCACGTCCTCACAGATGCTAGTTGGGTTCCTAACCCTCTGAACCACAGTGGGAACTCCGGCATGTTCTATTTTAAAGTGAAATTATCGTAAATATTTTTTGAGAATCCTAACCATGCTAAATTAAATTTACATTTATTTGAGCCCAGGCAATAATTTAAAAAGTAGTTTTCCAGGCATTCGCTGTGGCACAAGGGGTTAAGGATCCATTGTTTACACTGCAGCGGCCCTGGTTCGGTCCCTGGCTCGGGGAACTTTCACATGCCTTGGGCGTGGCCAGAAAATTTTAGTAGTTTTCCATTCAGTAGCTATTTGTCTCAGCTTTATGACTTCATGATTTTCTAGGCTATGGGTTGTCCCAGATAGGTGAGAACAGTGTCTCTCTCTTCTATTGAGTGAATGAAGGAATGAATGAGCGGATGGATGAATGGTGTCCTAAAGTCTTAGAATATGTGAGCTGCTGCCCAGGGCCTTAGATAGAGGACAGATAATTTGTATTTAGCTGGCATTTGTTGTCTGTTAAGTATAGACCAGGTCCTACACTGGGCACCTGCCACACACACACACACACACACACACACACACACACACCATAATCACTTCAATCCTAATTACAACCTCATGAGGTGCACATATCCAGTACTGGTTCACAAAGGAAGAAACAAAAGTTCAGAGAAGTTCAGTGAGGTTCCAAAGACACACAGCCAGAGCACAGCTGGGCAACGGCAGGGACCCAGCACTTCTGCCCGCACACCCCAGGTCCCTTCATCATCCCCTGGTGTCACACAGCCACCAGCAACAGCAACAGCAGCAGCAAAAACAGTAACAGCACTGGGTCTCTGCCAGACCCTGTCCTGAGAGCTTTACTTGTATTGACTCACTTAATCCATGACGGATGCCCGGATTTGGAAACCAAGCAATCCTCACTTTAAATACGGAACGCGCAGACTCAGAGAGGTTAAGTAACTTGCCCAGGGTCATTCAGCTTGTCCATACAAACCCAGCCTGCTCCTGCTTCTTTCCTGACCTGGAACCGTCAGTACCTAACAGCACAGTATGTGTGGATGACGCTAATGATGCCTTTTACTCCTTTATGGGACTATAAACACGTATGTAGATAGATTCATAGAATAAGATGAGGCAGGGCACACACACCCATCAAGTGCTCTGAAAGCCCTGGGATAGAAGGCTGGGATTAAGAAGCCAGGAGCAGGGTGAGGAGGGTGCGAGTGGATTCTGGTGTTTCTTGCACTTTCAGTAGAATCACGCACAACACTCTGTGGTGCAGTAAAAGGATCAGCCGCATTTAGTGAGCACTTAGTGTGTGCCAGGCACTGAGCCAGAGGCACGGGACACCGTTTCACTGACTTCTCACCACCACCCTGTGGCATTGCCCGTGTTTTACCGGAAGGGAGGCTCTGCGAGGCCGCATGATGGCACCAAGAAGGAAACGCTTGTCCGCCTTTCCCCAGCACCTGCCCCACAGGGTGAAGACCCCTGAGCCAGGAGGCTGAGGGCCGGGGAGCCAATTCTGTGTCACCTAGTTAGTCTGAATCCTGAAAACAGCTGCTCCCAGACCCTCCCTGCCCACTGGCGTCCCCCATCCCCCTGGTCTTGGCTTCCTTGGAGGGGAGGGGAGCAGAGGGGGGACACGGGGGTGCTGTGGTTAAACTCAAGGTTCTGGGGCCCCCCCTCCGCCCCCGTGTGGGTCTGGGCCCAGCTCTCTGTCTTCCTGGCCCCAGACTTAGAGCCATCCTTTCACCTGTCCAAGCTTCAGTTTAGTGGAAGTAAAATGAGAATAATAAGAGCTACTAGGAATTACATGAAATAACATGTAAAGACTTAGCACTGTAGACCCTCAGTGAGTGGCTGCTGTCATCATCATTAGTATCTACATAATTGTTATTATTATTATTGCTGCTGCACAAAATGACAGCAATGGCTTGGTCCCTGACATGATCATTTTCTACTGAAGGAGACTGAGATGAGAGAACAGATAAGCTTCAACAAGGAAAAGAGAAAGACCTTGTGTTTTGGTCAATGGGCAAGCATTCCAGAAGTTGTGATGAAAGGTGGGACTGCCAGGCGGAAGGTCCTGGTTAGAGGCTGGACCCACGTGGTCACCGGAGTAGCCCATTGATTCCTTCTGATCTGGGGGCTCAAGGGTCTCCATCTCCCTCCCATCGGAGCTGACCTCTGATATCCCTCCAGCCGTCACACAAGGGACCTCAGGGTCAGGGGTCACTCACCGCCATGACCAACTCGAACGGGTACTTGTAGACGCGGACAGGAGACTGATACTTCTGCACCATGTTCTTGCAGGACCACAGCGGCAGCACCCAGGCGGGAAGTGGGCTCGGAGCCTGAGTGTGGGCGACTGGTGAGGCGGCAGCTCCTGCCACGGGACGCAGGAGGGTGCCCACTGCTCCCTAGCCAGGGGCAGGCTCACCCTCTGGCGCCACCCACACTCTCCCCAGCTCTCAAGTCAAAGGGGCCAGTGATCCCCAGATTACTTTGGTCCAGTCCCCAAACACCTGTGCTGCCCCTCACCCACGGCCCCAGACCACTCTCCCTTCTCAGGAGTAATCAGTACAGACAAGCTCTCCAGCCCCACCTCTTCATGCCGAGGGTCGTGGAAAACCCGGTAAGTCCACCCACATCCGCAATTCTCACACTCCCACAATTCATTTACCCACACAGCCCACGCCTGCCACAGACGTCTGGACCCTGGGATCTCCCCAAGATTCGTTGCACCTGCCCTCCCATTCTCCTCCAAGACACACTAACATTCTGTCTTCACCAAATTTCACACGCAGTGTCTGGCGCGCACACACACACACGCACACACGCACGAGTACCCTCCCACACGGGACCGCCCTTGCACAAGCACTCGACTTTGCACACCCAGCTCCTTGGAACACACGCCTATCCAACTCCACGCTCCCACACAGTTCCCCCGATGCGCACAGACGTTCCCACACATGCACACACACTGATGCACACGCACACACGCACTTCCCCCCCTTCCCCAGCCTTGCTCACCCTCGCCCTCGGAGTCTCCCGGGACACAGCCCCGGGGCAGTGCGGAGTTGAGTCCTCTGGGATCCCCTGCGGCCGCCTGGCCGGGAGCTCAGAGCCTGGGGAGAGGCGCAGCTGCGGTCGCCGAGCCAGGGGCGTCTGATCCTGCACACCCCGTGGCCCGGCCGGTCAGGGAGGGGCCTGAGGGACCCGAGCTAGCCCTGCCGGGCGGGAGCACTCCAGGACCCAAGACAGCGGAGATCGTGGCCGGGCCCCGCCCCCGCTCCCTCCAGCCAACCCCTTCTCCCCACCCCTGGTAAGGCCCCGCCCCAGCCTGACACCAACTTGGATTGGCCCCACCCGTCTTAGTCCCGCCTTTCATTTTACACCTCCTTGTTTGGCCACGCCCCCGTCCCGGCCCTTCCTCCCGTCTGGCCACGCTTCACTCAGGCCCCGCCTCCATAGGGTCTCGCCCCTAAAGCACTCAGCCTCACTCGTGGCCCCGCCCCAGGAAGACCCCGCCCCGAGGCTCCACCTCCAGTCTAGCTCTGCCTCCAGGCGAACTCTTGCCCCGCCCAGCGTCTCTATCCCTAGTGCAGTTCCCTAACTCTGGTCAACCCTCTCTCCTCCTGGGCTGAGTCCGGTCCCTCCACTGGCCACGCCCCAGAGCCCTCTCGGCCCTGCCCCGTGTCGCGGGCCTGTCTGTATCTTCCATTCACTTTGCAGTCGTTTACAGAACGCCTGTCAGGACTTTACAAGTGCCGAAGAGTCATCAGTGAACAAAACAGGTAAAAAATTCTTGCCTCTGTGGAGTTTGCATTCCGGTGGGGGACACAGACATCAGATAAATAAGCCAAATGTATAGTATTATGTGAGATGAGGGAAAATGCCAAGGTGAAAAAAATAAACAGGGAAGGGATTCAAGGAGTGGAGTAGTTCCTGTTGTGGCTCAGCGGAAATGAACCTGACTAGGAACCATGAAGATGCGGTTTCGATCCCTGGCCCGCTCAGCGGGTTAAGGATCTGGCGTTGCCGTGTGCAGCGGTGTAGGCCACACGTGCAGCTTGGATCTGCTGGGGCTGGGCTGTGGCCAGCAGCCACAGCTCCAGTTCAACCCCTAGCCTGGGAAATTCCATATGCCGCACATGTGGCCCCTTTAAAAAAAGAAAAAAAAGTGAGTGGAGTGAGTACAATTTAAAACACGATTGGCAGGTGTGACTCTAAAAAGCAAAAACAAAAACAAAAAAAAAAAAACCAGGGTTGGGAGTTCTCACTGTGTCACAGTGGTTTAATGATCTGGCTCCTCTCTGTGGAGGCACTGCTTCGATTCCCAGCCCGGCAGTAGGCTAAGGATCCAGTGTTGCTCTGGATCAGATTTGATCCCTGGCCCGGGAATTTCCATATGCCATGGGTATGGCCGAAAAAGAAAAAAAATTAAACAGGTTGGACTGGGGCTTCCCTGGGGGGTGATGTTTTCCCATCACTCTCGTTTCAGCACACATGCAAACCCTTCCAGCTCTCCCAGGATCCTGGGGACCCAGCATCCCTTCCTTCTCCCCACCTGGACAGCCTTGTCGTCCGTGTATTCATTCACTGGACATTTACTGGGTACCTGCTATGTGCCAACACTGTGTGACTTCACTCATCTGCAAGAGGGAATCAGACAGGTTCGCCTGCTCTTGCGTGACCCACAGTCCTGGGCAGGGAGACAGACAACTGTTTAGCAAACATATCATTGCACCTTGTGATAACCAGCCCTTTTTCTTCCTTCGTAGCGCTGTGTCACACTCTGCAGTCACCTTATTTATTCATTCATTTTGTTTATTTGTAGGTCTAGCCAAGGAGAGTCTGAGCTCCACAAGAGCAGAGACCAAGTCTTGTCTGCCTTATTAATTTGCCCCATGGCAGCAGTGTCTTATTGGGGACCTGGCAGCACTAGATGCTCTGTGTGTTTTCTTGGTTAAAGGTTGTCAAGAGTCTGGGAGTTCCTGTCGTGGCTCAGCTCTGCCTCAAGGCAGCAGCAAAAGACTGTCCGTGGGAGTTCCCATTGTGGCTCAGTGGTTAACGGATCCGACTAGGAACCACGAGGTTGCAGGTTCGATCCCTAGCCTTGCTCAGTGGGTTAAGGATCCGGTGTTGCCGGAACCACGAGGTTGCAGGTTCGATCCCTAGCCTTGCTCAGTGGGTTAAGGATCCGGTGTTGCCGTGAGCTGTGGTGTAGGTTGCAGACGCGGCTCGGGTCCCGCGTTGTTGTGGCTGTGGCGTAGGCCAGCGGCTACAGCTCCGATTAGACCCCTAGCCTGGGAACCTCCTAGAAAAGGCAAAAAAAAAAAAAAAAAAAAAAGACCATCCATGTCTCCTTGGTTAACGTCATCAAGGATGGAAGTGGAGTGCGCGGTTCCCATCTCTGCCACAAGGCGGCAGCAAAAGACCGTCCATGGCTCCTTAGTTAAAGTCATCAAGGCTGGAAGTGGAGCACGCGGTTCCCATCTCTGCCACAAGGCGGCAGCAAAAGACAGTCCCTGTCGTGGCTCAGTGGTTAATGAATCCGACTGGGAACCACGAGGTTGTAGGTTCGATCCCTATCCTTGCTCAGTGGGTTAGGATCCAACGTTGCCGTGAGCTGTGGTTGCAGACGCGGCTCAGATCCCGCGTTTCTGTGGCTGTGCCAGCGGCTACAGCTCCGATTAGACCCCTAGCCTGGGAACTTCCTAGAAAAGTCAAAAAAAAAAAAAAAATCTATGGCTCCTTGTTAACGTCATCAAGGCTGGAAGTGGAGCGCGCGGTTCCCATCTCTGCCACAAGGCGGCAGCAAAAGACCGCCTCTGTCATGGCTCAGTGGTTAACGAATCCGACTAGGAACCATGTGGTTGCAGGTTCGATCCCTATGCTTGCTCAGTGGGTTAAGGATATGGCTTTGGTGTAAAGATATGACCCCTATCCTGGGAACCTCAATATGCCACGAGTGCGGCATATTGATCAAGGCAGAAAGATTAAAAAAAAAAAAAAGACCATACATAGCTCTTTGTTAACGTCATTAAAATTGGAAGTGGAACGCGCTGTTCCCATCCCTGCCACAAGAGGGCAGCAAAAGACCGCCCATTTCTTGATTAACGTCATCAAGGGTGGAAGCGGAGTGCGCGGCAAAGTTCTCATCCTTGCCACAAGATGGAAGCAAAAGACCGTCCTTGGCTCCTTTTTTGGTTAACGTCGAGTGGAAGTGGAGAGTGCGGTTCCCATCTTTGCCACAAGGTGGCAGCAAAAGCCAGGCCATGGGTCCTTGGGTCTTCAAGAAGGGGATGGTAGGAGTTGAGCGAAGTTTCGCTGTACCGTGGGCTCATCAGGGAAATTCCCGGGCTCCTCCCGGGAGTCCGTGCACGGCACATAGTGATTGTTCACACCGCTGGCTGTTGTTACAGCACAAAAAGCTTTGAGTTGGCACAAAGTAACCAGTGCGGGATGTTTACACCTGAAAGGATGGAGCGCAGCAATCTATCCCAAACTCTCCGGTTCCTAAGACTCCCCTCAGCAGGCCGCATGTTGAAATGCAGATTCTCGGGCACCCCTCGAGAAGAGCCTAGGGCTGTGCTTGTCTGACAACTCCTCAAG